>OX421287.1:9173008-9773008 GCA_949125355.1 Agriopis leucophaearia | reverse complement strand
TAAATTATTATAATTAGACTAACATATATTTAATTATATTATACAAATACACACATACATCATACATTATACAAGTATATTATACATAATTAATAGATGTAATTTTGAGTAGAATGTTTTTTTTTTTTTGTATTTTCTTTTTTTTTTAAGTTTTTAAATATACATATATTATTATTATTTATTTTTACTCGTACAAAACAAAGCTCATGCATGACTCGTATCGTCACGAATGGAGCCTACATGTATACAATTATCATGTTTGCTTCCATTCACAGTGCTCAGCTACAGTAATTAATTGAAGTTGTGCAATATAGTATATTATATTGTCACACCTTGTACATATTTTAACTAGCGTTAGGAACTTTGTTAGTATACCTAATAATTTTAACATTTCAACCTTTTATGTTCTACTATTCGCATTGATTCCCATATATATGTAATATATACTTAAATATATTCATATATATAGTTTTCACATTCATATTATTATAATTAATATCAAAATACACAATTATGCATTATTTCATCTCATAGTCATATTTATACATAATTTTTATACATGTACAACTGTACGTGTGCACGTATTGTTGCAGAGTATTTTCAATAATAGTAGTAGTTAACCTCAATGATTAAACTATATATGTATTATAAAATTTGAAGTTTTATTTGAGTATTTATAAAATTTTATTTATTCCTTTTATTACAGTTCTTGGTAACATTCTTACAAAATTCTAAAAATTCTTCTCTACCATCATTATTTTGCAGCCACTCACTTAAGTTGTCGCGTTTGATGTCTCTTCTAAATCTTATTTCTAATAGTGTTCTTTTTATAATGTTAACGGGGCAGTCAACAATAGTAAATAGTAATTCTGTGAATATTTGCATTATCGCTACAATTGTGACCGGGTACTTCAGCAAATTATAAAATACTAGCTGCGCCCCGCGGTTTCACCCGCGTGGTGATGAAAATTGGTGATGATGATGATGATGAAAATTAGCCTATTAATCCAGGACATAAGCTATGTATATTCTAAATTTCATTCAAATCCATTCAGCCGTTTCTGCGTGATTGAGTAACAAACATACATCCATCCATCCAAACTTTCACATAATTATGATATTAGTGTGATGGCTGAATACGAAAGCCTGTCGGGGCAAAGTCGGTAATGACCCGCATAAAAGGGTGTTATCGCCATAAAATTAGCTCGCGTTGGCTACACTTCGCCTCGTCACTACAGTGCAGTGCTGATGTCGTGCGGTGCGCACGCGTCATTTTTGGCAGGAATTTAAGATTTATAGCGGCATTCTGATGTGAAAAATATTATAATTTTTGCAGAATTATGAGATATGCTCTATTTTATGGAATCCTAGAGGTGCTGTCATTTTTCAAATGATACAGTTGCGTCAAATAATTAGTTAACATTTATAATACAGCGGCTATGCGAGGGTGTATACTGTGCCGAAAACGGTCCATTACACTAATCATTATCAACAACTTTTACTACGAGACCAACTCTGAAATCGCAAAAAAATCGGACGGACGGACTGAACGAACTTATAAAGCATCCTTTTCGGGCTACGTAACCCTAAAAATCTGGTGTTCCATACATTTTGGTTCCATACTAAAAGTTGTTCGCAATGATGAGCTTAAAGAACCCCTTCGAACTTTTCCCACGAGCTTGCCTTAAGGTCAGGTACAGATCACTTACAGCTACCTGTTTTAAGCGATTCTGTTTCGGTGACTGCGAAAAGTTGCGCGACCGCAAACCGTATCTCGGCGCGTTAAGGTTCACGTTCGCGTGACTTTCCTCACTGCGCCTGTTTTGAGCCCGCGTTAAGAGGTAACCGTAGGGCCCGTGCTCGATTTATGACGGTCGTTATTGTCGCTCGATATGTTGTTTTGTAGATCAATAAGATCTGCCAGCTACTTACAGATTTGCTCGATTTTATCGATCGTCGTCGGCTGTTAAAATCGATGAATATGAAGGTTACGTCTAATTTAGATTGATAGTTTTTGTGTTGGTTCACAAAATATGACAAAATATGACAAAATATGACAAAATCTGTTTATTGTTATTCAAGTTGTTAGACGATCGATAATCCTATTTACATGTCAGGAATAGAACAAATTTGGTAGATCATTATCATTTTGTTATAAGCTTTTATTTAACTTTTATCTGATAGTCCCGTTAGCTTAGCTTCTTAGTTCTGCGCATGGGGGCGTGGGTTCGATTCCCACCTAGGAAAAACATTTGTGTGATGAACATTTGTGTTTGTTCTATGTCTGGATGTTAATGTCTATTTAAGTATATATTTAAAAATATATATGTACCTATATCAGTCTCTGGCAGTCATATTACAAGCTTTGCTTAGTTTGGGGTCAGATGACCGTGTGTGCAAAAATGTTCCAGATATTTATTTATTTTACAACTTGCCCTGTTAGTATTATGTGTGAGACAAATCTTGCAAGAGCGTGTACTTAAGTCGCATCGATCATAAACAGAATGTACAAAAACAATAAAACTGTGTGTGGAATCCGTGGAGTGTGTGTTGGTTGGCCAGGAGTTGACGGTAATGTTTGTTGCAGCTCAAGACTCCACGGACAAGAAGTCGCGGAAGGCGTCGGGTCCGGCGCACTTCCTCAACAGTGAGTCTTACCTATCTAGTAGGTTAAATATTACATAGAGCTGTTATGTAATTTGTATTTAATAGTAGCTGCGCCCCGCGATTTCACCCGCATGGTGATGAAAAACGGTGATGGTGATGATGAAAAGTAGCCTATGTGTTAATCAAGGACATAAGCAATGTATATTGCAAATTTCATCCAAATCCATCCAGCCGTTTCTGCGTTATGAGTAACAAACATACATCCATACATCCATCCATCCATCAATCCAAACTGTCACATTAGTGTGATAAGTTTGATTTAAGGTTTAGAGAGCGTAAGAGTGGCGCTCCCATCTAAAAAAAAAAACAACAGGCATACTAAAAGAATTAGTAAATAAGAATTAGACTTAGACCTTGAGTCTGTCGAGGATGCAATGAAGCACCTTTGGAGTACTACTTCCAGCAACACAACGTATTGCACACGTTATAAAACGTAGATTAGATAAACACTGCCGTTTTTGGCGGTAATAACTTTGCTATATTATGTTACAAAAAATTGTTCAAAAACTTCATCACCTTCCCGATTGTTCAAAAACTTCATCACCTTCCCGAGCAACTATGGGAGTCGAACCCTCATTTAGCCATGTTACTATCCCTGTGTATCCTTTCCCCAATGAAGGTTCCACTCCTGCGCACCTCTCACCTTAAGTAATAATTTTATGTAAAGGTACAATGGGGACTGACTGAGACTTAAAGCACAGAATACAAATAAGTACAAGTACAGAAGATTCATTCCGCAAATCATTTAAATAAGTAGCGACTCTCGCTACTACACAATAAAGTGCAGTTCAGGATGTGCGAGCGCTAACTACATACAGCTATATTAACCTACAAGTTGCCTCTCTGTCTATCACGTAACTCTTGTCGCGTTATCTTTGTCTATCGCGCGACAATGTATTTCAATTATATGTATTTTGTGATACAAGGCACTTACTTCCACTGTGACCAACCAATCGTCATAACTTGTTTGTCTGCAGTGGAGCGGAGCTTTCGTAAGGCTGAGGAAGAGTCCTGGGACCAGACCCTCAAACCTGACTCCGCGATCGGTGAGTACTTAGAAATAAGCATATTATTCAGAGATACCGGCTTACTCTGGGACATAGCTTTAAATGAATGTGGTCAATGTAATTTTTTCCCCAACTGCCCAAGAAGGAGGGTAACGTAATTCGGGCGTTGTTTGTATATTTTAAATGTTTCTAAGAGTCAGCTCGTGACCACGGCCATTGTAACATGGTCGAAACGTCGAGCGAAAGGTATCTATTTTTACCTATATTTAATAGTGCGCGATAAGTCCCGATAAATATGAAAACATGTTTCTATATTACCTCCCATAGCCTAAACGGCTTGACCGATTTTGACGAGTGAGGTTGGATTCCTCTTTGTATCCGGAGTGTATAGGCTACGTTTTATGCTCGGTTTCTTTCAGTAATATGATTTGTTTTTGAATAATAACTTGCACTTGCCTGACGTTAAGCGATGATACGGTCGGAGAAACTGATTCACTTGCGACTTGAAGACACCCAGATTTTAACTAACGGGGAACACCCATTCAGGCAAAGTATTCCACAAACTAGCAGTTCGCACTATAAAAGTGGAGTCTAAACGCTTCGTACGGGTTTTCGGAATATCAACCATGGAACGGTGTCGCCAGTAGAACCAGTGCTCCTGATGGAGCGCTCTCATCCACATTCAATGATAAGCCGTGTCCCATTGTATCTTGGTGGAAGCATTTAACGACTTCTCATCTTGTGGTCATCACATCCATTCTCAATTTAGGCAACTAATTGAGGTGGAGGTTTTACTGACCGCCTATTGGCTCTCCGAAGGTCACAGTCTGGCGTTTCATTGGTGTAATTTATATAAGCGCTCTTTGTGCTGACGTATTGACTGTTAATGTTCGATCTTATCTGGTGTCTATGGGGTGGGAATTCGTTGGATTATCGCTGGTAGTAGTGGGATTTTCTCATAGCAAATGGAGTCATATATTTTTATAGACATATTTTGCATATTGTGAAGTAGCGTTATTCTTAAAGGTTTTGTAAACCAATAGCGGTCGTACTAAGAAAGAAAACTTAGTTCAAAATTGCTTAATTTTATTGCGCTGTGTCATCGCGCGTGTCAACTCCCGTTAGCGAGAAGTTGACACGCAAATTTTGACAACTGTTTAACTAAGACTCGGTCCAAGTATTTATTTGCTTTAACAACTGCAATAACATTTAAAAAGCTGAATCTTTATCAGCCTATCATGATCCCACTGCGGAGATCTTCTCTCAGAGGGAGAGGGATGGGCCCAAAACCATGCTGGCCCAGTGCATGTTGGTGAATGTCATCTTTGAACTTTTGCGGTTCTTTGACATACCGGTTTTTGATTTTATTCAAAAAAAAATATGAATAGGATTGCGTTTGACAGCCAACTCGCCTTTTTTTAATGACGAAATGGGCTAGCGTTTGACCACAATTCACCTGATGGTAAGTGACGATGCGGTCCAAGATGGAGCACGCTTGCCTAGAAGAAACAGATTCACTCGCGATTTGAAGACACCTAGATTGTAACTAACGATTGTTTCCTCACGATGTTTTCTTTAACCGTTTTTGAGCGATGGCATCGAAACTGCACATAATTAATTAAACTACTGAATAAGCCATTGGTGCAGGGCCGAGGATCGAACCGGGTACCGTCATTGTAAGGCGCACATACTAATGCCCGGTCACGATCGCTCTGAAAAAGTTGAAAGAAAACCAGGAATTCTGATCACTTTAACTAGATTTTTGAACATAAGACTGTAGCATCATTTTAAAAGGTTAAATAAAGAAAAAACTGACACAAAATGCTTACAATCAATACGTCAGCGATAAAAAAAGCCTGGCTATAGTTTGACTGCTCATTCTGTTCACATTATCTAGCCTAGTATAGTCTTAGTTATAATCTCTGACAAAGCCCCTGTACATCTGCAACTTACCTGATTATTTATAATATGTTAGTCATTATCATTTTGTACTGGACCTACAAAGCCGTTTTATAGCTGCATAGTTAATTGTAAAATAATATTATTGTATTTAATTGACGTACCTAAGAACATTGCGACAATGTAGAGAAAAGCGACAAAGAAATAAAAATTTGAATTTAGCAGGTACCCAAAATACTTAAGTGAAATATTAAAAGTTGAATAAACATGTTTTATTCAGATTTTTACAGTGTTACAGCTATCAGAGCAAATAAACGGATGGAAATAGTGTATGAACGTCGCGAAAGTATTTTCAATTGAAATGTAGGACTGTTCCATTTAACCTTTAGTATAATTGGCTAATTTTAGCTCGGCCTTCTATTTTAGTCGCAAAATCCGACAATATACGCAAACCGCGTCATAACAACTTGTTTCCTACGTCACTTCCCCTCTGAGATATGGCGGCAATACCTAACTGTATCCTTTCAACTCGTGTTGCGTGAACTGTTTCACCGTCACTAGAGTGACGTAACACAGATCGACTGGCTGTTTGTTGTTACCTGCCCCCTAGCAGGTCCAAGTCGGGAACTCGTCTTCGGAACCACTTTCACTTTTATCCGACTTCCAAAAAGGAAGAGGTTATCAAATCGACTGTTTTTTAAAATGTTTGTTACCTCATAACTTTCGACTGGGTGAATCGATTTTGATGATTCTTTTTTTATTTGAAAGCTGGTACTTCCCGTGTTCCATTGGTCCCATCAATTTGGTCCAGTTCTGTAATTAATAAATAAATAATGAATAATGACTTGGGGTCAACTGGTCTTGATACAGGAAAATAAAACCAGAGAAAAATGTTGTATGAAAATTCACAGAAAATTGCACAGAAGGAGGGATTTGTTTCTACTCAAATGTCTACGCTTTCAGGTTTGAAATTATAAACCGTGACAAAAGAAAATATATGTGACGTAAACGACACACTGAACTCACAACAACAATGTGGAGGTTTTCATATTTATCGGGACTTATCGCGCACTATTAAATATAGGTAAAAATAGATACCTTTCGCTCGACGTTTCGACCATGTTACAATGGCCGTGGTCACGAGCTGACTGCACAGCCAGTATGTATAAATATGAAAACATGTGTTCGAATCGCGAAAGTTTAAAAAAAAAAAAAAAAAAAAAACAAAAAAAAACAACAATGTGGAGCTCCAAGGGGGAATCCTATGTTTAGCAGTGGATGTCTTCGGGCTGCTGGTGAAGATGAATAATGTCCCTGTTGCCGGTCGCTACAGTATACTATGACAGCCAATCGTTTCTGAATAAAAATTATCATGTTTTTCAACGGTGAGTATTTTAACGAATAATTAGTTAAATTTTTACTCGAAACGGATATTTTATTGAATACTTGGAACAAAACTCGCCAAAGGTATTTTGTTTTTATTTTGGGATACATTTCTACGAACTCTTGAATAATTTAGCTCGAATATTTGTGTAGCTGAAAAAATACAAATATTATTGTAACATAGTTGTTGCGCGTGTATTTGTGTGTTTTCCATGCCGTCCCGATACAGGCACAGTAAACCCTAGCGGTCAACCCTAATGGAGGACACGGTGAACCCTAGTGGCGACATATTGAACCCTAGTGGCGGACACTGAGCCCTAGTGAGGGTCACAGTCTCACAGTGAACCCTAGGTGGGTACTCAGTGAACCCTAATGGGAGGTCACAGTGAACCCTAGTGGGGGACAAAGTGAACGCTAGTGGCGGACACAGTAAGCCCTAGTAGAGGGGGTAGTGCAAAGCGAGACGCAGCCGCGCGCGCGCATTCACCTTGATAAAGACCGCCGCATGCGGTTGAAACTATAGTCGGAGTATCTGGCTTAATCTTACGTGAGTAATTCCCGTGTAATATAAATAAAATGTGGAAAACCACGTCAGTTTCCATAATAGCCCTAGTGGGGGTCACAGTAAACCCTAGTGAGGGTCACAATGAACCTTAGATGGGTACTCAGTGAGCCTTAGTGAGGGTCACAGTGAACCTTAGATGGGTACTCAGTGAGCCTTAGTGAGGGTCACAGTCGTAATTTCAAAGCCTAGTTCCGTAGTTATCCGTTGGCGTGGATATCGACGAATTATATCGTGTCAGCTGGAACTAGTCGTCACTATCAAAAGGTAACACTGCTCGTCAAAACTGACGCAAATTGTTTCGACAACATTAACCCACGTGGTAGTTACAGCTGCTCTTCAATCCGGCGGTCCAAGGAAGGGATTTTTTACGGTTACCTAAATTATGTATGTAATGTACGTATGTAAGTACCAGCGTTGCCAGACGTCCCGATTTTGGTGGGACGTCCCGATTTTTAAAGCAAAATTAAATGTCCCGCGCGGGACAGGCTCAGTCCCGCTTTTAGAGATACAACTCGACCGTGCTTGCAGCGATAGGGTAAATCTGATGTAAAATATCATATTTTTATTAAAATACATTTTCTATGGCTATTGTTGCTATCTATTGTCACGTAAAGGTAATTTGAACTAAAATAAAATGATAAATATTTATAAACTTCGGATTATATACTTTTTACTATGTCCCGCTTTTGACCAAAAAATCCTGCTTTTTTTACTCAAAAAGTAGCAAAATCCCGACTTGGCAAAAAAAAACTGGCAACGCTGGTAACTCTTTCTATGTGACCTCAGTGCTGCGTCGAGGAGACGTTTTTCTATACAAACTATATAATACATGTAGGTACATTTGAATACTGTGCTTTTGGGAAGGCCTAAAAACTATAACATTACTATGACTATGACTTGGTTGACATTATTTAATACCTCATAAACTTTACTATTATTCCGACTGGAGAGCTCTGTATCCATGGCCATGGAAAAAAAAACATTACTAGGGTTGGCCACTCAGTTTATACGATCGTACTTTATGAGAATGTCGAGTCGATACTCGGCGCGAACGGAGCGATAAGATAGCTTCGGTTCGCAGTAGCGCCCCTGAAAGCTGAAAACAGAAAGCACAAGTGTAGGCGGAATCCCGCCAGCGGCGGACGTTTCGCGCGCTTTTTGGAGCAAAAATAAAACGCGTTCCAAATAAGAACTGGTGAAATCGGAAGGTTTAATTTTTAAACTAATAGTTTTAATAATGACTGGCCAGTGTTTGGGTTCGAACAAAAAAAAAACTTTTTTTGTTTTTATTACAAATAGTAAATCATTCGGAATTGACAACTTATAAAGTGAGAGTTTGTGTTCGAATATTAAAATTTCGCGTGCTCGACTCAAATAGTGTAGTGATTAAGTTTTTTGTCAATTCTTTCTAAGTGTAGTGATTGACTTTTCCGTATTTATCTAGACGCGCGGGAGTGCGTCAGAGCCAAGCTCGATCCATATTTCTATTTAAATTGGACAGTGTAAGCTGATTGTTAAATAGTGTAAATTATAAGTTGTATTTTAAACACTTGCGCAGCAGACAGTATTTTTTGTGATCATATATTTAAAAAAAAACGGCTAGGTAACAAGAAGATAGCATGATGATTTTGCTTAGACTTTGAAATTGACAAAATTGAAAGTTTAGACAAAAATAATTAAAATGGTTCTGAAAATACTTGCATTCCTTTTCTTCTCTCATACAGTTATGCTGGACTATTCGGAAAAAGAATTCAATGTCGAAAGGGGCTTATTGTTCAGCTGAAATGGATAATTAAATTCCGCCTTTGTTGTACACGTGAAAACTCTACCTATAATATATATCGAAATCAGCTGTTCCATAGCAAAATATGATTCCCACTTGACGATACTTATGGATTAAGGAACAGTATGTCTTTTACAATTGTTTCCAGAGGAAAAGTTCGTAATGGTGATTACAATGCAACCATTTCTATTTAATATAACTATCCCGAAACTCCTGTATAGACCATGCTTGTTAACGAATCTAAACAGTAATATTTCCTAGTGGTACGTAAAAAATATCCCCAACGCCATGTGACAACAAATAGAGGAAACTAAGCAAGTTTGGAAGTAAGGCAAGGAGTAAAAGTTTCAGTTTTTTCGATAAACTCGTCAATATGAAAAAATATCGTAGACTAGAAGTCGTAGAACGTCGTCGTAGAACGTCTCGTAGAACTTCTCGTAGAAGGTTCCGTACCTGCTACGGATTGTAGCAAATACGTACGTATACTTTATCCTCTAAAGTTTTATGTCCTATCCGTAAATATTTTATTCACTAGAACATAATTTTGTTCTAGACTTCAATCTTGTTTTAAATGTTCATATTCATCCCATCTCTGTGCATATTTTTAGAAAGAAAGAAATAAATTAAATATCTGGGACATTATTGCACACATGATCATCTGACCCCAAACTAAGCAAAGCTTGTAATATGGCTGCCAGAGACTGATATACATACATATATATTTTTAAATACATACTTAAATAGATATTAACACCCAAACAAAAAGAAAGAAAGAAAGTAATATTTCTTTTGTAATAACAACTTAAACAACATTACATATAATATGGCCCTTATGTAGTGAAGTTGTGTCACAAAAATGGCTTCAACTCAGCATAATGCTGTTTACCAAACAGCGCTGATCTTCCGCTGAAGCCACTCAGTGAAGTCGCGTAAGGCTCGAAAAAACAGTGCAACGTAAAAACAGTACGACGAATATTTGACATGTGACATTGACATACAGTTAAGGATCACGTGCATGAAGCCTAGCCATGCACAAACCTACAAAAATAATAAGAAACAAACAAGTTTTCCAATACAATAGACACAAAGCACATACTTTAATTAACAAACAATAAACATGCCCTTCTTTTCAACGTCAACAATCGTACGGGAAAACATTCCCAATGTCAAGTTGGCGACGCAGAGGGGCGCGCTGCCACGGACATCATACGAACAGGAGATGGTATATAACCCAATCTTAACGCACTTATATTATAACTTCACTTGAAACTACCGAACTATGGAAACAAATTTTGGAAGTCAATGTTAACAATTGAGCAATTAACCATTAGAAGTTAATGGTTTTGTAAATTTTGCAAGTATACTTAATTCTTATGACAAAACAATAATTTAACATCCATCGAACTGATCTGATGATGGAGCCTGGAGGCGGATAATTGAACTCTGCTATCGCTAAGCGTGCTTTTTTTGTTTGTTAACGTCACAAATCACTCGCTATTGTAAATGCATCGCGGGGGTGAAGTTTGAGAGTTCGAAATGACTCGTAATAATTGTCATCACATCGTCTGTAGAATCCTGGGTTTCTCACTTCAAGAACCTGTCGGCTTAGAACCTCCCAAGGGCCAAGACGAAATGTTATCTAGTACACATACACATTCGTTGAATGTTTAAAGTGTGGATACCATAAAGGCAGACTTCACTTAAAATCCCGGTGCACTCTCCATTAAAACTCGCGTGAGAATTCATTAAAAACTATAACAAAACGTTTTGTTATATTATACGGGAATTACTCACGTACACGTTTATAATAAATAAAATAAATAAATATCTGGGACATTTTTGCACACATGGTCATCTGACCCCAAACTAAGCAAAGCTTGTAATATGGCTGCCAGAGACTGATATACTGTACATATATATTTTTAAACACATACTTAAATACATATTAACACCCAGACATAGAACAAACACAAATGTTTGTCCTAGATGGGAATCGAACCCATAATGAGAGTGTAATCTATTTTATCATAGTTCACGGTGCAGTCATCTCCTCTATGTATATACTCCGTGATTCTCCAACTGACAACCTAAAGTACTAAGTATATATAACTCCACTACAGTCAAGGAAAACTATTTGACCTCTAGGGAAAGTAGTACCCACCTACTCGATGGCCCATTGGCGATGGGACAACTTTCTTTATGAGATAGGCGACCTTTTACTCTACGGGCCTGCCAGTACAGCAGTTTCATAGACATTTCTTTTTAATACCAAAAAAAAAAAACGCTATTCGGCTATTTTTGTGTTACGCGATATCTTCTCCAAATGAGATCAGTTTATTTAATAAATAAAAGGTTTTTATCGATATTCGACCATGCTATGCGTGATTCTAAGTACATATTAGTACCTATGTATATACCAAGGATGCTACGCGAAACTAATGAAATTAAAAAAAACATCAATATTTGATAAGAGATGATGGTTCAAAGGTAAAAGTAAGCGTATGTACACCTCTACACATGCATGCATAGCTCGTAAGTTAGTTTTATATTTATATTCTCCGTTTAAATTTTAAACGGAGAATATAAAACTAAAAAGTATAGCAATAACGAAATAAAAAAGGTCATTTTAATTTGGTTGAAAAGGTCTGATTATAAAGGTATTGAAGATATGTTGGATGGCTTACACATTTAATATATAAAACAATAATTATATGATAATATTATATAACATATACAATATAATACGAGTACTATAACACCTTTTCTTATTGAACACACACTCGCATATTATTTACTAGCTGCGCCCCGCGGTTTCACCCGCGCGGTGATGAAAATCGGTGATGATGATGATGATGAAAAGTAGCCTATGTTTTAATCCAGGACATAAGCTATCTCTATTCTGAATTACATCCAAATCCGTCCAGCCGTTTTAACGTGAAGGAGTAACAAACATACACACTCACACACACACTCACAAACTTTCGCATTTATAATATTAGTGTGATTTATTTTTGTTTACCTATATTATACGGGAATTACTAACGTAAGATTAAGTCGGTTACACCGACTATTAACAATAGCACTGACACACATTCGGATGTTTGAAATTTCAAATTTTAATGTAGGTATATTTTTATTATTTTGTAAGTTGGTTTTTTTTTTTTTTTTTCTATTTTTAGCTATAAATATTGGTAAATAATAATTACTTAAATTCTAATTTTTTATAATCACTTTTTATGTTATTTCAAATTATTTAATTGTTTGCTTTGGCATAAGTATTATCTACACTAATATTATAAAGAGGAAAGATTTGTACCTATTTTTGTATGTTTGTAATGAATAGGCTCCGAAACTACTGAACTGATTTGAAAAATTCTTTCACTGTTGGAAAGCTACACTATCCCCGGGTGACATAGGCTATATTATATTTTGTAGCGAGGCCGAAGGCCGAGCTTACACTCGTGCGAAGCCGGGGCGGACGGCTAGTGATATATAAGAGAAGCCACTGGCACCCGACACACAGTCCCAGACTAGTTCGGGAGCCTATGGAAAACAATACAATGTGAAACTAAATTTTGTCAAAATAAATAACTTTGTTTGTTTGTTTGTCGTAAATGTTTTCTATCTGTTTGTTATTTTTATTTCTGGTGTACACAATAAAGAGTTTCTATCTATCTACACCCGAACCAATCGCGCGGACTCGAGTGTTCAAAATCCTTTCGTACCCACTTCGGTCCTAAAGATATATATCTGAAACTTTGATAGAACAGTCGAAGGTTGTTTTTGAAGGGCATCAAAGATCGAGCCGCTTAACATCAGCCCACGTAAAAACAGGATGAAAAGAATACCGAGAACGCAATTTCCATTTTCTGCGTAACAAAATACATAACAAAACAATTCCTTCAGCGAACATTTATTTAAATTCACAAGTATTTCTATTTGTCTTGTTAGTTACGATTGGTTACGATCCACAAGTATTTTTGTTGTTTTTCTTTTTTAAATTAAATAATAGGCTTGTGCCGCCAACTCGCCAGGTATCTGGAGTTTGTTTAGTTTTTTTTACACAGAACGAAAAAAAGCGGTCATTGTCATTACGAATATAAAACTATATTTTTTTCTATCGCGAATAAGTCCACGTTTGACCACCAACTCGCCTGTTGGTAAGCGACGATGTGGTCGAAGATGAAGCACGCAGACTTAGAAGATACCTATTCACACTTGCCTTGAAAATACCCAGTAAATCATAACATTAAAATTCTTTATTTTATGTCAGTAATTTAATGATATCCACATTTAAACGTCAGCCAACGTCAACGCCAACGTCCAGGAGTTTTACGAAAAGCTACTTCTGTAAACTGGAAGTAATAATAATAAGTTGTTGTGATGAGTTTTTCCAAAATTGAAGCCGTTATTTTCAATAAAAAAAAAACAGATCTATCTATCACATAAATTTAATCTATCCTTCTATATCTTCGATCAAATTCTATATGGGTATGTATATAAAAATATCGTGTTACGGTGTTTGTGTTCGCACTCCTCGGAAACGGCTCGACCGATTTCTATGATTTTTTAATGTATCTTTGGTAGGTATGTAAATGGGTCATAAATTATATATCGTCATCACAATATTTCTTCACCACGCGGGTGAAAACGCGGTGCGCAGCTAGTTTTCTATAGATTCTATTTGATAGAATCAGAACGGCAAAAATCCAGATTATAGCTATTTTCTTCAAAAAAAAAAGTGAGAACGCTCTTCAATAGTCTTCCTGTCAAGCTGTAAACAAACACATAGATTGCTTATATCTATGTGTGTGTAGTCACCTAATAAAAGTAGTCCCTGTCGGAGATTACATCACTCGCAAACAGCTCCGAGTTCAATGTCAAACAAAATGAGGAAAGCGGGAGAAATTCACAACGAATTCCAGAACTGGCTCGACACATATCACACTGTCATACTTTACAGACTCGGGTGTTTGTCATACTTAACGAACTGCGAGACGAACTCTCTTTCTTCCGGGGTTTTCGTTTAGTAAGTTTTTTTGAAGTGAAAACTTTAGGCGCGTTGAGCGCTTTTTGAGTGAACAAAGATCATGGAACTCGCGTCATCGTCACGCTGTCACAATAAATAATACACAGTACCGTGTATTTTAAAACAGCGCCATCTCTTGTAGAATAGGTGAATTATTAATTATGTTTTAATTTCTGACGTGCAGTCCTATGACTAATGTATTTTTTTTTTCTCGCGAATAAGCCCGCGTTTGACCTCCAACTCGCCTGTTGTTAAGCGATAATGTGGACGAAGATGAAGCACGCAGACTTAGAAAAGATACATATTCACTCATGTCTTGAAAAGGCCCAGATTATATCTCTCAGGAAACAAGGAAGCCGGCAGGTTGTTACAAAAGGTTCTGAAGAGGGTCAAATTAATAGGGTCAAAAGGGGTTGCAAGTTTACATAAACAAAATGATCGAATCAAGCTTTCCTTTGCGGATATTTATCTTCAAAACTTTCTCCAAGGTCTCTGTTGCTCTCTTCAATCATCAGGAAGGCCAAACGCTCTAAGATTCAACACGTCCTGACAATACCTCGTGAAGAAGCGAAACACGTGTCGGCAAAGTGCTATAAGGAAACGGGTAAGGCAAAATTGGCATCATTGCCAAGTTTCAATGGAGTAAATACGAGTAAATGTATCCCAAATTCCTTATTGTACTTAGCGCATTGAAACGGAAATACACTCGAATGCTACATAGATTCGTTAGAGTTTACATAAAAGTCTTCACGTACGAAGTCGCGGGGAACAGCTTGAGTTATATATTTTTTCCACTAAGAACCGTCTATCAGTGTAGTAATTGCCACCATCGTTATGCAGAAGGGCGCGGGCCGTGACGGCACAAGACGCGGGAGCGCCGAGGTCGCCCCATTAACTAGAGGAAGGGAAGAAGAAGGTCGTGACAAACCTACTCGTATATAATTTACTTCAAAAACCACTGTCATCGTTTGACTATACGAAGATATATTCAGTATACGTCAGAACTGGACCAAATTGAATTGAATTGATTGAATTGAACGGGAAGACCACACGGGAAGCACCAGCTTTCAAATAAAAAAAATTCTCATCAAAATCGGTTCACCCAGTCGAAAGTTCTGAGGTAACAAATAAATAAAAAACTCGAATTGATAACCTCCTCCATTTTGGAAGTATATTAAAAATATGTTCCTATTAAAATATAAATTTTATCGGATACATTTCGGAGAGTTTGCATCGGATCTGCATGATCGAATACATCCTCCTCATTTTTCTATCGGATTACCAGAGTGGGCACGAAAAGGCGACACCGCTTTATGGTTGATATTCTGAAAACCCGTACGAAGAGCTTTGATTTCTCTTTTATTGTGCGAACTGGTAGTCTGTGGAAATCTCTGCCTGAATATTGTTCCCCGATGGTTACAATCTGGGTATCTTCATATCACGAGTAAATCGGTTTTTTCTAGGCAAGCGTGCTACATCGTAGACCGTATCATCGCTTAACATCGGCGAGGTGGCGATGAAACGCAAGGCTATTACTGAAGGGGAAATAAAACAGGTTTTATCATCCATTCATTTGAATTAAAATAAAATAAATGAAGATTAAAAAAACTACACAATTATAAAATAACACAAAATAAAAATCCAATAAAAAATCAAGATAAATAACAACACAATACATGAAAACACACACACTTTAAAATATAATGTCAACGACAGGTACAATCACTAGTACCTTTTCTCCAGCATGGGCATTTTATGCCACAAATAGCAAACAAGCTAACGGGCCGCCTGATGGTAAGCGGTCACCGTCGCCTGTGGATACCTGTAACACCAGAGGCAGCACAGATAGATGCCGACTCTTAAAGACTCTATTAACAGCCTTTTTGAAGAACCCCATATTATAGTTACTCGGAAATACCGCATCTGGAAACCCATTCCACATGCATTTAACAGACTTTTAAAAAAGGGGAAGGTTTTTAATTTGAGCCGTATTTTTATATATGTTCGTCTATCATTCCAAAATTTGTGAAATACCTAAACAATTCAATTTGGCGACGATTCCCGATTGGCAATTAAAACATTGGTTAACCAATACGTTTACGTGGTTATTTTTATTAAGTTTAGGAAGCCCTCGATGTGTCCTCACCAAAAATGATTTACTTTGGTTCACTAGGTTTCAAACCGGCTCCAATAATGACGAATATTTTTGTTCGGGGGGTTACTGATTAATTTTTAAGTGGTTTTTGGAGTTTTTAATTGGATAATTCTTGCGCATGACTGCCACCTCGCCTGATGTTAAGTGATGATATCTCCAAGGAAGAGAATCACATTTGCTTGAAAAAATTCAGGCAGTGCATTCCACAATCTAGATCAACCTGGAATATCAACCATGAAACTGTCTTTTCGTGTCCGCTCTGGCAGTTTGATAGAAAATTGTGCAGGAGGAAATTAGATCATGCAGCTACGATGTACACTCTTCGAAATTTATCCGATAAAAATCCGTTAGACTAGCAACTTTGCGCCGAGCTTAGTCTACACTGAAGTCGAGGTTTTTAAAGTGTATTTATAAGCGATTCAGTAACGTTATTATTACTGTTATTACGAAATTTAAAATGAATCTAAATCTCAACTTTTTTTTCTTAACCTATACTGGCCCACTCTTGGGCAAAGGTCTCCCCCATTTCCTTCCATAAACCTCGGTCCTCCGCCACCTCTTGCCAACCTCTCCGGAATGTGTCAAGATCTCAACTAAAGAATTAAAACCACGAATGTGAAATTACAGTAAAATTTACTGAAAAAAGTCTGTAGACGATTGGGTCGTCATGATACTTTACTGCCCAAAAATGAAACTCCCTGTCGTCCTTTCCTGATAACTACAATCTGGAAGACTAGATTTTTTTCTAGATCAACATGTGTCATCTTTAGCCACACCTTCGTTTACCATCAGGCGATTTGGTGGACAAACGCAGATCCACTCTATATAAAATAAAAGACTTGGCTGTGATTTCACATTCGATGTTTTTGCTGGGATTTGTTTACAGCCTAATTGTCGAATAGGCGTGTCAGATCAATTGGGGTTTCTGAAATTGTAGCCAGATTTAATTAATACATTGTTATGATAATTATAGAGGCGAATAATTACCCAGAAACTCAGATAATATTTCGGCAGAATAGATACAAACATATCATAAATATGCTCCCCCTGATTTAATTACAGAAATGGGATTCAAGGTAACGCTTGTAAACGTTGCGGAGAAACTAAGTTATTAATGATTAATAACTACTATAGTTGGGCCGAACAGCGACCTCGCGACCCCTATATCTTTACCTTGACCGATTTACCTCATAATAGGTCTGTGTCCTAATTTTTATTCATTATCTCATAAAAAAGCTGATCATAAATAGAGCATATCAACAAAATCAAAATTAGCTCCAAAAATTATAGTTATTTATTTTAGTTTTAAATATAATATAGATGGTATAATAAACAATTTATACTCAAATTAGCATACAATAAATAGTCAATTGAATCAAAGTGAATGGGTTTCTTCTAGGCAAGCGTGATCCATCGTAGGCCGCATCATCGCTTAACATCAGGCGATTAGCGGCCAAGCGCAAGCCTATGTTACAGTAAAAAATATATAATTACGCAAAAAGTCCTCCGCACACAGAGCCCTGACCGAAAGTCCCCAATACGCTGGCCATAGAGATACGCTAAGAAAAGATTTTTCGAATTAAGGGGGTTGAAAGTTTAAATGTTTTTCAATGAAGTTTTTTATTATTTTCATAAGGCGAGTGGGTGGCCAAACGTAGACCAATTCTACATAAATAAATAAAAGTCAAACGCGTACGAAGTCGCGGGCAACAGTGAATCATCATCACATTTATCATCTGATTTCCTTATCCCACTGCTGGGTACGCGTCTCCATTACGAGGAGTATGCCATCTGCTTCGGTTCTGTAATTTGCGTGTAATGTAAAGTGTCATTCTAACAATATAATTTGCTCTCGAAATGTGCGGTAATGTCGTCTATATCGCATCCTGTGTCGATGCTTCATATCATCCATTATTGTACCTATTATTTACTGCACATTACAATTCATTGTAGTATGTTATCAACGGCCGAAATACTGAAACCTCGAAGGACAAGTCACGGATGAGAGAAAACGATCGCGAGACAAGTAGCGATGGGCAGGACACGTGGTTAGGCGTTTCAATTGGTGAAAGAAGGTGGAGTAGACTCCTGACATGAACTAGCGTTCCATCGGCAGACAACTACTTTTGTAGTGGTAGGACTCTTTTGCAGGGGTCCACCTGGGGAAGTACCACACCTTTGCCAGTTATTCAACCGCCAAGCAGTAGTGTGCAAACACTACTGTGTTCCGGATTGAAGGGCAATGTTTCCAGCGAAATTACAGGGCACAAAGAGATTTGACATCTTATATCTCGGGGTGACGAGCGCAGTGCGTTGAGCTGTTATGGGCAAGCGTGAAGAGCCATCAGGCGAGCGACTTCGCTCGTCTCGTCACTCAGTAAAAAAAAAAAAAACTAGTCCGATGCCGATTGGTCGAAAGCATCAAACCTATCGCAGAACAGGCACGGTTTTTATTTTAAATTTAAAAATAGGCTGGCCTTTGTCCGCCAGTTGCAATCCTGATGTTAAGCAATGATGCGGTCTACGATGGAGCACGCTTGCCTAGAAGGAACCGATACACTCGTGATTTGAAGACACTCAGATTATAACTACAGGAGAAGACCCATTCAGGTAGCCCATTCCACAGACTAGCAGTTCGCATAATAAAAGGGAAATCAAAGCGCTTCGTACGGGTTTTCGGAATATCAACCATAAAGCGGTGTCGATTTTTCGTGCCCACTCTGGCAGTCCGAGAGAAAAATGGGCAGGATCAGGGAATTAGATCATGCAGATCCGATGCACACTCTCCGAAATGTATCCGATAAAAAACCGATAGACTAGCAACTTTACGCCGAAGCTCAACACTAAGTAACTTAGTCTGAACTAGGGTTTCTTTGCTGATGAGCCTCTTGGCACGTTTCTCAATAGACTCCAATGCCCCGATGGTGATGATGGATGAGACTAGCCCGAGACAAAGAAAGATTGCCTTCGTATAGAGCCGGAGAGAAGGCCTATACCCAGTAGGGGGTCGGTACAGGCTGCCGCTGATGATGACATCAGAGTAGTCAACCTGTATCAAGCACTGGATCCAGCACGTATCCAAAGGCACATTGGTGTAATTCTTTGTCGGGTGGGATTCAAATAGTTTTCAAATTTCCTTTCTACTTTTTGATTAGCGTTCTCACAATGATTTTGGTTTTGGTGGTCAAACGTAGACTTTCATATCGTATTATGTCAAACAAGCTAACGGGCCGCCTGATGGTAAGCTATCACTGTCGCGTATGGATACCTATAACACTAGGGGTATCATAAGTAACGTTATAGAGCTTTAATAATACTCGTATTAGCAGCCTTTTTGAACCCCATGTTATAGTTCTTCGGAAATGTAGGAGGGATATATGCGATTTTTTATTTTAAGAGGAAATAACGGCCAATCCTAAAGATGACCACATTACATAAAAAGAACTTACCTTCATAGAAATGCTCTGCAGTCTGCATTCTTCATACTTTTCTTCCACTTTCATACGTGTAACAAAGCCATGTCTAACGAATAACTAACCCTACCTCTTCACCCCCCACTTGCTTTGTCTAGCAATGGCCCAAAGTACAGACGAAGAAGTCACAGATGCATAATTCAATTATCTACCTAGGCACCTATTTAAGCCTCTTCCCTAAGCTACTTCGCTTAATGTTGTTGAGATTTTCATACCTTATACATACACGGATTTCACGGTTACATAGTAATTTGTGCATAATTACTATATGTTTGTTGTTTTGTTGATCTTTAAGGGTCGGCAACGTATCTGTGATGCCCCTGGTGTTGCAGGTATCCATAGGCGACGGTGATCGCTTACCATCAGGCGACCCCTTCTGCTTGTTTGCCACGTATAACATTTTTACAAATCAGAAATAGATTAACCTTTTTGCGCTTACACATTGTAAATATGCTATATTCCATCGACATAACAATTTTTCTCATGTTAACCAAATAAGTTCAAAAGGGTTGCGGTCGCGACGCACGCGCAATTTAAGAAATATCAGGGTCGGTTAAAGCTGTCAACATTCTGTTTCTTTTAGACATACTGGCTTCATCCTTTGTCCTCTGTGAAACTCCAAATCCTTTAATAATTACCTAGACGAAGTTTTAGATTTTTGCTTCAGAAAGGACATATTAGTCAGGGGAAATTTGCCATAGTGATAAGGAAAAGTCAGGGAATTATCAAGGATTTATTTTTGGCATTTAGAGTGGACACCCTACCCTTGTTCACCAGTGGACGTCTTCTGACTGATGATGATGATTTTATTATTACTCTATTCTTTTCTATTCTGTTCTGTGTAAAAAGCGCGACATCGCAAATTCGCAGAGTGGCGACCATTCTCTCTCGTCATGCATTGAGACCGCATACGATGGATAGCAGTACTGGAGCTTCTGATTCTCTGTACACTATTCATGTAAAAAAATACGCTTCAAGTTTTTAGTCACTAAATAACAGTGTTAGTTAGAGCTAGTGTCGTTGACTGATTTTGTTTTTTCATATTCCCATGACACAGGCAAACTAATGGCCTTACTTAAAAACGTTACTCAAGTTAATCTATGGTTAAAATTGTGCTGTCTCTTTTTTGCGTGTGACCATTGCCACCAGCGAAAAGTTGAAAGAGCATTTTTAAGCATATATCAACTAGTGGGGAGTTTTGAGTGTGATACGCGGTGTCTTATATAATTATAGTGAAAAGGGGGCGAATGAACTTTTCCAATGTTACTAACTCATTGTAAAAAATATTTTGTCACTTTTTGGAAATTCAGATTTACTGATTTTATATGTACAATAACGTGAAAATGTACGAGCGAGAGAGCTACAGACGAGCCCTATTAAAAGCACGCCACGATGTAATGTACGTAGTTATAAAGTTTCGATTATACTATTTGCGGTGTAGGATGGTGCCTGTGACATTAGCCGAACCCTGATTATGTAACTTGCAACTTTCGATTTAGTCGCAAATTTACCTCATATATACAAATATGCCTCATGAGCAGAAGGTTCCGGGTTAGATCACCTGCCGGGCAGATGTTTGAATGATGGATTTAAATATCTGCTCTGGGTGTGCGTGTGAGGTGTCCGCCTTTGTGTGTGTTCCATTATTCCCCGACACAGAGAATCCTAGTAGCTATGAATGTGAAGCGTTATTTAGCTTTAGTCATAGTAATTTATTCATTAAAAAAAAAAACATTTACACGTCAATATAATCATAATTATCTAAAATTCTTCCATCATAAAAAAATCAATATATATATATATATATATATTTATTTATGTGGTTATATATTATTGACGCCGTTGACGCCGTTGTCCGTCAACGGCGAATATATTATAACAAAGAGTTGAACCAGTAACATCCGAACTTTAGGTACTGACAGGTGAGTATATAGTGCGGTATGTAACCTAGGGCCAAGGTCACCGACTTAATTGGCCTGAACGCGACCCTTAACGAGTGCAGTTTGACACTCGCTTTACAACTGGGAAGGTCTTATTAGGAGGCTGTGGCGACTATTCTCTTGTACAATTATTATCTAAACTAACCTAATGAGATGATGATGATAAAACCTCAGGACCTTCTAATACCCAAACTACGTGACCCCTTGGGGGGGGGGGGGGGGTTCTTAGGGTTTTCGTACGTAGTCAATGTCCTCTAGAGAAATCTCGCGCTTTTTCGAGCTATATTCAAATAATGCACGCACTCTTCGCTTCACGCGGCAAGCGCTGTATTAATGAAATCAAATATGAGCCTATTTTTTTGCCAACTTTCTCCAAAAATAACTTAAACCCATATTTATGAATTGCTACGTGAAAACTAGAGGGGGAGGGGGGTCTTAGCATATACTACGGGTGGTCACTGAGGATGGGAGGGGTCACGTAGTATGAGTACGTTCCCTAAGCCGTAACAATCGTCGTGAGTTATGACGAAAACTCCATGAAAAGTCGATGAAACGGTTTCCTCGACTCTGGGAGTTTGAAATAAGTTGAAACCATCTTGTGAATTATTAATAACAGTTCGCATTTCATTTAAAATTTCATGAATCTTAGAGCTGCATCGCGGATGTAGTTGGAAAGTGTTTCCCTTTCACGAGGTATATTTCTTCCGTTCCTCATTCCCGCAGAGTTTGTATGGGCCATTGTCTGGGTTATGCCTCGTGTGTTTTTTAATCGTGCTTTTGACTTTTATAGCTGAATTCCGATTTTTACCCGGTTTTCTAGTTTCCCAGCATTTTCCGGGAAAAGAATATTATGTCCTTGTAACGCGTATTACCTCTTTGCCCAATTTCTTTAAAATGGCGCAGCCGTTTCTTTTGTGAAAAGGCACCAAACATAGTACGGAGCGACAGTGATATTTTAGCATTCATTCGAATAATATTACTTAGTGTAGATAATTACATGTCTTAAAAAAATTCGTACAGAAGTCATAACAACCCTATAAAGCTATAAATATTACTAGTTTTTGCTTGCGGCTTCGCTCGCATTATGATATAAACTATTTCAGTCAGATACAGTGTAGCTTTATAACCTTCGATCATTTCCTATAGATGCACAGTGCAAATGCATGCAAAAACAAAAAATTGCCCCCAATAAAATATTACGATATTTAGAAAATTTTAAATGAAACAACACATGTCGAAAAAAAGTGTATTGAAAACCTAATTAATTACAATAAAGCACAGATTCGTTAGAGCGAATGAGACAAAACAAGGCATATTTCTATTTTATGCCTTGTTTTGCTGGTGTCATTTTTTAGGCGGCTACAGTTTATCTACAGAAATATATGGTCGATGTTTATATCAATGAACTGACCCCAAACTAAGCAAAGCTTGTAATATGGCTGCCAGAGACTGATATACGTATATATGTTTTAATACATACTTAAATAGATATTAACAACCAGACATAGAACAAACACAAATGTTCATCACATGAAATTTTGCCCTAGGTGGGAATCGAACCCACGCCCCCATCTGGACTTAAAGTTTTGCAAATTGACGATATATGTAAGTTAAGTATTAGACAAATCTGTGAGATATCAGCTGTAAAGCTTATTGACATTGAATTATTGATTATTTGTATTTACAGAAGTAACCTTACGAAAGTTAAGGATTTTTTACCGATATTTATAAAATTGCTTGATAAGATTTATGACTTGAATTTGGACTGCATTATTGCAGGTGATATAAATATAAATGTTTTGACAAAAAGTTCGGAGCATAAAGACCTCATTGATCTTCTTACTGCGCATGGCTTTAGAATAGAAGTAGACTTTCCTACGCGTGAGCAAGGCGCAGCTTCTACAGCCCTCGACCACATTTATTCAAATGTGCATAGTCAGAGAATTGCGACGTCTGTTGTACGCACGTGCATCTCGGACCATTACGGGGTGCGTAGCGAGCTGACGTGTGACGCGCCTGGTGACCCTCGTGCGACTGCCCGACTCACTCGGAGGTACACTGCAGCCGCTCGTGCATCATTTGTTAGTGCAATTGAGAGCGTCGACTGGCCGCAAACATACATGCGGAATGCTTCTGCTGAACGTCTGGCAGAATCTCTAATAAATATTATCAGGTCAAAAATAGATATTTGTTTTCCTCTTAAAAAATATAATGACACATTCAGGCAAAATACCTGGGTAACGAATGACATTCATAACTTAAAATGTATGATATTTGAATTAAATAATCTGAAAATAAAATTTCCTGATGACATTGAACTCCAAAATAGAATTGACCAATTTAATATATTATATGACAAACAATTAAAATGTACAAGAACAGATTATTATACAAAAATGATTATAAAAAGTAGTTCTACAATCAAAACTATGTGGCGTATAGTAAATACTGAAACAGGAAAATCAAAAACTTCTAGAGTAGACTACACAGATATAATTAAGACCAGTAATGGGCCGCAATCAAAACAGAATATAGTAGATCTACTCAATAAACAATTTATTTCCGCAGCGCAGCTGTGTGGTGCGCCAATGGCGAATGCTGACATGGTCTGCGCTTCACTGCACAGAGCATATGAACAGTGTGATCGTTCGCTTAGAATGACTCATTTCACTCCAAGTGAAATACAAAAGATAATAACTAGTGGCGTGGCAAATAAGCCCACAAAGGACATGTATGACATCTCAATTGAATTAATACGAATTGTATCTGTTTCTATAGCGGATCCACTTGCTATCCTATTTAATCAATGTCTACAAGAAGGCACTTATCCAAAAACTTTAAAAGAAGTGCGAATATGTCCTCTTTACAAGGGCAAAGGAAAGAAAGATGATCCGAATTCATACAGACCGATAGCTATAATTCCTGCTGTGGCAAAAATATTTGAGTATGGTCTATCGAAGCGTATCTCTGAGTTTCTGAAATCCACAAACACGCTATCAGATCGTCAATTTGCATATCGCGAAGGACGATCCACAACACTGTTAGCGCGAGAAGTAGTGCGCCGTATTTTAGAAGCTCGAGAACACAGGACTGAAGTTGCTGTGCTCTTCTGTGATTTGTCTAAAGCTTTTGACGTCGCGGATCACAGGACACTATCAAAGAAACTCAGTTATTATGGTATATCCGGTCCGGCTCTCGATACAGTCATAAGTTTCATGAGTGACAGGACTCAATATGTCATCGGAGATAACGGTAAAGCCAAATCAGAAGGCATGACATCGGAAATTGGGGTACCCCAAGGATCCTCATTATCTAACTTGGCTTTCTCACTCCTCCTGAACGATTTGCCAAAAGCCACAACAGAGGGAGAAGTGTTCATGTATGCAGATGACGTCGCAGCTGTTGTAACAGCCTTATCTCTGGACCATCTCGAACGACGTTTGAACACAGTGGCCTCCGATCTCTTGTTGTGGTTTAAGTATAACGGCCTGAAGCTAAATTTAACAAAGACACAGTTCATGGTGTTTGATCTCTCAGGTCGCAAACGACGTCGCTTAGTGGTTGACCTTGAAAAAGAAGCCATAGAACAAGTTCAATCTGCCCCATTTCTAGGGTTTTACATGGATCCTGTACTATCATGGGAATTCCATATAGACAAACTATGTGGAAAACTAGGAGCAGCTTGTTTCGCCCTCAGTAGGGTCGCGTCGACCCTGCCAAAAGAAGCTGTGCGGTCTTGCTACTTTGCTAGCATACAATCTGTGCTTCAGTACGGGCTCGAGTTTTGGGGCCGTGCTGCTGAATGGAAGCGCGTATTTAGATTGCAAAAAAGAGCTGTTAGAGCGATGGTGCATATCAAGCAAGATGAGTCCGCAAGACCGTTCTTTATTGAGCTGGGGATATTGACATTGCCCTGTCTCCTTATCATGCAAGCAGCTACATACACACGGGAAAATCTGCACTTGTTCCCTAAACGAGGAGAAGGGCTACCACGTCATAGCAGGTACCAGAATAAGTTAGTTACCGTAAAACGGTCGTTGGTTAAATCGTCTCAAATGCTCCACGTAATGGGACCTGATATTTATAACAGACTTCCTCAGACAGTCATTGATGCTCGGAGCTTTGCATCTTTCAAAATCAAATTAAAAATGTGGCTAATTACGCAAGCTTTTTATGAATACACTGACTTTTTCAATATTAAGATAGCGCGTAATATTATTGTATAGCAATTTCTAACATTTAATATATTATGTACCTGACTTGTAATACCTATTATTATCAATAAATATATGTCTATGTCTATGTCAAGCCCAGAAGGTAGATTCACTACCAACTGAGTCAGCGGGGCTGTCTTCTTTAAAATATTAGTGAAGATTGTAAGATCGGTCAGACATTTTGTCTGCTGGCAGCTCATTAAAGCGGCGGCCGCTAGTCCGCCCTTCGCCAGAACCTCATTTAGATAGGGCAGGGCGGAACGCTAGGGCGGGTTGAACATCACCCTCGTTCTATCGATTAACGAGTGCAGTGAATCGGAGTTTTAGAGGTCGGATATCGATTATTACTTCCTATATTTTTAACCACGACGTAACGGAGGAGGCGGCTGATCCGAAACGGCTGGACCGATTTTGATGAAATTTTCAGGCAATCTTCAAATTAGCCCAGCGAGTGATCCTGTTAGGTTTGATAGCGATCGGATCAATAGCTTTTTTTTGTGTTTTAATCTTTTCCCTACAAAAAACAAAAACAAGACATATTCTTTTGATATATTTATAATCTAATTTAATTTTGCACACCCTTACGGCTGTTAAATGGATGGACATTTTACATTTTATGACCTTGTATACCCATTGGCAAGCAAATAAATTTTTGACTTTGACTTTGAGAATTTACGTCTTAAGTCCGCCAGCATTCTGCATTCTGGGGACCTTTCCATTCACTAATGGTCTTTTAGTTTAAATTTTTATATAGTTATTTTAAGTTTGGTATAGAGTATTCGTAAATTTTCTGTTTTATACGTTGTGCATAATAAATTATTTATTAGTCATTATTACACCTTTCAAAATGACCTCCAAGTCAAAGGAGGTTGCTTCAAGGAGGTGTAATAATGCGGGTGAAACAGCAGGGCCGTGAAATTTCATATTTTGGCAGAGAAGATGAAAAAGAAAAATATTGTTTCCCTTGTGTTGGTAAATCAATGGTGGTTCAATGATTTTTAACAGACTCCCAAAAAGGAGGAGGTTATCAATTCGACTGTTCGACTGGGTGAACCGATTTTGATGATAATTTTTTTATTTGAAAGCTGGTGCTTCCCGTGTGGTCCCATTTTAATTTGGTCCAGTTCTGAAATTTTTATGAAGTCGGTTTATTATATTGATAATTATCACATTGATTTGTTCCGTGGAACCCTGCGTTAGATCCACCCGAACACGTTCAGGGGCAGTAACTAGTAGTATTACTCGACTATTCGCGTGTTTCCGGGAACACATGTTTCAGAGTTATTAAAGGAATGTAAGGACGCGACATGCTGTATAGACAGATCACGACGATGCAGATGTTTACACTATACACTATACAATTAAGGCGATGTTTTCCCACTTTTAAACAACACTTGTTACTACAGATGACCATAACCTTATTTTATTGTGCGTACTGATAGTCTGTGGAATGAGCTGTTATAATTATTTGTTTACATAGCTCGTTACAAATGCGTATATATTAAGAGCTACGGTAAGTTACAATTGATTTGTAAAATGTAGAATGAGCTACCTTCCGCGGTGTTTCCGAGAAGCTACAACATGGGGTTCTTCAAAAGGAGAGTTAATAGAGTCTTAAAGGGTAAGCAACGCATTTGTGATGCCTCTGGTGTTACAAGTATCCATAGGCGACGGTAACTGCTTACCATCAGGCGGCCCGTCTGCTTGTTTACCTAAGGCATTAAAAACACTTAGTAGTCACGTGTGACCAAGCCCCTACAGTTTTTATGAGCTCTGGATATAGTCTGAAAGCTCACGTTGAAAGAATGCTGCATAGTACAGTTTTCTATTTTCTATTTTCTCAGCGTGCATTGTCTGTGTGTCACTAGTGAAGATATTGGATATGTTCTTTGTGACTCAAAAAAACGCGGCTATTTCTGTTTCTTTTGTTCACTTCTCTTTTTAACACGCTTTTATTAGCTTGGTATGTATCTATGTAACGGAATCTTTGAACGTGATTTTCACCCCTTTCAAAACGTCGGATTGATTTGAAACTTTGCACACTTATCAAGGACCGATGACAATGCAATAATTTAAATAGTTTGTCCCATTATCCTTAACAGGATATTCTGGATAGCGATTTTAAAGCGTGTTTTTAGTTGTTCAAACTGCGAGAATTATTGACAAGTCTAGCTTGTTTATAACGAAAATGTCACCTGTTGGTAAGCGACGAAGTGGTCGAAGATGAAGCACGCAGACTTAGAAGATATTCACTCTTGCCTTGAAAACCCGATATTATAGACTTTATTAACAGTCCTTTTGAAGAACCCTATATTATAGTTACTTGTAAATGCAGCAGGAATCTCATTCCACAAATGAGGTGATGGTAGAATGGCGGTAACTGAGCGGAAGGCTCCAGTTAGACGACGCGAAAATTTTCATGCGTCCGCCGCGCGGCAGCCGTCCGGCCGCCTCGCTTTCACGTACGTGAAACGCGGAAATAAAATTTTAGGCCATTTCTGTGACACATAACATTAATTTAGTTGTTACTTGTAGGTATAATATTGCTCACATGTCTACATTGAAAGGTGTTGCTTATGTTGCAAAATTAAATTATATTTCTCACTTTTTTTTTAAATAAAAATATTTAATTAGGACTCGTTGAAAGACTTGCAGCAGGCCTAGCACGGGCCGTAGACAAATTGTCTTTCCACTGTTTTTATCCTGATAGAAATAGACGGACGTTTTCATATTCTAGCTTTGTCGCGTCTATGTGCGGATAAAAACAGTCCAAAGACAATTTGTCCACGGCCCGTGCTAGGCCTGCTGGAGTCGGTAAAAATCAAAGATATTCTATTGAATAGTGAGATAAGAAAGAAACACGAATCGACAAGTTTCCATTACTCAGACATGTACACACTCCAGATCTACTGGACTTTACAGCAGATAAATAAAAATCAAATAAAAGCGAACGTAAAACCCAGTCATGGAACATTTCAACGATAGACTACGCACTTTGGAAAACTATATCTTAAACTAGCAGTGCCCTGTGGTTTCACCTGTTATCCTACATAATATGTTTAGATATTTAAGAGAAAATATAGCAATGTGATAGATAATCTACGGATTCCAGATATAAGCTATCTCCATGCCAAATTTCATTCAAATCCATTCAGCTGTTGAGAGAGGACAAACACACATTTACAGACATACATGCCCGCTTGTTTGTACGCGGCCTGCGGCCTCACCAAAGTAGAGATATAGATATAATTTTCAATTGTGAAAGTTAGTTGTGGTAGTTAGTTGTGGTAGTTTGTGTGGTAGTCAATATTTTTATTTCTTTAGTAAGTTTGTTCTTTGTTATTACAAAGAAAAATAAATATTGGAATTGAAATGGTTTTAATATCTCTATCATTTAAAGTACGAACTCAAATATTTTTTACTTAACTGTCTCAAATCATTATATTTATATGTATTTAATACGGGACCATACCATGACTGTCACGACACTTTGCTTGCCAAATTTTTTTCATGGTGCGTCTATCATTTGTCTCGTCCATGGCGGAGGACTACGTTTGTCTTATAAAACATGTAAAAATAGATATTGTAACATATACATAGGGCATGTGTTTTGTAACGAGAATGCGTGTAAACATGTCATTTGATACACGATTATATGTATACTAGCGACCCGCCCCGGCTTCGCACGGGTATATGTTTTATTATATATAAACCTTCCGTGAAAAATTATCTAACTGATAGTGAAAACCGCATCAAAATCCGTTGCGTACTTTTAAAGATCTAAGCATATATAGGGACGGACACACAGAGGAAAGCGACTTTGTTTTATACCATGTAGTGATGATTTATCTTCGGAAAAGCTTTAAACGGTGACCGCTTACCATCAGGCAGCTTGTCTGATTGTATGCCACCAATGGCACACTTGTAGAGTATTTTCCATTTCCCATTTCATGGCCTTGGCCGCAAAGTAAGTCTCCGATATACCATATTTATGTCGCACCGTCCCATAAAACGCAATATCCCGGATCGGAAGTCACCAGGCCGGAAACTGCGGGTATTGGCAAGGTCTCAAACAGTATTACCAATCTACTAAACTTTTCTTACTTCCGGTGTTATTAATAATTGATTATTCTCTCAATATCATGGTTGATATTCCGAAAACCGGTACTAAGCGATTTGATTCCACGTTTATTGTGCGAACTGCTAGACTATGGTATGTACTGCCGGATTGGGTGTTCCCCGATAGTTACAATCTGGGTGTCTTCAAAGCTCGAGTGAATCGGTTTCCTCTAGGCAAGCGTGCTCCATCGTAGACCGCATCGCGCTTAACATCAGGCGAGTTAGCGGTCAAACGCAAGCCTATAACTGAATAAAAAAAAAAAAAACATCTCGGTCTGTACTTTTATTCCCAGCGGCCATCTGGCCAAGGACTTGTTTCCTATTAATTCAAGGTATCTTGTTAGAAAGGTCCTAACTCGATGATTGTAAGGTCAGACGAGTACGGAATGCTAGGTGTCTCCAGTCTCAAGGATTATTTCGTTCTTCAGAAACGTTAATAATTAAATGGATCTTATTGAAAAAGGACTATGAACGAGCGATATTAGCTCAATTTAAAAGGGGGTCCATTCGGCAAACGTAAAATAAATAAGCTACAACATGGGGTTCTTCAAAAGGCGAGTTAATAGTCTTAAAGGGTCGGCAACGTATTTATGAAGCCTCTGGTGTTACAAGTATCCATAGGCGACGGTGACTGCTTACCATCAGGCGGCCCGTCTGCTTGTTTGCCACCTATGGCATTTTTTTTATTAATTAAAATAATAAAATTAAATCTGTCGACCCGCGACTCTCACGATGTTGTCGGTCCATCTAGTGGGAGGCCTACCTACGCAGCGTCTGTCGGTTCTTGGTCTCCACTCAAGAACCTTTCTTCCCCATCGGTCATCAGTTCTTCGAACGATGTGGCCTGCCCATTGCCACTTCAACTTGCAAATTTTAAACATCTACTCAGCTGGGAATCAAACTCGTGTCCTCCTGTTCTAAAGGCAGATAACTAAGCCATTCTGGTCGTCAATATATAGGATGATATAATTCTGTAGATCATTCCATTCCGGAACCTTATACATGGAAGTAAAATTCCGTCGGAATTCCAATGGAACTGGGTCACGGTGTCCATAAACCGATGTTCATGGTGGAATAAAACTGTTTCGTTTCAATCGGGGGAGTGAACTGGACAGTGTCACTTGAGTAAACAAATTCATAGAGTAACCGGCCCTAGTGTGTTTCCGACTCAAAGGAGAGGTGGTGATTTGACCTTGCCTAACTGTTCCGAAGGAAGGTATCTTTTTTCGGGTCTATGTATAGGTATGTACGATAGCAGACCCTGGAGCCGAGGTCTTATGGCTTTAGTATCCCCTTTAGATCGTAAAATACGATTAAAAAGGCTTTTTAACCGACTTCAAAAAATGAAGAAGTTCTCAATTCGTTTTTTTATTGCTTTTAACCTCGGAGCTCGGTCATTTATGAAAAATCTATTTTTTTATTTGAAAGGATATAACTTGATTGGTCTCATAGAAATTTCATCAAAATCATACATACATATACATATATCTGGGACATTTTTGCACACACGGTCATCTGACTCCAAACTAAGCAAAGCTTGTAATATGGCTGCCAGAGACTGATATAACATATATATATTTTTAAATACATATTTAAATATATATTAACACCCAGACATAGAACAAACACAAATGTTCATCACATGAATTTTTGTACCGTCAGTGCTAGACTCAATGTATGGAAAAACAATTCCAGTTTTATTTTTCGCTCTCTGACCGCTCTGTTTTGATCGATGTCGAAAGCTGAACCAAAAATAGTGTTGTTTGTAATCGGACAGTCGCCTCGAGCGGACGTACGCGGATTGTGAAACAATAATTGTTGACTTGTAGAGTACCGATGGAAGAAAAGTCGATCTATTGAAGATATGACAGCGATGCAATGTTGTTTCGTTAGTGTAAATTAATTATCATACTTTAAAAAACAAATAAACACGCCAATAAACAAATAAAACAAAAAATTTGGAGTGCCACACGGTGTCAGAAACTTCAGAAACCTCAATAGACGTTTTCCATTTTGTACCGAAAGTTCTATCGATTGAATTGGCTCGAGACAATTAAATTTTGCAGCCGAATGGAACGCTCTACTTTTCACCTCACCTTACCGAGAATAATTATTATTATAAAAATTTGACTTCATAAGAACTGAACCAAATTAAAATAGGTCCACACATAAAGACCCAGCTTTCAAATAAAAAAAACATCGACATCGGTTCACCCAGCTGAAAGTTATGAGTGTACAAACATTTTAAAAAAAACACTCGAATTGAGTACCTCCTCCTTTTTGGATGTCGGTTAAAAATATTGTAACAAATATTATGAAGGTTAGACAATAGTTCATCTCGTTTGAATTCCTAATTTCTGCTTTTCGCGATAGGAAAACCTCTCCGAGCAGGTAAGGTGAAAAGTTTTTTCTGCTATCTGTACATCTGCAGGTATTATAAAAACACGTAGCCATATTTACGTGCGGTATAAAAGTAGAGAATTAAGACATATGCGGCGCTGTTTTGTTCTATAAATACCGAATTAGGTTACTGAAATCCACGAGAGATCGTCAAAATATATCGGGTTACTTGGAAAGGGTATCCTACAAGTAAGGAGCAAATCAAATCAAAATCAGTTTATTTGTAAGAATATTGTCATAAATGATTGTGTAAGTACAACTGTGTCTCAAATATTCTACCTTATTAAGGTGTAATATTTTTTTTGTTGTCCAGTTCACTCCATCAACTCGTCTACGTCTTGGACGTTTTGGGCTTCTCTTACCCGGAATTCTGCCCTGGACATACGAGTCATAACTTGTTCCACTCGAGCTGAGAAGCGACATGTCTCCCAGCCCTGGGCCGCTGAGTCAGAGGGTTCCCTGTGACTCAATTGGCACCGCTCCGCCGTTATTTAGTTCAAGTCTGCACGAGACAGACGTTGCGTAAATAGCTGTATGATTTGACAATATTACGTGTTCCCCGTGCCTTGTGGAGCTTTTTTTCTTGCGGATTTGCAAGTTTTGACCATCGATATTTCATAATTGATTTGTCATGCAGCTTTCGGCCTCTCACATGCTTCGCAATTGTTGTGTGTGAATCTATAGCATCTGCATACAGTCTTCTGAAGAACTGTTCGACCTTATGCCGGCGATTGTATCACCGCGCTAGCCGCCACTGCCAGAAAGCTCATCCTAATATAATTGACACGATCTTTTTTCCTTACTCCTGCAAAATGTGGATTGAGCTTATACCTCCCGTAGTATTTCGGGAACGACAACATGGGGGTTCTTGAAAACGGGAGTTAATAGAGTCTTGGTTGGCAACATATTTGCAATGCCTCTAATGATACAGATAGACAAGAGATGGCGACGCTGACTTCACCATCAACTGGCCCGTTTGCTTGTCATCCACTTAAGGCATAAAACACCCATTAACTTTAGTCAATGTTACAGCAAAATTGACGCCAATAACACATTCCCCTCCCGGAAAATAGAAGTTATAAAGCCTTGCTGTCGTATGTGTCACGCTATGAAAGAAGGATCGCCCCTCTATAGTCTGGTCTAGACGAGCGTAAACAATGTGCTTTGCGGATACACAAGTGATGACGGGTGCTTATGGTTATAGTGTAGGGACTAGGGATGTAAGGTATGCGTACAGGCTAATCAGTGTAACTATTCTAGCGCAGCGGTCCAGAGCACTTTGTACTGCACAAATTTCTATATGTGGCCCCAAGTTGCTTAGGCTATGAGCTGCATCGACAACAGAATTTTGTTTGTGATAAAACGCGCTCGCTTCGTCGTTCATTACACGTTTTTTTAATATTGTTTTTATTAAATAGAAATAACTCTCGTAAGATGAAGCCAGGTTAATCCGAGTATTCGGTGGTCCTATTTCAATTAAGGTGAGAACGCGCGGCTGTCTCGCGTTCATCCACTGGATGCCCGCGACTCTCACGATGTCGTCGGTCCATCTAGTGGAAGGCCTAACTACGCTACGTCTTCCGGTTCGTGGTCTCCACTCAAGAACCTTTCTTCCCCATCGGTTATTGTTCTTCGAGCAATGGCTGATCGAGCAATCTTTTTACGCGTTTGACGAATTTTATAAATGTATAGTTTTTTTTTACTATGACATAGTTTCAATTTATTATTATCCAATTTTTATAATTTTGTATTATTTAATTCCTTCGTATTTGGTCTAATTTATTGTTTGATTTGTATTATTTTAACCAAATTCATAATAATTATGATTAATAATTTGACATGTAAAATAACATTTTATAAATATATATGAATATGAGCGATGTCGCCTGCCCATTTCCACTTCAACTTGCAAATCTTAATAGCTATGTCGGTGACTCTGGTTCTTCGGCGAATATCCACGTTGCGGATTCTATGGCGCAAAGAAATTACGTGCATAGCTCTCTCCATTGCCCGCTGTGTCAGTTTTTCCAAAAGGCCAGCAGTTAAGCAGTTGAGTATTTCAGTAGATCTTTTATAAATGTATCACAATTCGTCGCGCGATGCACGAGTGCATCGTAGCGGAGGCGCCACCTGGCTGCGAGCCAACCGACCAAGGTTACCTCTCTTGTATAGACATCTGTAAACACATACATTGGGGAATCACATCAGATATTTGGGATTGTTTTTTGTTATAGCCGTAACAGACGGGCCAGCATGGCTGACGTCAACCACCTCAACCAACGAGAGAAAAAGAGTGGGAAATTATGTTCGATGCGTCTGTTACTGATTACTCTACAGATAGTCAATGATGCTAATTTAACCAAACCAACAGAATACTTAATTACCTAACCTGAAACAAAAATGAATGAATTCTGAAACAAATAATTTGTTATACCTGAAATTAATTGGTAATGATTCTGTCATAATGATTATAATTATTATAAATCTGAAACTGAAACATGAAATTAGTAATTTACATTCTGTCATGTTTGTTTTTGTGTTATTTTGTATTGTATTTTGTGAATACTGTTTGCTAACAAATAAAGTATTTGTTTTTCCACAACACAAATTAGTAAGTACATAAGCGTGCGTTGCCAAACCGTGTTATACAATATCTCCCCTCCTTGTATTGTAGGTTTTTGTGAAAATAGAGCTACCTTGAAAAAAATAAGAAACCATGTCTCGTCAACGCCATCTATCGATAGTTGTAAAACTTATGTTTCTTCAGCTGTCAGAAAACCATCCATTGACTTTTCTTCGGCCGCTTGTTACGCCGTGAAGACATCAAATTTTACAGTGGGACTTAAGACTGCCAAAAAACCGACAATGTTTCCGACAGAAAGTTTCCAGCCACATTTTGAAATAACATAATTATTTTAACATTAATTGCGTAGATTCCAGATACCCCGAAATTTTATTTTATAAACTTTAAGCAAACTCCCGCAACAGTAAGCAAATATAACATCTAACTTTATTATTATTGTTTGAAATGTAAATTTTCTGGACTTTAATATTCAGCTTGAACTTTTATTTACTTTGATTTCTCCTGGAAATCAATGATGGTCAATTATAATTATTTCGTGGAAATTAAATAAATAGATACTACCGTTGTAAGTTATTTAAGCTGGCTAATAATTAATTACCGTTGTGGGTCTAGAAAACAAAACAACTTGTTAGCAATCTGTCGAAACAAACATTTTGACTATAAAAAATATGCAAAGTTTTGAACCGATGAAATTCAAATTGGGTGGCACTGAACCATAACAGCAAGAGCTTACCACCGGGCAAGCAGCCTGCTCGTTTCTTCACAGTCTCAGACTCTGTCAGAAGAGTAACAAATAGAAAAAATCATTTTAGACGCTGTAAATGCTATAACATTATTAAGACGTAAAAGCCACAATATTGTTTTTTATTTACATAGAATAATAGGTCTACATTTGACCACCAACTCACCTGATGGAAAGAGATGTTGCGGCCGAAAATGGAGCATGTAGACTACTAGAAGGTACTTATTCACTCTGGCCTTGAAGACGCCTATTTAATAGTTTAGCATTGTAAAAGCTATAACAAAGTATAGACGCTGCGCTATAAAATCTCCTACATTGTTGAAACGTTAAAGCTATAACATTGTTTAGTGGCTAGTATAAACGATGGGGGGTGAATTCAGGTGAAACTTATATTTTTTATCGTACAATTGTCAGATCTACGAAATGCAGTAGTATACATACCCATAGTACGTAGCCCATCCAGTATGTAAACTATTTTCTCATCAACATTTTGTTATGGTTGCAAATGCAAGTGTGTCTCGCCGTCCCCACCCCGAGGCGCGAGGTGCCATTTTTTTTCTAAATCGCTTTTTTAGCTCATTGCTATCTGCAGGCATAGTACGGGCCGTGGACAAATTATCTTTCCACCGCCTTTATCCACGTGAAGACGCGACAAAGCTAGAATATGGATACGTTTGTCTCTTTCTCGCGGGATAAAAACGGTGGAAAGACAATATTTCCACGGCCCGTGCTAGGCCTGCTGGTGCCTATATAGAGCGACCGCTCTCGCTCTACCCTGGGGCCACCGCTGACTAAAGTCTCCTGTACAGGAAACAACACGAAAAGACGCATCGAACCGATAGAATAACCCATTTATGATGTTATAGATGTTCGTGTTCATACATTTGTCGAGAATTCAACACTATAACTAATGTTATAAACAATGTTTATGAACAAACGGGACTTTATGACGCCGCGTCGATATATTATAAACATTGTTTGACGTTATATGTAAACGTTTCTTTTGTGCTGAAAAGCTTTTGTATTCAGTATTTTGTATAATTTTATCGAAATATTACTTAGCGTTTAGCGTTTCAAAAGAGGTGTCTACATCTACTTCACCGGGCTGATAAAGCACCGTCAACACCGCTAGTGTTGCAAGTGTCTATAGGTCCATCCGGTTTCTGCTTACCATCAGGCGGACCGCATGTTGTTTGCCGCTTTTTTATTTAAATATTATTAATTTAAAAAACCGCCTTCAAAAATTATCAGAACTGGACGAAATTGAAATGGGACCACACGGGAAGCATCAGCTTTCAATAAAAAAATGGGTTCACCCAGTCAAAAGTTCTAAGGTAACAAACATAAAAAAAAACGAATTGGGAACCTCCTCATTTTTGGAAGACGGTTAAAAAAGTCTAACGATGTTACAAGTTTTATCTGTATTGTGGCACCCGTAAAATGGACGATCATTTATTTATTTATTTCTTATTTGATTAGTAGTATTTTTAGATTTACTTAATACTATATACTTAATTAGATTTTATCGGTAGTATTCTTAGCTATGATTCAAGTCATTTGAAAATTATCGGCTCCTTAGTCTGAAGTTTTTTATAAGGTTTTTATGTTGGTACAAGAAAACGGCGGAAAATCCTCAAAGAAATATAAGGTCGGGGAAAAAGTTTCTTCGTATTTTATAAACAAATTCAAGACATATTTTTTTCAAGTTTAATTACATTTAATTATAATATATATGTACCATTTTGTTCGATAACTTGTTGCCATCTTTTAGGTAGTGACATGACCCCGTTGCTGTAGAAATTTTGGGAATTCTGATCAATAAAATGCAACAAGTAGTTTTGACAGTCCTCTCTTGATGTTAATCTAACACTACCCAAAGAATTCTGAAGAGATCGAAACAGGTGGAAATCTGAGGGTGCAAGGTCAGGGCTATGTGGTGGATGCATTAACACTTCCTAACCAAGCTCTCTAAATTTTTGCTGAGTGGCCAAAGATGTGTGCGGTCTGGCGTTATCATGATGAAAGACCACACTCTTTATGTTGATCAATTCCGGCCGTTTTTTCTCAATTTCTTGTTTGAGTCTCATCTGCTGTTGGCAGTAGAGATCCGAATCGATGGTTTTGCCCGGCGGTAAATGCTCATAATGAACGATGCCCTTCCAATCCCATCATACACACAGCATCACCTTATTACGAGTTAATCTGGTTTTCGCTACAGTCTGTGGTGCTTCACTGCCCTTTGACCATGATCGTTTGCGCACATTCTTGTCGTAGGTGATCCATTTTGCATCACCAGTGATCAATCTTTTAAAAAACGGTTCGGTTTCTTTACGTTTCAATAGAGAATCGCAAATGAGTACACGATTCATTTGGTTTCTTTCAGTGAGCTGGTGTGGCACCCAAATATCGAGTTTTTTTGTATACCCAGTTATTTTCCAATGGGTCAAAACTGTTTTGTGGTCAATCCCCAGGTCTTCAGCTACGTCGTAACTACTAATATGCCGATCTTGGTCCACTTTTTCAGAAATGGCATCGACTTTATCCGTAACAGGGCGACCAGAGCGAGCTGCATCTTTGACATCAAAATTCCTGGACTGAAAATGCTTGAACCAACATTGTGCTACTCTTGATGACACTGCATTAGGTTCATAAACGTCACAAATTTTATTCGCGGCTTGTGTCGCATTTTTCCCTTTTTTGTAATAAAATTTCACAATATATCGAATTTCTTCGTTAGATTCACTCATTTTATCGAACAAGAAAACAAATGAAAAATGGCGGGAAATTGCTTTTTACATTTTGTATTCCTTTTTTAAAATGTCATATTTTTAATGGTATCAAAACCAGCCAGATACAAACAGTACAACCGATGAGATTTTTACTACAACTTTATACATACAAAATACGAAAAGACTTTTTCCCCGACCTATTATGACATATATCGATCTCCAACAGGGCCGGTTGAAAGCACCCTGCATTAAGCGTTTTCCTACAGTCTCTTTTAGGATGTCTGTCCTTGTGGGATCTTGTGGGCCGTCCTACGCTGCCCTTACCAGTCCGTAGTCTCCATTCGAGAACCTTTCGGCCCCTGCGGCCATCTGTTCTGCGTGCTATGTGCCCTGTCCACTGCCACTTCAACTTGCTAATACGGTGGGCTGTCGGTAACTTTCGTTCGTCTACGGATCTCCTCATTTCTGATGAATGAATGTAAGGGTGAAAAGTGTGTGGGCTGTATTTGTATGAATGTCGAAAGAACATCGCCACACTATTGTCGCAGAACCATAAACCCAAGAGGTCAAGTCAAAATGGATTAGAAACTCTATGCTTGATAAACATGATTAGATTCTGCAATATAGGGCTAATTATACCCGGTATTATAACCTGGAGGTCAGCGCACCCTGGGGACGGGGGTGGGCCGATCGGCTAACATCAAAGCAATTGTGACCGTTCTAACGTGCGAGAAAACTGGCAACACTCGGCGATTTAACGAGCCGCTGGGGAGATGATGGTTTTAACTGGTAACACTACGTGATCAACAGGTATACCTACATATATTTTTTGGATTCATCATCATCAGCCTATTATGTTCCCACTGCTGGGACATAGGCCTTCTCTCAGTGTGGGAGAGGATGGGCCTTCATCCACCATGCTGGCCCAGTGCATCTTGGTGAATGTAATTTATGACTTTGAACTTTGAGGTTCTTGGATCTACTGTTTCTCCTCACCATGTTTTTCTTCAATTTTATGGAGCGGTAGCATTGAAACTGCACATAATATATTTAAATACTAAAAAGTTATTTGTCCAGAGACGAGTATCGAACCGGGTGCCGTCAGATTAACACCGCACTTGACACCGCTCTGCCACCATCGTTAGGCCAGATAAATCTGTCGAAATAAACTCCCGCCCGCCACCTTCTCACCCCACTGCTAAGATCTCCGCGACTATGTCTCGGTGGTGAGATTTTATAGCCTCAAAGTGATTAATAATAAGAGCAGAATTACAAGTGTTTAACTTACTTGAGGCTGATTATGATGATGATAACCTTACTTGAAACTTGTAGTCTTGTAAACAACACAAATCAACTTGATACGTGTAGGTATATTTACGAAAATATGAAAATGTCCCCAGACCTCATTCTAAAAATGCCGCCCTAACCTTTATCTGACATTTAGCCAAATGATATTATATTTTTATGCTTGCAGACCAATCTAAGCTTACAACTGACATTATTTTTTATGAAAATTCGACATGTTGACTAATATAACTTCATCATCATTATAATCAGCCAGAATACGTCCACTGCTGAACATAGGCTTTATAGCGGTTCCTTTTAACCTCCACACTGAACATCCTGCCATCTGCATTCTCTGGATGCCCGCGACTCTCACGATTTTATTTATTTATTTATTAACGAAAACGGTTATAACCAATTACATTAGTAAAATTATAGAAATTAAATTTAAAATGTCACATAATTGTCAAAATAAAAGAATTAAAATAATAAAAAATACACAATGTCAAGATTAATAAGTAATAATACTTACAGACTATAAACAAAATCAATTCAAAAATAATTGTCATATTAAATAAGGTAAATTAGGGCTGTGTTAAATATTACAGCTAATATTAATATAAAAAGTCAATATATCATTCTTCATCTTCCGCGTCTATCAGCTTGCGCACCTTCTCCTCGCAGTACTCCAGACACATCGACAAAACACTCTTCCATTCATCCGCTAGCACATCACATTCAGGCGTTCTGGCCAGGAGGCGATTAAACGCAGCGAGAGTGTGCTGTATAGGGGAATGGCCGTGAGCAATAGTTCGCCCTGGGGGGGACAGAAAACAGTGGATGGCTACCTCGACGAGGGCTACTGTCTGGCTCAGGGACGAAAAGACGTGACAACTTGCTTAGTAGGTTAGGTGCGTCAATCTTGTTGTGAAGAATCTTGCACATAACTACCATTTGGTTACATTCACGGCGAAGTTCTAGAGAATTGTAGCCTAAGCATCCAAGAAGAAAGTTTGTTGGGTACATATAAGGATAATATGCATATTTCCGTTTATAAAGGCAACGGAGGAATGCTTTTTGTACCTTTTCAAGCATGGTCGTGTAAGTTTGCTCATGTGGATTCCACACACATGCGCTGGATTCGAGTTTGCTACGAACGAGTGCTTCAAAGAGTCGCCGAATGACATAGGTCCCTTCAAAGTCTTTAGAGTTCCTCATTACAAATCCTAGTCTTCGATAAGACTCTTTGGCGATGACGGCTATGTGGTCGTTAAAGGTAAGCTTTCGGTCGAAAGTGACACCCAAGTCTTTTATCGTAGTAGATCTAGTGATTTCATAAAGGTCCAACTGATATTTGTATTCAACTGGGTGCCACTTGCGAGTGAAGATCATAGCATGGCATTTCAATGGATTAAATTCCATTTTATTTGCAACACTCCATGTATAGACAGCTTCCACATCGCGCTGGAGTTTCATACAATCCTCCCCAGACCTTACTTCAATGAACAACTTCAGATCATCAGCATACAACAGACATTTAGAGTGCTTAATGACATCAGGGAGGGAGATCATTGATCATAAAGAGAAAAGCAGAGGGCCGAAAATACATCCCTGACTGACCCTAGATCTTATATGGTAAGGAGATGAATCGTACGTTCCTAACCTAACAAACTGCTGACGATCTCTAAGGTAGTCTGCAGTGAACTTGAGCAACCCTAGGGTAAAGCCTATTTCATTTAATTTTGTAAGCAAAATGTCGTTATTGACTCTGTCGAATGCCTTACGCAGATCAAAATATAAGACATCGAATTGGCTACCCCGGTCTAGGCAAGCCCGATGTCGTCGGTCCATCTAGTAGAGGCCTACCTACGCTGCGTCTTTCGGTTCGTGGTCTCCACTTAAGGACATTTCTTCCCCATCGGTTATCGGTTTCTTCATGCGATGTGGCCTTCCCGATGCCACTTCAACTTGCAAATTTTTATATAACTTCAGCCTGCACCGATGACTTAATTAGTACTATGAGCAGTTTTCGATACTATCGCTCAAAAAATGGTGAAGGAAAAACATGAGGAAACCGGTAAGTCCAAGAACTTCATAAGTTCAAAGATATATGATATTCACTTACACGCACTGGGCCAGCATGGTAGATTAGGGTCCATCCTCTCTCTGTGAGAGCAGCCTGTGTCCCAGCAGTGGGAACATGAGAGGCTGATAATGATGACGATGAAAAGCTCACATTTGGTTAGTACATAGCTCACATTGGTTAGTATATACAACAAAATTAATACTAAGGTTAGTGAAAATCATAAAAAGTAACAATGAAGTAGTTTTTCCAACTTCGCTGCAATGAAGTGATAATGGCGGTTACATTCACAGCCCAATCCCTAATATCTGCAGAAGTAAATACTGTTGACACTGAACCTCCAATCTGTACCTGGACCAGAATCCATCAGCCCCTAAGCCGGTAGGGTTCGCTGAGGTTGCATAATCCCCCGTGATTGATGTTCAAGGGTTGCAATCTCGCTCCGAGCGGCGGAACCCTCTACGTGACGGCTCGAAGGACCTGCCTCCATTATATGTATTACTGCTAGTACCTACTACTTGATAGATTACGTGATATTTCACCTGAGGGCCTACCACGATCTTTCTTTTTTTATACAGTGTTTCAGCCACCTCTTAAGCGCAGCTTCTGTTCATCATCAGATCATAACCAACAAGTTTTGTTCTACGACTTTTGAATATTCGCAATAAAACCAGCCTTTAGAAAAAGTTCATTGACCTGCAACAAACCTTATGGAACAGCTGATTTTGCGAATTTTCAAAAGTCAATACTTGTTTGTTATGATGCACAGAAGTTGCTCTCTAGAGATGGCTGGTTTATATAGAGTATTCCTGTGTTATCACAATTTTATACTGAATCACCCATCCATAGAGATTTTCACAGTGGGGTGAAAGAATGGTAAGTGTGTGAAAAATGTGCCTTATCATGAAAATTTAGTTATACAGAACAATGCGAAGATACAGAGTTTAAAGACCAATTTTTGGTTTGCAAAACAGTAGTCACTTTAAAAAATAAAATATGCCATTTAGACAACATTTCGTAACTTTCATTATACAATTAATCATAAGTACCACCACTCCTTCGTTGCTCCACTCCATCACTTACATTATATATATAAATGCAAAACTTCTTGATATGATCACAAAAAATCTGTTATGAAAAACGCTTTTATAACGCTCTTGTGTCGTAATTTATTTTGAAAATAATTGACGTTTAGGTAAAAAAATATTGTGACCAGTGCCAAAAAGTGGTGTAGACCTTACGAGAATGTTGCAGTGGTAGTGTCATTTCAAAGTGTCAAAAGGTAGCGCTGACATTAAGACCAATCTTGTGGTAGTAAGTAGTGTTGTCGTGAAGTGTCGAGAGATGGTGCTTGCGTGTGAGCCATGAGTGGCGAGGAGTGCGGCGTGCGCCGCCGCCGTAGCTTCAAGCGACTCCTGCGCAGCCTCACCGCAGACAAGCTGCAGACAGGTGCCGTATTACAACAGAACTTACTCAATATTGACTGTTTATAATAGGAGATTATACAACAAGTGAGAAGAAGGGAATTTATTTGTTGGATCTAGATTGGATTCTAGTGGAGAATCCTGAGTGGAGCGACGGATACAAGAGTTTTTTTTCGAGTTTTATTTTCAATTTTTTTACATTCATTACGAAAAAATAAATAGTAGTACATCATTTATATTTCCAGTGACATAAACAACCACGATAACACAAAAGAAACTAAATAAATTTGGCTGGATATTTTTATCTTAATTTAAATAGGATAGTTAATGGAAGAGATACAGCCAGCCAGTACGTTAAACTCGTTTTATAAATTATTTGTACATAACTCGTATAATTCGTGCTTATTTCAACTTTAAACTATGGTTTTACTCACTCAAAGACGTCGTCAAGCCGTCTATTACTACAATTTGTACGAAATTAAAGCAGTTCATCTACATGGGTGCTAGATGGCGCTGTTTTTATTTCATAGCAATGGCAGTTAACGCTAACTCGATCGAGTAGGTAAACGCAATTGGAAAAACTCGCACTAGGCACTCAGATGCTAGGCCCCCAGCGAGTAAACATTTATCAGTACAATGACAAGAGGAATAGAACCGGATGAGTGAATCAGATCAGCTAAATATACCTAAATAACCACTCGATCAGGGGCACTATTTTTGAATCGCTCGTAGGACTTTTTTCATGCGATGTGATTTACTTGCGAACGAAATCCCAAAAGTTGTATTTTTGAACAAGTCATATCACTCGTTACCAATAGCGGATAAGCGTTCCGTGGGCAGGCAACCAGCCCGATGGGTCGATGACATCACACCCATCGCAGGCCCTACGTGGATGAGATTGGCCCGAGACAGCGATAAATGGCGCAAGGGAGAGGAGCCCTATGCCCAGCAGTGGGTTGATACGGGCTGGCGATGATGATGATGATGATATCACTCGTAACTCTACGAGTGATCGATAGAAAGTCTGACAGAACTACGGCAAACCAAAATTCGAGCGTAAAAAATACCAAACCACTCGTATTTGAAATCACCGGTGATTATTTGCGTGTGCGAATAGAAAAAGTCCTACAAGTGATTCAAAAATAGAGCCCCTGATGTTTTGCAAGGCCGCCGAGAATCAGTGCTTGCTGTGAACTGATTTCGATTCATTTATTGTTTACTCAAGTCATGTGAGAGCCACCTAATATATCTACTCAACACTTCAATATGTTTATTGCGACATACGAGTATATGTATGCATGGAGATCTCAAATAACATGTAGTAATGACCCTATTAGGGTATGCCAACAGTAGGCGCGGAACGGTCTATTTGTACATTGTCCTAATTATCATTGAAAAATGCGTCCAGAGTTTTTTTTATGATACTGGGTGACGAGACGAGCGAAGTCGCTCGCCTGATGGCTCTTCACGCTTGTCCATAACAGCTCAACGCCACTCAGAATTTTGAACTTCAACAGTTCAAAACCCTGAATGGCAATGCAATGTGCTCGTCACCCTGAGATATAAGATGTCAAATCTCTGTGTGCCCTGTAATTTCGCTGGAAACATTGCCCTTCAATCCGGAACACAGTAGTGTTTGCACACTACTGCTTGGCGGTTGAATAACTGGCAAAGGTGTGGTACTTCCCCAGGCGGAGCCCCGCAAAAGAGTCCTACCACTACAAACAAGAGTAGTAACTAACGACTCGACGGAGTAGCCCAACTAACGCCGAATAGGTACAGTTTGCAAAATCATGCGAACGCGAACCTTAACATGCCGAGATACGGTTTGCGGTCGCGTGATTTTGGAAACTGCACCTATTCGGGCCCGCGTTTAGAGTTGGGCGTGAGGCTCCTGTAGCATATATCTATGGTTCGAACGGAGAGTAAATCGATAGTCGTATGTGTCGCTCCAGCGGCTCGGTTTAATTCAATTTACTTGGTGTTCTAACTCGGATATTGTTGCCTGCCTGGGGGGCTACCATTAGTTTCAGCCTACTCTTACTATCAAATGATAAATTAATGATTATTTAATAGGTAAATGAATCCTATGGTATTAATCACAGAAAAGTTTTTTTTTGTTTATATTAGAACGGCTGTCAAGGCATTTTTGTAAGAAATTTGTTGTAGCCACTTGCACCCATATAAACCCATAGCAACTGTGTTAGCAACTGTGACGCGGAGTTCGACGCGTTGACATAAATAAGAATGTTCAATCAAGTATCTGTCACAATATCTGGCGACAGAGTTTCCTTCTCATTTCTGTTCCATTTACTTCTCTTTTCTGTGGTATTAATGGTACTAGAGTCTGTACAAAAAGAGTAACGTCGTGGCAAAACACTAACAAGTGCATCACATTAAAAACCGACTTCAAAATGAGTTAATACGCAATTTCGTTTACTTGGATGACATGTTTTTTTCAGTTATTTTCATTTAAAAACCAAACTACTAACCCGATTTTGATGACATTTACATGGGACCACCTCTAAAGTACGGCCTACCAAACAAAAAAAGAATCATCAAAATCAATTCATAATTAGCGGAGAAATCGATGAACATACATTAAAAAAACAGTGGAACATAGAACCTCTGCCGTTTTTGAAGTTGGTTAAAAATAGTAAAATAATTCGCGCGCGACTTCAAGCCTTCGACGCTTCTCTTTTTTTCACAGATTACATATTCATAATTTATACAAATAGCAATTTATTATAATTTTTAGCCCTCGACGCAAAAAGAGGGGTGTTTTATAAAGTCAATTGGCACACGCGCGCCTTCAAGCCTACGATGGTTCTCTTTTTGCACAGACTAACTGCGTACCAATATGGAGTCGGGTTACTCCATTGACTGAATAGGTTACCGGACTTAACCATTTTTCAAAAAGGAGGAGGGTCCCAATTCGATTTGTTTTTTATTGTTTGTTACCTCAGAACTTTCCACTGGTTGAACCGATTTTGATGATTCTTTTTTTATTTGAAAGCTGGTGCTTCCCCTGTGTCCCATTTTAATTTGGTCCAGTTCTGTCATTTTTATGGAGTCAGTTTTTTATATTGATAATTATATTCCCTTATAAAAAACCTGACCACAAATAGAACCGATTACTGAAAACATAATCAAAATATGTTGAAAACTGAGGAAGATACAAGTAATTCTAAGCAGCGTAGGTAGGCCTCCCTCTAGATGGACCGACTACTTTGTGAGAGTCGCGGGCATCCAGTGGATGCAGATGGCAGGTTGTCGTTCAGTGTGGAGTACTAAGGAGGAGGCCTATGTTCAGCAGTGGACGTCTTCTCGCTGATGATGATTATGACAAGCATTTTTCACGTGACTTCGCTCGTCTCGTATCATAAAAAAAAAGACATAAAAGTCTATGTGTACGAAAAACTCGGGCTAGTAAATAAATTACAATATTCGATCGAAAAATCTTAGTAGGTCTCGAAGACACACCTGTAGCTTGCAATACGTTTCTCTTCAAACAATAGCACGTGGCATACAGTCAGTGACAAGACAATAGAGCCAATCTATGCTGTTAACATGTATTAAGGTTCGCTTATCTAGGGTTAAAATACCAAATTTGCAAAGTCCTGACCTAAAGCAGTATATTTCAATAAAGGTCCGGACATTTCAGTATATTAGTATATTTTTTTGTATAAGCGACACTGACATTACGTCAATGCGTTTATGTCACGGTCAAGTTTTTTTTTTTTTAATTTGGCTACCGTCGTTCGTGCCATTAGCCCATTTTAGGATTTTAGATATATATTTAATTTGTATGTTTTTTTTTTTGGAATTTTTAATGAGCAATATAGCAAAGTGCATCAACGTTAATCACGATTAAAGACTGATTTCTTATTTTTATGTGTGCCCAAGCTAAAATAACCGAACAAATTACAAAGGCGGACAAATGTCCGGTCATGTTCGGACAAATCCTGATGGTTGGTAACCCTACGCTCACCTGCCACAGCTCTCACATTAGCACGTCTTCAATATTGTTGAACATAAAAAAAAAAAAATTGTAGGAATTGCAGAAAGAAGAAGAATTGTAGGAAAGCAATTTTCGTGTTTATTGTAATTAGTCAATAAAAGCCCCTAAATTCAACAAATTTCGTTTTTTCAGTATTATAATAGTTTAATATAGCTTGCTTACACTCTACGCCATATTAAAAGAAGCACTTTCAGTTATACAGAAATTTCCAATTATGTAGGCAATTTTTTATGAACCACCCCAATATTAAGGGAAACAAAAAAATAAAAAAATGGCCAAGCTATTTTCGAGTTTTTGCCGTACTGGCTCACGGCAATTGATTTTTATATCTACTCTTCCGCCATCCTATAAAATATCAACATGAAAATTGGTTTGTACAATTAATTTGCAATGTTATTCTAGAGATAGGTGGTCAATTATAATGTTTTATAATCGTCTCGACAATTACGGCTTTATTTTTTCGTTTTATGCCCGGAAACCCAGATATGTAAAACTAAAGATTGTATTTTTTAATACGGCTCTTACCAGTAATATTATGTAGATGGCGTAATGCAGAAAAGAGTTCTTACCATAGATGGAAAATCCTCTATTGCCACGTGAATTCTTGGTTTGCTCCATTTATAGAAGATGTTCGTCGGAAAATTATTGTATAGTGTTCTATGCCTACATTGTTTTATTCATATTATTATAATTCTTTCTAAGTACACATTATTTGTAACAAGAGTTTTATTGAATGCTAACTTAAGACTACATTAAAGATATATGAGAAAATCCCACTAATTATTGTTTTTAAACTTTCGGTAAGCTAATCTAAACGAAGTGCTAACATGTTCCGGAAAAAGTTACGAGTAAAAATGACAGCGTTTCAGCTAAAACAAGCTTATTTGACTTTGTTACTGTTTTTTTTTTTTTGGTGCTAATTTTTTAATGTATTTTATTTCTGTTCCAGGTAAGTGTAATCAAAGCATCAATAAGGTATCGTGAAAGAAACGCTAAAGGTAAATATATATTCGAACTAAAACCATCCACGGGATCTATCAGATTTGAATAAATACGGTGATGGGTCTCCCAAATCTACGGACGAGGTTTCATTATAACTGAAACGTTATTTATATCAGCGCCATCTGTCATTGTTAGTTCGTACTACTAACATCGTTAGGTTTAGACGAGTCGAGATGTTGTAATAGTTCTGCTACTTGACGCTAGATGACATTCAATTCGTAAACATTAAATCTAAATTTTCGGTAACTCTTTGTTATTGTAATTATCAATAGTAATTTTTAAACTTTCGCGATTCGAACACATGTTTTCATATTTATCGGGACTTATCGCGCACTATTAAATATAGGTAAAAATAGATACCTTTCGCTCGACGTTTCGACCATGTTACAATGGCCGTGGTCACGAGCTGACTACGGCCATTGTAACATGGTCGAAACGTCGAGCGAAAGGTATCTATTTTTACCTATATTTAATAGTGCGCGATAAGTCCCGATAAATATGAAAACATGTAATTATCAAGTACTCAAAATTGAATTCAAAAGTACGCCGAAGTTCACGAAAACAGACTTCATTATCATGTGAATGTTGTGGTCATCCAGCTCCTCGACCAGACAAACAATAGTAGAAGCTTACAAGACTTGAGAACAAAACGATCGAGTTAGTGTAGTGAAAAACAAAGTATCAGTGTCAAGTAGTGTTGTGCTATGTACCTATAAAGAATACGTGAACCAAGTGTATTCTCACTCTAATATAGACAATAAGAAACGTGTTATTGGACACATTCTTAGTTTTTTTAAATAACATACGTAGATGTTTAAGTTACAACAAAATTACTTAATAGGCTAGAAGCTAGATTGTAATTAAATCATGGGGCAGCTTTTACAAGCGCACATTAAGAAAAAATATATATCTTACAGTGTTATTATTAGTTGTGTTTTATAATTTCCAAAGTATCGAATTATATATCTCTAGAGTTTCTGCTACTCACCGTTAGATGGCATAGCCAGTACCTTAAACCATACTATATACAGGACTTTCCTGGGTTCTCATTATACTTAGATCATTTACCTATTAATAGTAAACAAGTGATGTTTGTGCAGCAGCATTCGGTGAAATGTTATAGTGTATGACGGTGTCACAGGACAAGGCATCATACGTTCGGAGCACGTCTAAAATTATAAACACTATGACGTGGGTTCCATTCATGTTTTCAAAGTAGGTTCTCATAATTAATAATATTTGCGTTATATTTTTTTCATACATGGTATTTAATGTGTCTGGAAAAACAAGCTTCTACCAAAATTGTGAAAGGTGCGCAGGAGTTGCGCCCTCCTTAGGGAAAGACATTACAGGTATACTGTAACATGACTAAATGTGGGTTCGACTCGCATAGTCGCCCGGGAAGGTGATCCCAAAGGGTAAAACGGGACCCTGTTACTAAGACTCCGTTGTCTGTCTGTCACCAGGCTGTATCTCATGAACCGTGATTGTGAGACAATAAAAAAATTCGCAGATGATGTATTTCTGTTGCCTTTATAACTACATATACTAAAAAACAGAATAAAATGAATATTTAAGGAGGCTCCCATACAAAATACGTTATTTTTTGCTCGTTTTTGCTCGATATTGATAACGGCAACAGGTAGACGCATGAAATATTCACAGAATATTAAAATAAAACAAATATTTAATGGAGGCTCCCATACAACAAACGTGTTTTTTTGCCGTTTTTATAGATAATGGTATGAAACCATTCGTGCGTAGGTCCGACTCGCACTTGGCCGGTTATTTGTTATTGTAAATATCCTGAACCTAGTGACCCGTCCATGATCGGCCATTCATTGAAGGTGACTCAGTTATACTGACGTCACCGGTGCACCTTGCATGTTCAGTAGAAACTGGTTACGTACAGCATTCAGGGTTCCGTACCACAATGAGGAAGACAGAAAGAGGAATAGAAGGATACTGAGGACAAAGGCTTGTTATGAGATTAAGAAAAACATACCTACTGCTCGCAAAATGATATTATAGCCAAAACGAGAACTTTAACAAGTATTTACAGGGTTCCGTACCCAAAGGGTAAAACGGGACCCTATTACTAAGGCTCCGCTGTCCGTCTGTCACCAGGCTGTATCTCATGATCCGTGATAGTTAGTTAAATTTTCACAGATGATGTATTTCTGTTGCCGCTATAACAAAAAATACTAAAAAACAGAATAAAATTAATATTTAAAGGGGGCTCCCATACACAAAACGTGATTTTTTTGCCGTTTTTTTTAGATAATGTTACGGAACCCTTCGTGCGCGAGTCCGACTCGCACTTGGCCGGTTTTTTTGTAATAGGTTTGCGTTTGACCCCCAGCTCGCCTGATGTTAAGCAATGATGCGGTCTACGATGGAGCACACTTGCCTAGAAGAAACCGATTCACTCGTCACTTTTTTAAACCTCCTATAAAAGTGCAGGTAATTTTCAAATGGCTTAACAGATTTTCACGAATTATAGCTCAGAACACTCAATCGTGTCACCTTACAGATACACACGTTAAACTTATAACATCCCTCTTTTTGCATCTGGGGTTAAAACAAATCAACTACGGAATAAACCGATCCGCTCCGCACTATACTGCTGTACCCAATTAGATACGTTATGCGATACCTACCTTTAAGATGTTACCTAACATCTGTATGTGAATTTCATTATGTGCAATAAATGATTGAGTATTCAAAATTCTAATAAATATTCAATCACAAACAGAAGATTGCGAATTTCTTTCACGTGACGCACTATCCTGCAGGGTTTGTATTTTTTCGGTCCTTAAACTGTTGCCCTTTTGAAAAAACTCGAGAGTCACACAACGAGCAATGGAGAGAGCTATGCTCAGAGTTTCTTTGCGCGATAAAATCCGGAACGTAGATATGCGCCAAAGAACCAGTCACCGACATAGCAATTAAAATTTGCAAGTTGATGTGGCAATGGGCAGGCCACATCGCTCGAAGAACTGATGACCGATGGGGAAGACAGGTTCTTAAGTGGAGGCCGCGAACCGGAAGACGCAGCGTAGGTAGGCCTCCCACCAGATGGACCGACGACATTGTGAGAGTCGCGGGCATGCAGTGGATGCAGATGGCAGGATGTCGTTCAGTGTGGAGGTTAAAGGGAGAGGCCTATGTTCAGCAGTGGACGTCTTCTGGCTGATGATAATGAAGTTTTTTTTATTCCCGTTAAAAGAGCTGATGGTATTCAAATGGCTAAACATATTTTCTTGAATCATATCATAGACAAATAATGTACTTTGTCTATGATCATAGCTAAAAACACGCTCGATCAAGTCACCTTTCAAACAAACAAAATCAAAATCAGTTCAACCGTTTGGGAGCTACAATGCCATATACCTCGGAATATATACACACGTCCCTCTGTTCGTGTCGGGGGTAAAAAAGATCGTGTATAAACTACCTCCATACCAAATTTCATTCAAATCCGTTCAGCTGTTATAAGAGTTGAGTGCATAAACCAAATACTTTTTAGAACTAGACATTTAATACAGGGCGAACATGTTCAGGCACTACATTAGATGAAAACGTCTGATGTAAAGACACGCCTACTGAACACATTGAATGTCACGTCAGTACTGACCAAGCCTGCGATTCGTTAAAGTTTTGAAGTGACATTGAATGGGCCAATTAGCATTTAGTAACCCCTCATCCCGCCCTTCAGGTATTTGACTGAATTGTTTCCATTGAAAATAATCGTAACTACAAGTCTGGCCTACGTAGTAGCTGTGACGTAGTGGCATATACACACCACCACGCACAAAGTTTATCTGTTTTTATTAGTGTGGTTCAGGAAGTAGCCAGACATGGTATAGACTTTAGAATATTTCGTTAAGGAAAACTTCAAATTCGGGGGTCATCGGACTACCTCCAAACAAGCAAAACCTCAATATTTCTTCGACATAAACACAGAGTAAGAAAGGAACAGATAACCCACTACGGATACAAGGGGATAACCCATATAGTGGTTAAGTTTTTAGGGTTCCGTACTAAAACAATATAAACGGACTCGTAGTCCTTTTAACGTCGATATCGTTTGAACCGTAATAGATAGCCAGTTGAAATTTTCACAGAATATGTAATGTTACGACGGATTTACTAAGAAATAATAATAAAATAAAAAGTAAAAGAATATAGTCCTTGTACAAGGAATGTATTTTTGTATTTCCTGTAGTTTGAAGTCGATAATACGTGCAAACGTCAAACTTGTAAATTAGTAGCATAATTCACACTCTACATAAAAAAAAATAAAAAAACATCGGCCAAGTAAGTCGAGCGTGCTAGAGATTCCGAACTGAATGAAAGAAAACACAAAAATATGATTAATAAATATTAACACCAAAATATTTAGAGTGCGGAACCCTCGGTGCGCAAGTCCGACGCGCACTTAACTGGTGTTCTTTTCTTTCTGCCTTCAATAAACTCCTCGATTCACTTTAATGATTTGATTTATTTTAATGAGTCCCATGCATATTACGCTTTGAAGAGGGTTTGATGCTAGAGCTGAGAGAGTAAAAGTGGAACTATTCAAAAAGCTTGTTTTAATTAAACTATTATAATTATTGTGTGTAATTTGTTGGGCATCTGTTTATAAATGTTGAGAACACAAGGTTGCATGTTGCACCCATCGTGCAAATCTGTAGGAAGCAGGTGTGCGGATATATTTATCAGATGCAGATGTTTTCGACAGATGCGTAATGCGTATATGCGATGCTTCTTTTGGAGAAATGTTTGGCACAGAGCTGGTGCTTTACAAACAGAACTAAGACCTTGCTACTCCTATATCTGCGTGACCCCTCGACAGATTTTGCCCATCATGATCAGCCAGAAGACATCTACTGCTGAACATTGGCCTCCCCTTTTAACCTCCACACTGAACGACATCCTGCCATCTGTATCCACTGGATGCCCGCGACTCTCACGATGTTGTCGGTCCATCTAGTGGGAGGCGGTCCAACGCTGCGTCGTCCGGTTCGTGGTCTCCACTCAAGAACCTTTCTTTCCCATCGGTTATCAGTTCTTCGAGTGATGTGGTCTGCCCATTGCCACTTCAACTTGCAAATTTTAATAGCTATGTCGGTGACTCTGATTCTTTGGCGAATGTCCAAATTCCGGATTATATCGCGCAAAGAAACTCCGAGCATAGCTCTCTTGTTGTGTCCATATTGTGCGTTGTTAAAGTTTTGCTTGCCCATAGCTCTCTTGTTGTGTCCATATTGTGCGTTGTTGTAGTTTTGCTTGCCCATAGCTCTCTTGTTGTGCCCATATTGTGCGTTGTTGTAGTTTTGCTTGCTCATAGCTCTCTTGTTGTGCCCATATTGTGCGTTGTTGTAGTTTTGCTTGCTCATAGCTCTCTTGTTGTGCCCATATTGTGCGTTGTTGTAGTTTTGCTTGCTCATAGCTCTCTTGTTGTGCCCATATTGTGCGTTGTTGTAGTTTTGCTTGCTCATAGCTCTCTTGTTGTACCCATATTGTGCGTTGTTGTAGTTTTGCTTGCCCATATTCGAACTTAAATATTGTATTAAAATGGTTACAAAATTTCATGAAGATTAGATGAACGTTACGTATGTTATCGTCAACAAATGCACAAACATACATGTGTATGTGTAAACGCCAACTTGTTTCATTAGATTCTGAGATCTCTTTGTCACTGGTCAAAAATGCTGAATACATAAAACATGTATGTACTGCGTACTAAAATAACTCCTCCAAACATAGTATTCGCAACCTAAATTACAAAACATTATAGTAATTTGTATGATTGTGTGTATGATACGAGCTGAGTCTATGACGTACCTGGCGGGTCTCCAACCGTTGTACCGCGTCCTTATCGATTAACAGGGATGGGAACAGAATATGTATCATCGACATATCGGTAAGTTTTTGCTGGTTAGTTTCTAATTACGACCGCTATTGCTGCCTATGAGTGACTATGAGCCTGGGTCCTGGGAAACATGTTTAAATGATTAATTTAAATATCTCTTCTATACCTGTGTGTTAGTTAACCGTATTTTTATGTGTGTGTTCCATGACATCTCCGAGACAGATAAACCTAGTGGGGAGCTATGATTGAGTGTGAAGCAGTATTATATCGCTTATACTAGTGCTCATATTGAATTTTATGGAGAGGAAAAATGAGTATATTACATCGACATATCTATACATTTAATGTCTGTGGCATCGTAGGTCGCAAACAGCTGAATCTGTTTTTTGTTTGTTTAAAAGGTGACTTTTTGAGAGTGGTCTTAGTTATGATTCATGAAAATCAGTTCAGTCGTTTGATTATAACAGTTATTTATCGGGGATTTTTCAACATTTTCAATTTAAACTTGTTATTCGATAGATAGTTTAGTATTACTACTTAAATTTTATTTTACTACTAGCGGCGCCCTGCCCTTTCTGTCGGTATCATACAGGAACTGTTTTTCTTAAATGGGGAAATGTCAATTCAGTATTTATTTGTTAATCCTGGGTAAAAGTTACTTTCATACCAAATTTCATCCAAAACCGTTCGATCGTTACGGATTTGAGTGGAAACAAACGTACATTCTATCGCTTTGACAATTTTAATGCGTTTTTTTAAATCAAAATAGAGTATCAAGAAAAAGATCCAACTTATTTGACAAAAAATATTAATGGCCGATAAAAAATGCGATAAAACCCGAGTGTATTTTGTCCCATCCCTATAACTCCTGTACTTGCGTCATCTGTACTGTAATACTTGTGCCCATTTAATTTCTGTGATCTTGAAACTAGATATTTTGCAATTATTGTCAGCCCAAATGTTTTAGTACTTCACATTATCAGCCATCAATGTCCACTGCTGAACAAAGGCCTCCCTCTCATAGGGGTGTTGCCATAATCCCCACGCTTGGCAGGCGGCTTGGGGATCGCAGTACGTTCACCGTGTACTAATAGGACGCTGCTGCCCATCCTCCGGTGGTTCTGGTCGCAGTTTTAGGACATACCCGGGTCTGGGTTTTAGTACTTACAAAGTAGGTACATTTTAATAAATTTTGTTTAGATGCCGCATAACTCATAACAATTTGATTGTTAGTGCGAGCTGAATGCAACAATAGTGTTGGTAAACTGTCGCCCGTGCGTGACATCACCCGCGCAAACTTTGTCTCAATCTTACCTCTGCAGGTTTCTCCAGAAAGGGTAGGATGCCAATAAGGAGCTATGGTACATATTGAAATGATGAATGTTTTTAAAAATAAAACCGGCCAAGTGCGAGTCGGACTCGCGCACGAAGGTTTCCGTACCATTATCTATAAAAACGGCAAAAAATCATGTCTGTTGTATGGGAGCTCCCCTTAAATATTTGTTTTATTTTAATTATTAATTTTAAAAGTGAATATATAAACTAAATATTCTGTAAATATTTCAAGCGTCAACATGTTGCCCTTATCAATATCGAGCAAAAAATCACGTTTGTTGTATTTACCGCTTAAATATTTATTTTATTCTGTTTTTTAGTATTTGTTGTTATAGCGGCAACAGAAATACATGATCTGTGAAAATTTCAACTGTCTAACTATCACGGTTCATGAGATACAGCCTGGTGACAGACGGACAGACGGACAGCGGAGTCTTAGTAATAGGGTCCCGTTTTACCCTTTAGGAACGAAACCCTAAAAAGTGAGTCTTCTTCTTTCGAGTCAAAGTTTTTTTTTTTTTTTTTAATCTTAGTTTTTGGACCAAAATGTTGCCACTCCAATGTCACTCTCCGTGGCTTGATTCAGGTCGTCTAGTGTGCAAGTTGTAGGGCGCGCTGCACACTCCATCAAGTGTGACATTGTCTGAGGTTTCACATCACAAACATTCGGTATCAGAGCCTTCTATATAACCCCACTTTGCCATGTTATCCCGACTTCGGCCCACTTTGGATCGAAGTCGGTTTAAGGTTTTTGAACACCTAGAGCCGCTCAACATGCGCAGATAGGTTGATTCTCTGTTTCTTTTATCGCATTTACAATGGGGAGTGTTCTGAAGAACTGTTCGATCTAATGCCGGCGTCGCGGTTTTATCATCGTACTAGCCGCCACCGTTTGAAAGTGCATCCACATATCATAGACCAATGGAAATCGCATACTGTGCGATTCACACGATCTTTCTTGCCTCACACTTCCAAAACGTGGAATACCTTCCGCGGTGTTTCCGAGAAGCTACAACATGGGGTTCTTCAAAAAGCGAGTTAATAAAGTATTAAAGGGTCGCAACGTATTTGTGATGCCTCTGGTGTTACAAGTATCCATAGGTGACAGTGACTGCTTACCATCAGACGGCTCGTCGGATTGTTTGCCACCTATGGCATGAAAAAAGAAGGTCTATCCCAGCAGTGGGAACATGAAAGGATGATGATGATAATTCAAGAGTCGAAGAGTTACATCGGCTACTTTTTAATCTGCGAATATGCATGGTTCCTGTGAGATTGTCTACAAGTGACACCGTAGGCGCAGGTTTTACACTATAAGCTATTGTAGACCTTGACAGCTAAGATATAAGCTGTTGTCAGATGATGTCATATTCTCCGAGAAGTGGGTGGGTCTAGGTCGTAATGATAATGCAGAATGCACTAAACGTATGCAAAGTAATGTTTTGTTTCAGCTGTGCAGTAAAATGAATACATCTTTTATGTTTTTAAATAAAATTCCGATGTGTTCTTAATTCTTCTCCTCCTAAACGGCTTGACTGATTGTCCCATAGAGGTGTAAAATTTTCTTCGATTTTTTATGGGACCCGTTAAAGAAATTGTCTATCCATCTATACATAATTCTCATTATAAAAAACCGTCTTTATCACAACTGGACCAAATTGAAATGGGACCAAACGGGAAGCACCAGCTTTCAAATATAGAATAATCATCAAAATCGGTTCTTCAATCAAAAGTTCTGAGGTAACAAACATAAATAAATAAAACAGACGAATTGATAACTTCCTTCTTTTTGGAAGTCGGTTAAAAACACGAGTAAATCATACACACATTTTAAAACGCATGCACAAAAGCAATAGGGTGTTAAAATAATAGTCACTGTATCGTGTTATGCCTACAAATCTAGAGATGACATAAAAATAATACCGTAAATATTTTATGTAAAAAATCTATTAAACTCTCAATGAGGTTTTTTTGTTACCTCAGAACTCCGTTATTTATGTAGATTTGGAGAATTATTTTTTAATTGAAAGGATTTACTTTCGTCCCATAGAAATTTCGAAAATGAAAATCGCTTCAGTAGTTTTTGGCTTTTAAATCAAAATTACTGGAAAAGGCTACTTTGATGACATTATTGTCATCAGAGTAACCGAAATGGCCTATTTTACTAATTTTGTGAAATCATTTTTAAATTGATAATTATCGAAAATAGATTTAAATTGATAATTATCGAAAATAGATATCGAAATATCTATCGAAATTTGTTTGGAATTTGATATAAATTTACGTATTTGCACTTCGTCAACTGATTAAGTCGTAAAATCCAGTTGGTGATGAAGTGATGTCATAATTAAGTAAAGACTGGTAACAGAGGTGAACCAGTACTAATTGGAAAATTGAATTACAATTTTTAATCGTTAATTTATCCATACAGCTGTATAGTGATCAGTTTTTGCTACTTCAAACACTGTTTTAAACTATCACGGTTGTTCACTAAAGTTATATGATTATTTACGGGATATTTACCGTGGTAAGGTTGTGGAAGGAGCTCCCGATATCCACAACCTTACCACGGTAAATATCCCGTAAATAATCATATAACTTTGCTACTTCATTTTTATTTTCATTTACATAAAATAAAAAGTCTTATTATTATTTCTGAATCGTTATATCTACGTACATATCTGAGTTTGCTGTTGTCAAATTTTTTTTTTCATTTTTTTATTTTTTTTTATTATATTTGACTATCCCGGTGGTTGGTAGTGAACCTGCTTTCTGGTTCGATTCCCAACTAGGGCAAACATTTATATGATGAACATTTGTGTTTGTTCTATGCCTGGGTGTTAATATCTATTTAAGTATGTATTTAAAAATATATATGTACGTATATCAGTCTCTGGCAGCCATATTATAAGCTTTGCTTAGTTTAGGGTCTGATGACCGTGTGTGCAAAAATGTCCTGTACGTGTATGTCCCGAATATGTATTTGTTATATAAATTATGGATTTATTTAATTTCCTAATCTACTTAATTATACATTTCTTATATCAATATTAACTATACAAAAAAATTAAGGTGCGTTAAAAATGTTTTTTCTAATGGTAAAATGTTAATTTTCATGGGTTGAAATCGATATTTCTCCATTGTCTTCTTATCCACAGCTCAAGTTTCAAATTTCTTCAATTGGCAATATAATGAACATCTGCACACTACTGCCTGTAATCACAAGTCCACAACAATAAAACCAAAAATACGTTGCCAACGCGGCGCGGCGCCAAAAATAACCTGTTTTTACACGGAGCGCGCAATTAGCCCGGTATTCATCATTGAGCTATTTATTATACCTGGCATTATACTACATCACTTTTAATTATAAAAATAATCGTAATTCGGAACGGAATACATCATCGATTGTTAAAAGCACATCACTACAAGTGTGTTCACTAGAAATTTATAGACTTTGGTAACTTGTCTTTCTGGTCTTGAAGATGGCGTTGTCCTAAAGTTTTGGCCGTATTTTTCTAGTAAAACGTATTCAAAGTATTCGCTCCAAGAACAGGTAATCGATAGGGATGAAAGGTTCTTGAGTGGAGACCACGAACCGGAAGACGCAGCGTAGGTAGGCCTCCCACTAGATGGACCGACGACATCGAGACAGTCGCGGGCATCCAGTGGATGCAGATGGCAGGCTGTCGTTCAGTATGGAGGTCTAAATAAGAGCAGCAGGGGATGTTTTCTGGATGATGATGATGATGCTCATACGCTTATGTAGGCCCAAAACTATGATCTTATATGCCCAAAATGACGCATTCATTGGGTTCAGATAATTATTCGAGTACATAGTTTCAATTTTTTTTAATTTTTGAAACTGTTTTAGATTATTTTTTAACTAAGTTTTGTTTGGGGCTTTAGATACTATGCGATTATGGCAGCCTCGTTTTAGAAAGCTATCTAACAACCAAAAGGTAATCCCTACGCTGATTTAATATGACGTAGGAGCAGGCATACATATATTTTTTAAATAAATTCTGTAAGCAACTAACAGTTATTTGACATACATAATGTAAAAGAGAATGTATGTTATAATATTAGTTTGAATTCACAGAAAAAATACAATAAGAGATAGCTCCTGACCTCCGCCGAAGGAAATCAACTTACAGACCGACAGATAACTTATATTCATTTATTATTCATGTTTTGTAACATTGTAAGGAACATATCTTCATATCCTTACGTTGTTGTGACTGTTGTTCGACGCATATTTCCGTGCGAAATCAACGAGCGATTCAAAAATCAAGCCCGTGATACGCTCTCACCTGCCACGCTACCTTACCATATCTCCCTTGTTTTTCTGATCTAAGGTCCAGCCGTTTTGACGTGAAAAGGTAACAAACAGACAGCATTAATTTTGTATTTATAATATTAGTGTGATAAGTTTTTTTTAAGATACTGGGTGAGTGACGAGTCAACGCCACTCAGAATTTTGAACTTCAACAGTTCAAAACCCTGGATGGCAATGCACTGCGCTCGTCACCCCGAGATATAAGATGTCAAATCTCTTTGTGCCCTGTAATTTCGCTGGAAACATTGCCCTTCAATCCGGAACACAGTAGTGTTTGCACACTACTGCTAGGCGGTTGAATAACTGGCAAAGGTGTGGTCCGTCCCCAGGTCAGGATACCTGCAATAGAGTCCTACCACTACAATCCGGTTGGTAAGTTGGGATAGGCCCTCATGTCAGAGTTTTTAGGTTACCTTACTGAAGGTCTGATAGTGTAAAGGGATCAGAGTCCACATGATGGCCGAATTTTGATATTCATATCCTCACCTGAATAAAGAATATCAATTTAGCCTTCTATTAGTTTTTATAAAAGTTTTCCTGCACCTCTACCGAGTACTAACTAGATTTAGCCTTTCAAAAAGTCTGTATCTACCTAGAATTGGACTTACCCGTTCCGTTCGACGTTAATTTATGTTTATGTAAACTCTGGCCATTAAATGCCATGATTGATAACTATAAATAAAAAACGCAATACTGCTAGGTTATTGAACAAAATTACTGATACATATTTTCAAATCAACAGGTGCTCGAACAAAGGCGATTTAAGAAAATTATTTGTATTATTAGAGCTGGTTCAAAAACTACCGAGTGAGTAAATTTTGTGGGACCGCCTCGAGAGCTTCTGCGTAATATAAAACAAAGGAATCGCGTAAATTCAAATTCATTTTAATTAGCAATTTACTATTACTTTGTTATATTATCTTGACCGACAACGTTATTACATCAACGGTCGTATCCTGTCGACGCGTTAGAATGCAAATGCACTAAGTTCAAAATAAACAAAATCACGTGTATTATTAAACTCACATCTATTTACAATCCCACGCGAAATCTCGCAACTGCCGCAATCCGGAAAAATATAAATCATTCTCAATATGTTGTACAAAGAGAAAATATACTGAAATACTTGAAACAAAACTGTTTGGCACAGTTACGGACAAGAGGCGGCATATGATGAGAGTGTGTGTTAGTGTAGAACAAATAAATTCAAAAAAAAAATCTCATCTTAATTATTTTGGAAGCTGTTAAATAGCTTGCAATAGTAAAAGAGGACGGCTAGACAGAAATAGTAACAATGAGAAAAAAGAAATTCTTTTATATAAATTCAGATAAGCAAAATATATTTAAAAAAAATACACCACGACCAATTATATAACTCATAACGGCTAGACATATATTGATCTAACATACCACCACAATAAAACGCATTCAAATAGATCTAACCATTTTGGAGAAATTCCCAAATTCCCAACTCCGTTTCGTAGTGGATAAAAAAATGACAATTAGATTTTTTTTCTTATATAATATGTTTTTGTATGTCTAGTTCGTGTAATGATTCGAAGTTTGTCGGGTCCAATTAATTAATTTACTCGTAATAATGGTGATTCAAGTACTACAAACTTTCAACACGTTCTGTATAGATTATGTCTGTCTCGGAGGAACGTATCGCACGCTCATTCACTAGAATCCTGCTGTTTGACGGCGAAATAACTGATTGTAAACATCTCGCCAACACAGAGCCACAAGATTTCAAAGGCACAATGCGGCGCAAACTAGAAGCGGTACTGTCTGGATTGCGGTCAACATTTTCAATACATTTCACACAAACGTACACTAGTAATTATTTACGGATATTTAAAATATTACAAAATTATGACTTACTAAGAAAAGGTATTTGAACTATATTTTGATTGCTATAGTGGCAAAATATGTTTGCACACAAATAACCGAAGTTTGTTTAATTGTGAGGTTTTCATTTGCGACAAGCGTTGGAACAGTTCGTAGTATTTACAGTTTCGATCTCAGGAGAGGTGTTCAATGAAGGAAGTTCCCAGAAACACGTTGGCGTTTTAGGCGCCGTGGGAAGTTCTGAAATGTATTCTCCAGTTTAGCATGATTATAGGTTTATTTGGCGATGATCATTTTCCCGTAATATAAAGTAAATCAAGCCAAGAAACTAGTTTCACAGAAATCCTCTCTTACTTGGTAGTTGGTAGTAACTAGTGCGGCCTAATTCTGTCACATTTCACTGTATTTGTTTGGATATGCCAACATTCCATGGAAATGACATAAACACAACTAATGTAATGTTCATGGGAAGCTACTGTCTTGGAAAGCAAAACTTTCTGCATTAAAAAGTCATTAGCATTAAGATGATATAACTCGACTTAGCATTTAATTTGCTGATTTATCACAGGAAGGCTCACCTAGATTTGTATTTTGCAGTGTTAGTTATTGTTGCAAAATTGAAAGAAAAGTAATAACAAAATATAGGCTGACGCTCCAGAGTCCAGACATAAAGAGGAATCTAACTACATACATTGCATTTTCGGCACTTTAAAGCCAGTCAAGCCTTGTTATGGCCATGTTTATAAGTGTTTTTCTGTGTATATCGTAGCTCCTAAACAGCAAAACGGATTTTGATTTAATTATTTTTTGTTTGAAAATTGGCTTGATCGGGAGTGTTCTTAGCTATGATTCATGAAAATTCATGAAAATCGGTACAGCCGTTTGAAGATTATCGGCTCTTATATCATAGATTTTAAATAATTTTCATTTAGTACTTGAGCTTTAAGAAGATCATTATACTACTAAAACAAACAAACATACACACATAAAGCTTTCAATAGATCATTATAGAAACAAAAACATAGGTACACCGAAAAACATTCTCTTCTGGGACAGTCGTCGGGATAAAATTCAGTAATAGTAATATGATTGATATTTTATGTTTATACACGCTGGTTGATTACGTCACTAGTATCTTAAAAAATAATTAAAATTTAAAACTAACTTTAGTATAAAAATAGGATTTGGCACGTCTGCTGCGGTCAAGATCAAAGCGAAGTGCGCTTGATTGACCAGTTACAATGACGCCTGGTTTTCCTTGTAACCGACTGACGTACATCTTGTAAGTCTCGTACAAGACGATAATTTCTAATCGCTGTTTAATAACCAGCCGTTAAATTTAAATAATGGATAATTCATAACGTATTGTAACTTCAATAGTCTAAGGAATTTGGCCAGCAGACGTACCTTTTTGCCATATGTTGACCCTGGCAATCAACCGGCTGACTCACTCCACAAACCTTACCATTTGCCCTAAATTTCAACTGTCGACTCTATCCTGAACTGTTAAAAGATTTAATCCAATTTTCTTAATATTGCATTTACAACGTTTCCCCGCTGAGTTGCAGAAGGGTTCGGCGATGTTTTGTCTCTTTTTAATTAGTAGAATGTTTTATATCTGTTTCGCTTTGCGATCATTCAATTTGAAGTGCACAGGTGCACAATATCGCCGTCTCTGTCGCTCGTATTGTTTATAGTATCGTTGGCGGGTCAGTCTTCGAGACGGTACCGCGCGTGATCGACGCGCGTTCGAAAACACGAATAAGTTTTTTTAGAAAGTTTACGGATGTTTCTGTGCTTTTTTAATTGTTATTGTTTGATGCGATGACAGTGTGGTTTAATTGTGTGTAGTGTGATTGTGGAGTGACGCTCTTGGCATTATGTGTTGTTTTGGATACCTTTTTGTTGGGATTCATGACCGCTCGGTCCGTTAACGTATTGGTATGGTTCATGATTCTTTCTTTTTATTATGATAATGAATAAGATTGTCGCCTTAGTCCTTTTTATTATTTAAATACATACATAGTATAAATTATTTTATATACATTACTAACTTGCATAGAACAATCGTAAACCTAACTGTAAAAAAAAACCCATCTAAGCACAATAAATATTGTTACTAACAAACCAAAATTTGAATAATAATAGATCATTTAATGAACAAACACAATTTCTGACTAAATTTTACGAGTTCTAGGAACAATATTTTTGTGATTATTTCAAAGAAACGTAAACATAACCTTTCCTTGTCTTCCCCGCAGTCGGTTAAACCCATATTCCTTGAGCTCGTGAGTAATGTAACTCCATTATTATTGTCATAGGTACCTATTATTCAAAATGTTTGAAGAAGTCTAGAGCAAATATGTATCTGAGGACACATGTGGCTCAGAACAAAAGCTCTTTGTATGGTGATAATGTCAGTGGCAAGGAATTTACTATTCCTCCTTTTGAAACACCGCTGTTTACATTAAATCTACTTTTATCTACTTGCAACATATAAATATGTAAATAAAAGCAATATATCACTTATTAACAAATCAATTACCAAATTTTGTAAACTACTTGGTGAGCACGTTTGTGTAGCATTCGCTAAGAAAAGATTTTACGACAGTGACGAATGAAGGGGATCTATAAGGGGTTTCTTCATCATTAGCCAGAATACGTACACTGCTGAACATCCAAGCGTCATTCCCCTTTAGACCTCTACACTGAATGACATTCTACCATCTGCATCATGCCCGCGACTCTTAAGATGTCGTCGGTCCATCTAGCGGGAGGCCTACCTACGTGCGTCTTCCGGTTCGTGGTCTCTACTCAAGAACCTTTCTTCCCCATCAGTTATCAGTTCTTCGAGCGATGTGGCCTGCCCATTGCCACTTCAACTTGCAAATTTTAATTTCTATGTCGGTGACTTTGGTTCTGTAGTAAATATCCACGATTCGGATTCTATCGCGCAAACAAACTCCAAGCATAGCTCTCTCCATTGCTCGTTGTGTGACTCTTGAGTTTTTCCAAAAGGCCAACAGTTAAGGACCACGTCTTAGTACCATAGATATATGTCATCACTCAACATAGGGTTTAAAGTTTTATAAGTTTTATATTATCACACTTTTGTGATGGCGGACCATCTGTCACAGTTTTGCTCTCTTTACTCAGGGCGCAATTCTTTTACTGATATAAAGCTCCACTGTGACATCGGATATGTTTTGTTCTCAGCACAAGCGTAGCTGCGGGCAAAAGCCAGTTGTCTGTAGAAATTTTGTGATCAGCTGATTCAATCATCATCACTAAATAATTCATCACAATCATCATAGTAGCTTTTATGTTGTCAACATAATTTAGTACTTCTGGCTTTTCAGATACAAGGAAGCCCTTAGCAAGAAAAACACGTAACTAAACTAAAGATAAATTGTAGGAAATACATAATTAATTGAATATGAATTATACAAACTTACGTCTGTCTGTAGATTGAAGATGACGTAATTTCTTCTTAACAACATTAATAACTATTTATGCTCTCAGAAGCCGTTTGATTAATTCGAGTACAGACAGCAGGCATGTCCTTTGAAACTTGTTTTATGTACACATTATGTGTATATTCATAGGGACCTTGTGAATTCTTCATTTTAATGATATTTTTATCACCTTCATGTCGTAAAAGATTGGTTGAAACACTGGGGTCGTGTCTGTTTTGAACTAACATAACCTTTTGTTATCAACATGTTGTTATAGATTTATATTCATATTCCAGGTAGAAGTAAAAACACAGAATATTTTTGTATTCAGTTAGGTACTAGTGCTATAGAAATATTTTAAAAAGCACAGCCAGTGATGGCGAATCGTGAGGAACACCAGTCCTGGGTAAAGCTACTGGACGTTATATTAGGGGAATTAAACTAAAGTATGCAGGAAAAGCTAAAAAGAGTATAGTTTTTTTGCGTATTGAGCACCGCGTTGACAGGCACTGAAACTCACGCAGATCCTTCTCCTCGAAACTACACAACAGTTATACAGAACAATTATAGTTTAAAACTTAAACAATGCGTATGTATTTCGTTAATCTGTGAAACAAATGATAGAGCCCTCTATCGGTAAGACGTCAGAATCTTGCGCCGCGCCGCGAATGATGTTTTGCGTCTTTCCCGCTAGATGGCTCTGTCAGTATCATTTATGTTTGGAAGAGATTACCTCATCAGATTATTTTGATAGTACTTTCCGAATTATTGTATTAATTATTCAAATTATGTATTGCCACACGGAGAACATTTACGTTCAAAGTTTCAAATCGTTACGACAATTTAGAAGCTTGATAAAATTGTCTTCCTAGATTTGATTAAATTGTTAGTGAGTTACAAGTGAAGTTAATATAAACCATGTTAAAACATCCCCTGAAAGAAGGTAGAAGTACATTTACATAACATACCAAACGTTATGTCAATTGAGTAGTTAACAGGAATGCCGGCAATGAACGCACCCTCATTGAAACAGTTTACAAAAATTAGGAAACGGCACGCAATTGTGAACTACCAATTGGAGGCATTTCCTTTCACTCAAAAGTTTTAGGCCAACGATATATACAATAAACAAAATGTATAGACGGAAAAGGTTACTCAGATAAAAAAGCCCATTTAACAATTTGACTTATATATGTGAATTCTAATAAATTATATACCTATTATGGGTGTTATTTAATTATATTATAGATTCATAAGTACATGAATGGAAGTCCCAGGAAGAGGCGTATGCCGGAAGGCAAGCTGGGAAGAATACAGCGGTGTCAATGTCAATGACTCATTAGTAATATTACACATGACCGACATTTAAAATGGTTAAATAACAATATGATAAGACAAAGTAAATAATCAGTGAATTTAATACAAAAATAGAGTTGCCATCATTGTAAGATGAGAAGCAAGCAACTTGACCAGCATAGAAGGCTATAAAAAATAAAAATAAAATATAAACTATAAATGAAAAGAAAATTATATTATATTCTCATTCTTATCATGAAATCAGTTCACCATAATAATACTTCTATTTGATTTTATTTTACTGTCCATAAATTATGCAGAAAGGCTCCTATTAGCCTGAAGAATAATTCAATAATTTACCAACTTTATTGTTTAAATTTACATGAAACGGTGTTTAAATCCTATGTTTAAGTAACGTATTAAACTGTCATAGTATACGTCTAAATAATACCTACATTTAATCACATTTATTTATGACGAAACAAAACAAAATGTGTCATAACTGTGCTAGTATTCATAGAATCCCGCCACATATTAGCAATTAATACAATTTATATTGGCCTGCAATATTATATACAGTTCTTTTCTTTCCTACAGTAGTAGTTATAGTGGCCTGATGGCTAGTCATTGAGGATAATAATTAATCATACGACCTTGATACAGAGGAAACAGCCAGTGTACGTAAATCCTAATATTTTGTTACACATTAATCTCGAAGAGTGACAGCTGAAACAAGAGATCACAATTTCGAGTTAGTTATTTTTCTTTTCGAGTGGCCAAGATTTATTGACCTAATTGCCGTTTAGGAGAATACGAAAAATATCTAAGTTATTAAACAACCATGACCATACCGACCATATATATTATTGAAACTGGATACTCGTGTTTGTTCGTTTTTAATTTAGTGTGCTTACGATGATACGAGATACGAGAAAATTGAGTGTTTAATCTCTAAAAATAAAACTTAGTTATAAAGTAAAGGAATCCAGTTATAGAAACATCTAAACATGAAAATCAACAGAATGACCGAGGCGCTAATACACGTTCAAATGACGCATTACAAAAATATAACAAATAAAACCACAACTTAAGTTCCCAATAATTCTGCATGTGTGATCATCAGGACCTAACCAGTTTGTTGAGACCCGTGTAATGTTAGACAGTAAATTTTGTTTTGATCAGCAGCGCTCAGAACACATCGATCTTAAGATTTTTCGCATATTCCTGATGTAAACTACATAAATATCAATTATAAAATAATATCCAACACAGTTTATTTTGAATCGAAATTTGATCACATTTCGTTCAAGCGTTACAGGGATAAGCGTCAACAGATATTTATACATTTGCATTAGTTTGATATTAGTGTGGTAGTAGCAAAGCTAGAGGTCAGGTTATAGTGGCTCTGTTGACGGTCGACAATGCCGGCATGATCTCATACTTATTTATGTTGTTTTAATACTAACAGCACGAGACTTGCCTCACTGGGAGACGCGGACTGCACACATATCTTCTATACATACATATATAAAAGTCGATGTGTGTATATATGCATGTTCCCTATGGACTTCGAAACAGCTGGCCCTATTTTAATGAAAGTTTCAGGCGATTTTTAGATCAGCCCAGCTTGTGATCCTTTTAACTTGGTAGCGACGAATCAACAGATATTTTATCATATTTTTATTTTATGATACACCTTTTTTGTGTTTTTTGTTGTTAGGTTATGTAATTTAGCCACGCAGGTTTTTTTTTGGATTGCCAATTTTTATGTGCAGTTATTATATTTGTGAAAACGTTACGTATATGAAAGTATGTTATTATGGTTATGTTACTCGATTAACTAGCGTCGATTTTCAAAAGATTTGTATTTATAAGATACTCGTAATATCTATAACAGGAAGGAAACTTTCGACAAACTAGTTTTGATGTTGTTTTCGCGGTTTTATTATTTACAATCTGTTTTAGTTACTTTTATAGGAGAAATCCGAAATTTTTAATTTCGAAATTACACCCTTTTACTTGGATGCATCCGAAAATTGTGTAAAGGAAAAATTGTCCGAAGATTTAAAATTATTTAGTATTATTTACGCTCGTATTCAAAGTCATATAAAAAAATGCTAGTAATGTGGCAGTAAAGTTGCTGATATGTGAAAAGTTGGACTTAAGAGAGGTGACTCCTTAAATAAATAATAATATAAATAAATAATCCAAAAATTAAAAATTATTAAGAGGTAACAAAACATAATTATTCGTATTAATGGAGCTATTTTAATAGTTCCAATTACTAAGCCAAATTTAATAAATTTATTGTGGGTCCACATCGAGAGCCTCTTCAACAGTAAAAAAATAATCACCTAAATTAGTTTACAAAATATATCGGAGTATATAATGGCGATATAAATTATCTTTGGTGTACATACACCAAAAAAATATACTGACGGAATTGAGAACCTCCCTCATGTAGTTGGTTAAAAAACTAGCTGCTCCCTACGTACTGTGATAAAAAAAAAAACAATATCCAAGATATAAACTATCTCTCGAAATTTCATGCAAATTCGTTCAGCTACTACAGAGTTGAGTGAGACAACAAACATAAACTTTCCCATTTCCATATTATTAGTACGAGTAGGTATAGTGTGATATGCAAGGTCCCAGTAAGTTGGTAGTAGGCGGACTAGGTGGTCGGTGCCCAAAAAGGCTAATAAACCAACGTACGAAGACACCTCTCCCATGCATCGAAATTAGCGCGCTGGACCACTTCGGGGGATAGGGTTGCCACTGCATATAGTCACACTACTGTGTTCCGGATTGAAGAGCAATGTTTCCAGCGAAATTACAGGGGCACACAGAGATTGTACATCTTATATCTCGGGGTGACGAGCGCAGTGCATTGCCATCCAGGGGTTTGAAGTTCAAAATTCTGAGTGGCGTTGTGTTATGGGCAAGCGTGAAGAGCCATCAGACGAGCGACTTCGCTCGTCTCGTCACCCAGTATCATAAAAAAAACCTCTCCCATGCATCGAAATTAGCGCGCTGGACCACTTCGGGGGATAGGGTTGCCACTGCATATAGTCAGTCCTTAATGAAAGGTAATAGATAAATAACTCTTTATTGTTCACATCAAAAATCACATACATAAGACAAAAACAACTTAAAACTAGTGAAACAATTGGCGGCCTTATCGTTTTAAGCGATATCTTCCAAGTAATGTTTTTCGGGTGTCAATGTCAACATGATTGATGTAATGTCAACATTTATGAGATACAGTGTATTTGTGCGGCGGCCGATTCGGCGGTGCAGCACAAACTGCGCAAATAAACCTCGGCAGTGGTTACATATTTGAACCGTTAAAGGTCGAGACACTGAGCCCTTAGGATTGGAGCTCCCCTCATTTTCAAAAAAGCTCTTAGAGCGCCTGGTTAATAAGACGCGTGCCTAAAATGCTGGCGTGTTTCTGGCTCGAAGAATAAGCATCGCCATTCAGCTTGGTAAAGTCTGTTCAGAAGGGAATGGTCTTGGATTGATGTTGAATGGACAAATATCTCAATAAATAGTATGCGAATTCACGCAACAAAACAACACCATGATATGACAGCTCACGACAGCTGAGTTTGACATTAAGAGTTTTTTTTTAGATGGCAGAATAGGATTGTCATTTAAAATTCGTTTTAGTTATTCTTATGGCTAAGTCCACTCTTTAATGCCACCTGCTTGCTGGGTAAACGCCCCTTAGTGTTTTGGTCGAATATAGTTTGTACGACGCTCACATGATATTCACCCCGATAGTTTTTGCATTTTTGCCGTCCGCCCCGGCTTCGCTCGGCCTTCGGCCTCGCTACAAAACATAATATAGCCTTTGTCACTCGGGGATAGTGTAGCTTCCCAACAGTGAAAGAATTTTAGTTATCGGTTCTGTAGTTTTTGAGTTATTTCGTTACAAACATTCAAAAATCCAAAAATACAAATCTTTTCTCTTTTATAATATTAGTATAGATGAAAACTTGAAAAGTGTACCTCGTGACGGACATCCCTAACCGCACATGGTGCGCGACGCGGGAGTGACCTCATCACTGACACAGAGCTCCCAATTACACCACCACCAACTAATTGTATGTACAGCTGAGTGAGGGAGCCACTCTCATATTATCTAACAAAATCGACACTCTTCTCTAGGACACTTTTAAATGATTCATTTTTCCAACTGCATAGATAAGTTGTTCGGTCTGTCTGTCAGACATGACTCTAGGAGATCAAATGATAGGTTTGTGCAAGTATTAGATTCAGCACTGATGATTATGGTATCCGTTTGTCCCATTAGAAGACAAGACGTAGACAAGCCCAGAGCAAATATATAAATTCATTATTCAAATCTCCTGCAAGCCTCAACTTTTGCACGTGATTTTACACAGACATGATGAGGCCTAGGGCTCCCACTTTAGAATAAAAATGTAAAGTGTCATACAAATAAACCATGTTTTTAACAGACTTCAAAAAAAAAGGGGGGGGGGGTCGATCCAATTTTTCTTTTAAACATATGTTCACCAATTTCTCCGCCAATTATGAACTGATTTTGATGATTCCTTTTTTGTTTTGTAGGGCATACTTTAGAGGTGGTCCCATATAAATTTGACCGAAATCGGTTGAGTAGTTTGGTTTTTAAATCATAATAACTGAAAAGTATATTTTTATCCAAGTAAACGAAGTTGCGTACACGAGTATTTACTAATTTTGAAGTCAGTTTTTTGATATGGATCGGCTGGATGAGGTGAGGGTGGGTGGAGTTTAAGGACGAATTTTGAAACTAAACAGCTGCTTGTACGCAAGCCATCTGCGCTGTCGCAGCAAAAAAACTCGCGCACCACTTACTGCGCACACCACGTGGCACCAATGATATAAATCCTATCATAAGAACACAGCCAAATCAATAGTTACTGTTTATGTATTTACAACTGAGTTACAAGAGAAGCAAGCTGCTTACCTGCTGGTGAGCGCCACTCTCGCCTATACAGTGTAGTTCCATCGAAAATTTCAAAGTTGTACAGTTAAAATTCGGCGCAAGACCGCATGCTCAAATCAAGATTTAAAAAAAAACTGTTTTGTATTTTTGGCACATACGTATTTAGTACTTATTTTGCGTAGTATTCTTTTTTTAATTTCTCCATTCTTTTTGTATTTCTTGACGGAAAGCTCCGTGTCTGCAAAGAGTTTCTGTGCTCTATGATTAAACGCTGTATGGCTTAATGTCACGAAATCGAGGCGTGCTATTGTTGAATGCACATTTTACAGAACCTTTTTGTGCCATTGTGCCAATGTGTTGACTGGAAGTGTCCGCCCAATGTCTATGGGGTAGGAAGTCGATGGCTAAACCACTACGTCAAGAACCCAATAGACGTCTTGACGAAGGTCGCCTGTCTGTTTTCGATCACTGCGGAGTGCTGATAAAATGTTTTTAGACGCTGCGACCGAAACATCTGTGCAGTTGAACGAGGGAGCCACCTCCGAATTTTTTAACAAAACTCAAAAAGTCTTTATGATAATTTTAGTTCCACCATTCGGCGAGCTGCATAGATAAATCTGTCTGTCTGTGTTCGAGAGTCTTTGAAGTCAGGAACCGGAAGATACGATGTTTGGAAAACAACCTTTTGTCTGAGGAAAGTTTTTGCTCTTTTGACGAGTCGATGATGGCTGCGTTAAGGCGAGGGTTTCCCACTTTTAATCAATGCTTGTTACTACAGATGACTATAAGGTGTATTAAAGTAGCATTTAGAGGAGCAAAACCATGGCGCTTACATGTATACAGTCGGGCATTTCGTTACTTCTATTCTTGAGGTTTTTAATACCTACGCTTTTATTAGCTTGGTATACGGAATCTTTGAACATGATTTTCACCCTTTTAAAAACGTCGGATTGATTTGAAACTTTGCACACTTATCATGGACCGATGACAATGCAATAATTTTTATAGTTTGTCCCATTATCCTTAATAACAGGATCTTCAGGATTAGCGATTTTAAAGGGTGTTTTTTATTTTATTTTTACTGCGAGAGTGGATTATCTTATTTTGCGAAATAATTTAAAATGTACCTTTACGGTTATCTTCATAATTATAAAATCTGTATATTAAGATATCGTAGTCATCATTTAGTAAATAGGTCCGGGTTGTATGAATGAAATTTATTCACTAAAAATAGATCTTAGGAATTTTATATTTACTTATTTCTATTTTGCCGTCACACGGCACGTGAATTTGGTTAAAAAAAAAATTGTGTTGTATAAAGGCGAAAAGTAATGGAAAGTATCAGTTCAATGTTCCAGCTTTCAATGCGTAGTCAAAATTTATAATATTACTAGCTGCGCCCCGCGGTTTCACCCGCGTGGTTATGAAAATCGGTGAAGGGGTATGGAAAATAGATAGTAGCCGATGCTCAGACCTACTGAATCCGCATATAAAATTTGGTAAAAAATCGGTAAAGCCGTTTCGGAGGAGTACGGTAACTAACATTGTGACATGGAAATTTTATATATATAGTGATGATGATGATGATGATGTTAGTATGTCAAAAAAAAAATCAATGAAATAATTCTAAGTACTTATGTCAAAGTATAATGTCAAATGGGTTTGTGTATTAGTTGTCCGTATCTTTGAATGTGTGTTGTGTACCATGACATCCTTCACACAGAGAATCCTAGTGGGTGACTATATTTTTATTTTAACCGGAAGAAAGTCTGGTTAAACAGGAAGCTTAAATAAGACTAAATTACTAACACGATAAAGTTAATATTTTATTGACTCTGAAATTTTTAATTATTATGTTAATTACAATATGCTAAAAGGCCTTTATAATTTTGTTTAATTAAAGCTAATTAAAACGTTTATAAGGGCAAACCTGTCTGTACTTATCTGTTTCGACATCTGTAGCAGGTGTTAAATTATTAATTAAAAACATTACGTGTTGAATCTTTTTGAATTTTTAATTCCGTTTCCGTTTTCTACAAGTAGGTAAAAAGTTTTGTCCAAAAACACTTTGTTTGGATGTTAGTTACGCGTATTGCATACAGCGCACATAATTTGCGCAACTAGAGTAGGATGCACGGATAGTACTAGTTGCGCATCTCGGTTTCACCATCAGCGTAGGCGACTGTCGTAGGTGAAGTAGGCGTCTGTTTGTCTGTCGTAGACAGCGTAGGCTCAGAAATAGGGTCCCGTTTTTACCCTACGGGTACAGAACCCTAAAATATGTCTTGAGAAACTCCTCCTTTTTTGGAGTCGGTTAAAAAGGAACAAACAAAGACTTCGGCGCAGCTTTACCTAGTCTGTGGGAGAACAAAGAAATAAACATACTTTTTACACAGATTGCATACGATGCATCCTGCTCTGGAACTCGTGTCTTTGTTGCCAGGTCACTTGCACCGCGTGCGCAGGACAAAAATGCTCTTTTCTTACCAAAAGATTTCACACATATCAAATCATCAGCCAGTAAACGTCCACTGCTGAACAAAGACCTCTTAGAGAGGTGTGTTGCCATAACCCCCACGCTTGGTAGGCGGCTTGTGGATCGCAGTACGTTCACCGTGTACCAGGACGCTGCTGCCCATCCTGCGGTGGTTCTGGTAACAGTTTTAGGACATACCCGGGTCCAAGATTACAAGTGCACCAACATATTGATGGACTTTCACTGACGTATCCAAGATTGCACAATTTATTCTATTATTTTTTATTTTTGCTCCACACGGTTTACGAATTTAGCCAGTGTCAAGTATAAAATATTAGTGTACCGTTTTAAATTCGTACTGGTGTATAATCTGTGGCATTTACACGTAAACTAATCCCAGAGCGGCCTAAATTCGATTGTCAGAATCTGTGTCAACGGATTTGGTTACTGGCCTCATTGTATCAAAACTGATGGGAGATTGGAGCCATTGGGGCATGGCTTTTGAGATTACTAGCTTCATCCCGCTGTCTCACTCGTGATTAGTCAGAGCCCTTATTCTTTATCTCGAAAGAGATTCAAAAATTCTCGAAAAGCGCGCGTGCACCTAATTTGGCAACAAAGTGTAGTATTCATGTAGTGGAAGACGCGTTTCAGTTTTTGTAAGCTGGTTTACAGTGTTATAATGTCGGGTAAATTTGCAAGTTGAAGTGGCAATGGGCAGGTCACATCCCTCGTAGAACCGATAACCGATGGGGAAGAAAGGTTCTTGAGTGGAGACCACGAACCGGAAGACGCAGTGAAGAAAGGCTTCTCACTAGATGGACCGACGACATCGTGAGAGTCGTGGGCATCCAGTGGATGCAGATGGCAGGTTGTCGTTCAGTGTGGAGGTTAAAGGGGGAGGCCTATGTTCAGCAGTGGACGTCTTATGGCTGATGCCGATGAATGTCCGTTTTGGCCTATCGCATCTGGCCTAAATCAGGCTTGATGTCTTTAGCTGAACTCACCTTGTCGCCCTTTTTTTGCATGTGAACGATGTGTTATTAGTTCATTGGTGTCGCAAAAAAAAAAACTGAGTGCGCGAAAAATTATTAAGTGAGCCGTACTTACAGTTTTTGCGTTAAGCTGATGTTTAGTGTTTTTTTTATAGAAAAAAATTATGTATTTGAACAAGAACGATAATTTAATGTACTGAGGCATATTTCCCTTGTTTGTTTGGTCTTGGGTTGAAGCGCTCTCCGAGAGATATTGATACTTTTTTCCCTTTCTAAGCAAATGTCCATGTGAGCGAAGCCGCGGGTCGCAGCTAGTTTCGTAATATTTATTTATGGAGTCGATGTATCGCTAGGATATGAGACGTTATCCAGAACTAATGTTCTTAGAACTGTCCTCGGAAACTGCATTCTGTCACGTACGAGTTCACTCGAAATCACATCAGCATCACATTCTACTTTACTACTACATACTACTCAAACTGGTCACACTTCGTACTAAACGACAGTAAAGGAGAACGCATACCTACTGGCACACTTCTGGAAGAAAGGTTCTTGAGTGGAGACCACGAACCGGAAGACGCAGCATAGGTAGGCCTCCCACTAGATGGACCGACGACATCGTGAGAGTCGCGGGCATTCAGTGGATGCAAATGGCAGGCTGTCGTTCAGTGTGGAGGTTTAAGGGGGAGGCCTTTTAGCAGTGGACGTCTTCTGGCTGATGATGATGATGACATCCTGAATGCAGCGGTCCCTTGTACCGAATGTAACCGATATAGGCACGGATATGCTTCCTGTCGGTCGACATTACTCGTGAACCACGTGGGAGAGAAACTAATTATACGGAGAGGGGATATTTTGGGGATACGAGGAGTGTTCTAAAAGGAGGCTAATGATTTCAGGTGTATTGAGCTGACTAAAAAGTTTTTTTTTTCAGTTTAGGCTAAATTAACTTCATTAACAAATATCTACCGAGTAAAATTTATCCCAAATTCCTTATTTGTACTTGAAGCGACGTAGAAGCGGAATTATAATAGAAATTCATCAGAAAGACAGTTTTGAAGATGTACTTCCGCAAAGTAACGCCTGATTCAATCAACTATTTTAGGTCCGTTGTTTGTCTTGTAACAATAACTTCCTATGTATAGCTTTCAGACAATCTTAAAAACATTAGCAACAGGGATCCCCACTCAGCCTAAACTAACTTTAAAACTAGTTCTATAAATACACTTAAAAGCGTCAGCAGTAAATTTTATTTCAAACTTAAACCATCCCTCCATGGAACTAGCGAAGGACAGAGAGACAACTAACAAGAAATTGCAATTGAATTGTAAGCTGGTAGACCTATTTTGTTAAGTTCAAAAAACTTTGTGTTAAAAAATAAATTGCCAATAAGTACTATTTTGTAAATAAATGATTCATCATCAGCCAGAAGACGTCCACTGCTGAACATAGGCCTTCCCCTTTAAATAAATTATTTAAAATAAAAAATAATGCAAGATGGATTACGGCGAACACGAAAAGTCAGGCCACCTTTTGAAACATGTGTGCGTAGCCGTTTGATGTTTTCGGTATGAATTTCACGTAGTTTTGAATACGTATGTGTGCGTGAGTCGTGCATTTATACTGGGAACTCACGTAGTTTTGGGACCGATTTTGGCTTCACTTTGGCAGTATGCCGTAATGAATCTGTATTTTTTATTTAATCTGAGTTTATAATGCTTCATTTTTTTAACATTAAAATGGTCACCGTCCTCCGCTCTGTTGCAGATAAATCGGTTAACCGTGGTATTTTTGTATCCATAGATCGATCGTTTTGCAGACAGATTTTTTTAGAGCTACTTTGCAAAAAAATATATTATAATACTTGTAAAAAATATAAGAGCGAGATTGCATGTGGCGGGACTGGACTCTTAACATCTCCACGAGTGTCAGAGAGGTTTGACAGCTTAAAGTCAAATATCGAGTTCTCAATCTGCAATTCTTAGTCTGTATTTCCTTCCTTTATATTTTTTTCCGGAAGCGAAGTGCGGTCATTCACCCCTCCACCCTGTCTGGGGTGGGTTGTTCAGTCTGGTACGGAAATGTATTTACGGTGCAAACTGTTCACTTTTAGACGCGCCTCTTAATTAAAACTTAGTATAGAAGTTGGTTAACTGCTGGCGGCCGATGATTGATAACTATTGTATTTTGTGTTTATGCCCGACTCGCACTTGGCCGGTTTTTTTAAGTCTGTTACAAATAAGGCTGGGCATTTAGCCAATACATCATCATCAGCCAAAAGACGTCCACTGCTGAACGTAGGGTTTCCCCCTTTAACCTCCACACTGAATGACATCCTGCCATCTGCAGCCACTGGATGCCCGCGATGTCATCGGTACATCTAGTGGGAGGCCAATACAAATTTACTTAATAAACGATACTCTAATAACTCCCGAAACGTGGATATTCGACAAAGAAACAGAGTCATCGACATAGCTATTAAAATTTGCAAGTTTAAGTGGCAAGGGGCAGGCCACATCGCTCGAAGAACTGATAACCGATGGGGAAGAAAGGTTCTTGAGTGGAGACCACGAACCGAAAGACGCTGCGTAGGTAGACCTCCCACTAGATGGACCGACGACATCGTGAGAGTCGCGGGCATCCAGTGGATGCAGATGGCAGGATGTCGTTCAGTGTAGAGGTTAAAGGGGGAGGCCTATGTTCAGCAGTGGACGTCTTATTGATGACTCTAATAACTGAATGTAAAACTAATAACAGGCAATTACACTGTTAGCACATAATTTATATCAGGTTCGCACCGGGCGTCCTCACGAGACCAACTCTCGACTATTCTGCGAGTCGGAAACGTCCGCTTCCGGTGTGTACAACCGAGTGGGCAGTTAGATAAATTACTATTAATATGCGAAACGTTTTGTTATAATGAACAAATCTTTTACCGGTAGGTATGTGACGTGATAACCTTATCCTTCCTTGTGTTATCTGTCGCTTGTGGTTTTTTGCGAGTTGGTTGGTATCCGTAGTATATACACTATATATAACTTATATTTATATGCTTATTTATGCGCCTGACTGACTATATTGTAGCAATAATTACGAGGTAGTTTTCAATACAGAATTCTAAATTCAAATTATAAAGCTTTGGCTTTATCAACATTCATCTGTTTTTCGACATTTGTTTTTGCTTTCTCTTCGTTTTGAATTCGTTTTTCATTATGTTAGTGACATTTTCTTAATTTATTCACTTTTGTTTTACGCAAATTTACCATAATATCTACACGAACTTTCTTGCCTCACACCTGCTAAATGTAGATGAGGTACCTTCCATAGTGTTTCCGAGAAGCTACAACATGGGGCTCTTTAAAAGGCGAATTAATAGAGTCTTAAGGGACCTCTATTCGTCTGCAGCTTTCTCGCTCGCACATTTGTACATTATTGACGATATAAAATTACTGAGTGTGAATTTACAAAAAGTGACACAACCAAGTTTTGCTGACTATCATAACATTATAAACAAAAAATGTTTCGTTTCGATATCTTTTAATTTGACGGAGTGAAATGGTAACAGGTGTTTTTTTTCTTGTTACCATGTAGCTGCAGACGAATAGAGGCCTCTTAAAGGGTCGCCAACGTATTTGTAATGCCTCTGGTGTTACAAATATCCATAGGCGACGGTGACTGCTTACTATCAGGCGGCCAGTCGGCTTATTTGCCACCTTATGACATTAAAAAATCTATGTCGTTTTCTATGGAAAGCTGCGGTTAATTCTTATCAGGTTTGCGTTGATTCATCGATGACTATAAGTTATCTTTGAGGATAGGATCCTCCAACAGAACTAGTAGTAAAGTAAGGATACAAATTGATCATGACGAGTACAATTAGCCCCTTTCGGCTTTGCGTACCCTTTCAGAATAACCATGTATATTTTTACTAAACTGTGTACTAAAAGGAATTACTTAACCGTTTTCATACTTTCCATGTAAACTCTGTAATTCTTCTTAGATTGGACATACTTATTAGATCATTTCATGATCTAATCATGATTATGATTTTATATTATTTATGAATAAAATATAATTTTATTTTTACACAGTCATGCATGCACCGCATTATCTAAAACACGACCGTTTTATTACTATTACTCATATTTAAATACACATGTATGTTATTATATTTATAGATTTAATATATTATAGTATGTACTCTACTATGGCGACAATCTATATTCAATTAGTGCCTACATTTTCTTTGCCAAGAGTTTCGTGTCACATCAAAAATATCTCTATCGATTTCAGATTCAAGAGACAAAAAAGTGACAAGAATAAAAGTACGAAAACCAGTGCAATTGAAGTGTTGACAGTGACAACGGATAAAAAACAACGAAGTGTTAATTTTCATGCTATTAATTTTAGCATATAACGTTCCAAATAACGTTATATAGTAAAGTGTAACCAGTGATGTGAAAAAACTTTTGCGATATTTTAATTATTTAAAATAACTGCTATTTTCGAGCTAAAGTGCTATTTAAATGGTAATCCTGATGATGTGGTTTAAAAGAGAACCGAAACCTGTTTCGGAGAAGAGTATAGAAAAATCAGAGAATGGAGTTGTTGGCAAATTAAGGAAAAAGAAACCTACTCTATTAAAACCTACGCGGGAATCGAGCGAGAGGGAAACATCGACTGAAAGTGATAAAGAGAGACGGAGATATTCCGATATACTTGACATGAAAGTTTCCCTGGGTTTGTATTTTTTATCAGTAGAAACAACATGGGGTTCTTCAAAAGGGTTTTTAATAGAGTCTTTAAAGGTCTGCAACGTATCTGTGTTGCCTTTGGTGTTACAGATATCCACAGGCGACCTGATCGCCTACCATCAGGCGGCCCGTTAGCTGGTTTGCCATCTATGGCTTTAAAAAATTATGTTTTAAAGTTCATTGCCATTATCTACAAACGTTATTATAGGTTAATGTAAGTTGCCAATAAATCAATCAATCAAATAAAAATATATATTTTATAGAATACATTACATAAAGATCTTAAAATTATTTTTGGTACACTGTATTTAGTCTGCAAGCAGACGTGCAAATGTTCCTATGCTAAATAAATAATATGTATTTACTGTAAAAAACAAATATGTAATAAACTATGATTTTGGTTTTCAAACAACGGTTGAGATTCATATAAAAAAAATCGTATAAATTAATTAATTCAATGAAATGTTAATTCTAATAACCGTTAATGCTATCGATGCTAATTGCTAATGTTAGCGAAATAATAAAAAAAATACATTACCCGTAATATCCACAATACGATAATTAAAATTACCAAAAATATGAAACAATTCGGAAGTAATTTTATTAAATTACGTAAAGTACAATTCTGCCCTCATAAGCCCAAGAGCAGTAAAAAAAATATGAGATTTCTGTTTTTTCGCGCATCTGATAGCTTACAAAATTTCGCACCAGATGGAGTAAGCAAAATAACCGTATCTACATTGGAACATTGAAATAAAACACTAAAAAAGATTTTTTTCTTATAAAACTCATGTTTAAAAACTATTAATTCTAAACGGAATGACGGTATCTCATCAAAAACACAAAAACAATAATGTTGGGTTTTTAAACATATATTTAAGAAATATATTGGTCCTAACATAGGCACATAACTGAAAATAAATTAAATTATATATCATTAGGGTAACGAAAAATCAACTTTCACAAAAACTCGATTATCTCGAAATACACCTAGGCTGAGATACCGCTCTTGGGCTTATGACGGCAGAATTGAGGATAGTAAATTAGGAGGGATGTAAATAAACCCCAGAATGCTTGTATATGGGTCAGGGCACCTCCCTGTTTTGTTACTAAACGCTATTTGCATGTTTGGTCACGATAATCATATTTATTAACGCACCTGTGTAGTTCAACTGTAGTAGAATATAAATAGATAAGAATTTTGTAAGTTTTATTCTTCTATAAAATCAATCTTTCCGCGGTGGAGGAGATATAGGGAGGGTTCTTCAAGAGGCGAGTTGACAGTATTAAAAGGTTGGCAGGTAATGCTTCTGTATTGTCTCCAAAGCCATGAGGCAGTCAGTGTACTTGTTTTCACCATATGGTATTAAACAAGTGGATCACATTACAACCTGACATCAAAAATATATGAAAAACGTAAAAAGTGCCTTTAAAATTTGAGAGTTGCCCTCGATTACCCTGGGATCCCATCATTAGATCCTGACTTGGTGACAATGGGACCAAATTGGAAGTATACACTACCGAACAAATAAAACAATTTTGAAATCGATCAACAGTTTGCGGAGAAATCGGTGAACATACATAAAAAATAAAATAGAAAATACAGTGTAACATAGAACCGTGCTCCTTTTCCGTCGGTTAAAAATGGCAAATTTCAAGATGAACTTGTGCAAAGTAACTCTTGAATCGATCTTTTAAGAGGCTTTTTTTATGTTCATCAACAGTAAATTTCATTTTATTATCAAGGCTATTTTTGTTTTAAATTCTATTTATTATGTATTCCTAAAAAAATTACTTGTCGTAGAAATGTTTAAGCTACAATAAAACAAAAAGTTTTGTTAGCTCATGTGAAAATCATAAACAGAAATAAAGTCTGCACTAGCCAAACAAAAAAACCAAAAAGTCAAACCTTTTATATACCGTCGTCTTATAAGTCCTTAATAAAAGTTCCTATTTCGGAGACTAAAAAACAAAGGTAAACGTGTCCATTTAGTTCTGCGGCCGTCTTGAATGACGTCATTGACGGCAAGTAATAAAATAACGTTGCGAATAAAAACGAAACCGTTACTATAGAAAAAAATTGAGGCTAACACCTCGAACTTTTTTTGCCCTCAGCGAAAATAGAGCAGCGAAAGCTGAACCATAGACATTTTCTATGAACTTAAAGATACCAAGACTTGTTTAAATTCCTCGACATTTAATTAATAAGGAATGATTAAAAAGCCATATTAAAAAAATATGATTAGACTAAGCTGCTATGCCTTGGAGGCCTTCAACAACTAAGGCTGGGCAATGATCATGATGATTATGACGTTTCCTTTCAAATTGTGAATTTGCTTCGTGTAAAATTTTAGCTAAAAAAATGATGTCAAATATTCAATAAAAAATTTATTTTGATTCTGAATATTGGTAATGTTATGTTTTTCTGCTTAAATTTTACATAAGTACATTCGATCATTTCATATCTACAATTATGTTAAAATGAGCAAGTTAGATGGAAGGCGCACGAAGCATGAAATCTTAAGCGTCTCTTGCTCGCGGTACTATTACCAGCACCCGTATTTAGTCAGTACGCATTATGTACAATTCAATAGTTAGTTAAACATATAACAACCAAAACCAAGTACTTAGACGTACGAGTAACTATAACTTCACCCACCAAACGTCACCATATGGGTGCTTCTCATGAATTGTAATGGCTCTGACTCATGGTATGTGATAGAGAAGCTCTTTCATTCAAGTTTTAAACTTTGAAAAACCTGTTGGCTGTTACGGTCGATATATATTGGATTGTTATTATAGATTTTTTTACATTCTTCAGTCGGAATAATAATCAGGTTTCCAAGGTATTATATAACGTCAAACGAGTCATAGTCACAGTCAGAGACAAGCAAAGTAAGTCACGGCCAAGTCATGGCCTTGTAAAATGGTGGAGACTTACTAGAGGCTTTAGTTTAGACAGTATTGCTAGAGCTCGGTAGTTAAAAGTAATGCGTGAAAACCTTAAAAGTAACGTTTTACAACAGAAATTAAGTATGTATTTGTATAATGTTAATAAAACGGCAAGGATAGAAATAAATTAAGCTTTAAAAATAACGGTTTCTTAAAAAATTCACGAACAAGGAAGTAATTTTTATATTTGAAGTGTCATTCCACACTTTCGGATTTATTTTCGAGTTAATAAAAGGCGTCATCTCTCAGTAAGCTACGTTGGTGCTTCTAAAGGTTCTAGCTGTGCTCGGGACGCAAATCCGCATGAGGCAGGTTCGAATCCTGTCGAACGTAAAAATTTTGTATTGTCTAAAATATTTGAACAATAAGGGCTTTGGCAAGTTAGGAATGTTTTAGCGGTTTGTAGTAAAGTATAAAAATTTTAATGACTTGAAAGTGTATACCAAATTTAAATGCTATAAAAATTAATGGCTATAGAATACTTATTTAATTCTATAAATAAAATTATATTTTAGTTTCTCACAAAAACTGTGGGAAACTGTAGTTTAAATGTTTAACGAAACGCGATATAATTATAACGGTATGCGATTTATAGCGTCAATAAAAAACTTTTAAGTAACTTGTGATAACAAACTTATCTATGTTGTGTAACTTCAACTTAAGATAAAAAGTTAAGTAATGTTAGTTTTTAAACCGTTAAACTTTAGTTGAGATGAGTTTACTGCATTATTATCTTTAGTTTCTAACAAAACGCTAGCCCATTACATCATTAAAAAAACACTCTGAACATAATAGCGTTAGCAATTAGCACGTTAGCAGTTGCAAATTTTAAAAGTAAATCAAGCTGTGCTTTTGAATTTTTATATTATTTTTTTATGTTGCGTATACAATTTAATATCAACGTGTTCGAAAGTGAATTCTTGCGATCAAGTTTTTTTGTAAAGTTAACATTCCACATCGTTTTGACACCAAGAAGACAGTAATTAAATTAATTTAAATACCTGCCAACATCACGAAAACGGAAACAAAAGAATCCACAAAAAAGTGCACAGCTTTTGAAAGCAAAGCGTTAGGGTCTATTCAGATATACAACGAAAAGAAATAAAACGCGCCATCCATGTCATATTAATTATTATCCTGGCGTTCCTGACACCACGGCAGCTGCGAAACTTAGCTCAACATAAATATTATAAGTTTTTAACGATATCCTCATTAAAATATATTACAATATGACTCACATAATGAAAGTGACTAGTTACTTAGAGCTGTCAAATCAGAACGCTGGCAGGTGTATGTTTGTAAACCGATTTCTCAACACTAGTATAAAATGGGCAAATTCAGTTACTTGGATAATCATATTGTCATCCAAATAACAGAATTTTCTAGTTATTTTGATTTAAAAGCCAAACTACTGAACCGATTTTGGTGAAATTTCTATGGGACCAATCTGAAAGTACTTCCTCTAAAAAAACCCAAATCGTTTCATAAATGACGGAGTTCTGAGGTAACAAACATAAAAAAATACAACCGAATTAAGAGCCCCCTCCTTTTTTGAAGTCTGAGCTTACAAAGTAGAATATGATAAAAAAGAAGTGAAAACAAAGCCACATTTAGTACATCGGTACATTTTTGTCAATGTTCCGTACTTTATCATATTTTTTTTACAAATACCTGTTGGAATCACGTTCAATCTTTACGCACAGCCGCAGCGACAACGTGACGTATGACTGAATGGGCCCTAACACTTTCGCCAGACAACGCTGACAGTGTCAAGTTGTTCATTTACACATAATACTGGCCATATTTGTGCACTTGCAATTATGTAACGAGAAAGTGTTCATCTACTGCTTTGTTGTGAGGTTGAGAGTTGGTTATCGGTCAACAACGTTACTCAGAAGGGCTCTTAATACGTTTCTTTAATACGGCTTTTGTCTCTGTCTGTTTGTGCGCTTTTCACGAGTTTGTCAAATTGATAGTATGCATCATGAGCACGTACATAGGGTGCCTATGCCTTTCCCCGGAAATGTGGTAAAACTCAAAAATTGCGGGTAGCATTAAGACAAATGGTATATAGACAAAATTACATACATGGTCAAATGTCATGTATAGGCAAATGTCAAATAGACAATCATCATGTAGGCAAATGTCATATAGGCAAATTTCTTAATGACAAGTTATAGTAGTGCCACTGAGAGCTTGGTAATTCCGTTATTTAAGATACCACGTCTATTCTCTACCGTTGTTTTTTGTTTGATTTCAACCGTTGTTAAGTTATGACTCATGTCGTACTCCATCAATCGTTTTTTTTTTTTAATCAAACCATTGTCATCATTGATTGATTATCATTACAATTAGATTACAAGAAACCACTTCACTGTACTCGATTATCTTAATATGTCAACTGGATGAGCAAACACGTTTACAAAAAGCATTCCTATAGCCTACTTTTTATAATGAGTCACTAGTACCTGTCAAACGTCAGCTCGCGATACACCGCGGAGATCTTAGCGCATGGGTCAAAACTTTAAAAATGACAGTCGATTCATTAAAAAAAAATGGTCAATCTTATGCTTGGACACTTGCAGGAAATCCACTCGCAATGACTTGCGGAGAGTTCTTGCTTGTCTATTTGGTAGGCTAATAGCTATTTCGTAAAAAAAAAGTGCTAATCAAGGCTTATGGAATTGAAAATATTAAATAAATTTAAATATATTGAACATATACCTACCGTGTACAAAAGTTATTTTACACTTTTTATAAACCAACATTTTTCCACACTTTTTAAAGACTAATAACGATTAAGAAAATGGTAATGGACTCTAAAAATTATACGATACTAAAATCAAAACACTTTTAACAGAGAGGAGAGACGAAAGCGATGAATCGTTATACGAGTCAGCAGACGGGCACAGTGACGTGATATCTGCCAGCGATGACGCACTTCCTAGACTCGGCAAAACCCCTACCATCAGCAAAGAGTCCCTAAAACTCGCCATTACAGACGAAGAAGCAGACAACAAATTTAAAAAGGGACACAGAAAAGCTATGTCTTTATCAAACCCCCTTGAAATGGTCAAATGCTTAGGCGACGAATGGTTCGAGCCTCGAAAGAAAGAATTGGAAAAGAACACAGAGAAAAAGAAGTCTAGAGAAAGTCTTTGGAGCGAAGAAGAAAAGGACTCTATCCATGGGTCTACTACTCTCCTCGATCAGATCAGAAAGAACAGCAGGAAAGAAGATAAAAGTAACAGCAGCAGTCGAAAGAGTAGCAACACTGATGCTCCGAAAACTAGAAAGACCAGTAAAGGGTCCTCTGTAAGTTCTTTTAATTTTTTACGAAGGAAAAAGACTCCAACATCTTCAAAGCCTGTTGAAGTAGTCCCAGAGGATGTTGGCAAAGCCCTTACAATCGATGAGGTGTTGAACTATACCAAGCTATTTCTAGAAGGAGAACAAAGGTACTCTTCAATAGAAATAGAGGAGAAAGTCAAGCCTCCAGTTGAGACAGACACAGAAGATGAAGCCCCTACTCCTAAACAATTGTCAGAACACAGAAGAAGGCTGAGCCGACAAACTTCTAGAAGTAAAAGTAAAGTGAGAGGGAAAAGTCAGTCTCTGAAAGTGAATACGCTTAGAAAGTCGCATAGTGGAACTTTGAAAAAAGGGAAGAAGAAGAATGCTAAAACTCCGTCTATGGGAAGGAGTAGGCAGACAAGCATAGTGGAACAGACTCCGATAGCAAAAAAGAAGAATGCAGATGTCTCTAAGCAGAATTCGTGGCTTTTCAGCGGGTCTAGAGGTAAGTTTTTTAAGCTTATATCAAAGTCAATTCTGACTTATCATACATTTTAAAAATAGACAACATGAAGTTGTCTATTATTGGTGGGAACATGTAATCGAACCTGTTTTTGCATTTAAATATGTACGCAGGAAATATTAGATGAGATATAAATAGGCCGCCAAATAATTGAATGCCTATATAGACCTTAAAGTAGATTTTTTGGCGAATTTCTACAAATAATGTATTCATTTTCGACGAATTCAAGAAAACTGTCTACTCTCTCGTTAATGTCGGTTTTCTCACATAGAAATAGGTTAACGAAAATATTCGGTACAATCTTTGATTTATTTATTTACTTAACGTTTACGGCTGACCTTTCTTTGAAAAATCATTTTTATTTTAGCTTTTTCATACAGACTTTATGACTAATTAATTGTACATTTAATAAATGTGAAATAACTATTATTTAAATGTCAAATTAACCAAGATGAATGAAGTGATTCGTAATTTTACTTGTTTGAAATTTCAATTCATACTCATACTCTTTATTCGTAACACAGGTTACATGTCATAAAATAGTTAGCTAATTGCAATAACAGTTATACAAAATAATAATGAGCACATACTGTCAATAGTAAACAATTCGAAAACATACAATTATTAATAATTACCAATTAATTACGGTTAACAAAATATTAAAAAAAAACATAAATGTCAAAAATTATTCAATAATATTAAAGCTTAACATAATAATAAAAGGTATCAATAATTAATTGTGACAATACAAATCAAAAAAATATTAATAATTAAGTACCAATTATTTATGGTCAACAAGAAATAATAATAATTCAAAATTAATCCGATAATAATCAAGCTTGAAAAATAAAAGGTACCAATAATTACGTCACAGTATGCAATTAGTATAGTTAGTAAGATAAATTGCTTAGATTGCTGTGCTGATTAATTCCGCGGGTATTTCTATTCACTTGAGGAGTACATTTGGATAGAAAAACCTTCCTGTTACACGGACGTCGATGTCTTCAAATTTACATCTCCTAATTCTTTGACTTATATATGTACCAGCTGCGCCCCACGATTTCACCCGCGCGCGCGCGCATTGTATACGTCCTTGAAGCAACCTCCTTGGTAGCGACAGGTGTTTCAGGACCACAATTTAATAATGTCATCTTCTTATAATGACAGTGCTACTTCTTGAAATGACCACTTCAACCTCCTTGGACTTAGATGACAATTTCTTTTTTGTTTTCTATGATGTAATATGTTAATGTATAGACTTCAAATCTTGTTGTTTTAAGGGATGTTGATGACCAACAAAAACAAAATTCTGTTGATGCGATCGATACCAAACTTTAAAGGATCACTCGTTGGGCTAATCTAAAGATTGCCTAAAAATTTCAACGAAATAAGTCAGCCGTTTCGGAGTTATAGGTTATATGCATACATAATTACATACACACATTGCCTTTGATATAATTATTAGATATATTACTTCGTAATAACAGGACAAACGCAAACCGCGTTTGACCGTCAACTTACTTGACATTGCGGTCTACGACGGAGCACGCTTGCCTAGAAGAAATCTATTCACTTGTGATTTGAAGACACCTAGATTGTAACTATCGGGGAACACCAATTCAGGCAGCGCATTCCACAGTCTAACGGTTCGCACAATAAAAGTGGAATCGATTCAAACATGGCAACGGCAACGGTGTCGCCTTCATATGTTATTTATCGTAAAAAAATATTTTTCGGTGTTAATTACGAGTAAAACTGCAGGCTAGGGCAAGGCTCGTAAACAAATCCACCCGTGTGTAGCAAATTCCGATTTTAATCTCCATCAGACCAGTCTGAGCATTATCTGCCATCAGGGTCTTTGTTCCTAATTTATTAGCTTGTCTGTTTGTCTTTATGTGTCTATTGTTTGTTTGTGTTAGTATCATTCTGGTTCAACGCAACGACGTCCGACCTTGAAATTGGAAACGTAGCCTGTGACTGTACTCAGACTCATGAATGTCCAGTTTTCCGCATTTTCCGGGGTAAAAAATATCCTGTCTGTTCTCATAATGCTCACTACTCTTGCCGATCATCAAGATTGGTTTAGTTTACCCGGGAATGGTACGTGTTTGAAAACGGAGACCAGCGTTCAAAAGTTTTCTTTCTTACATTATTTATTTTCAATTAGCAAATGTAGTGTGTACGCCCTTATTTAATGAAGTGAAGATTAAAGAAAAACTGACAATAGCTAAACGGAAAAGCTGGAAGTTCGAGCAGAGTGACTTGCCTGTTTTTTGTTTGTTTTAGTAATAGGCTTGCGTTTGACCGCCCAACTCGCCTGATATTAAGCAATGACGCGGTCTACGATGGAGCACGCTAACCTAGAAACCGATACTATAATATCAACCGATTTTATATCAAACTTTTCTGCGGCACAAAAAATTCGGACCACTAGCTGAGATGCGCGTCGTTAGAATACTGAACGTTGATTGGTCCGCTGAAAGGTCACGACATCGATACTGGCATGTCATTGGGTGAAGCGTTTTTATTGGCACAATTTTTGCCTATGTTTTGACCATAGACCTAAAAAATTTTTTCTACGCAATAGACCAACAAAGCGTGGGAAAGGGATATCGCGATCCACATGAAAACTCCACAAGAGAGAAAGAGATCGACAACACAGACAAAAGTCTAAATCGCTTTTTGTTATGTCAATAATGACAAATCGCTACCATGCGCTACGGGTTGCATTGTGATAATAATATTTTTTCAAAATAATTTTAAATTACTGAAAATGGGGGGCAATAGTGCTCAAGTGCAGTTATGGTATCCTGTTTATTTAGCAATTGTGACGTAAACACAAGAAATAATCAGCAGAATTTTAAGTTTCACCGGTAAATATATGATCTTTCATAACATAAATTGATTGCAAAATCCGATTTTACAACGGTATATTTATATATATTTTTTTACTGAGCCACCGACTGCCTCGGTGGCTCAGTTGGTAGTGGACCTAACTTCTGTTCTTGGGGGCATGGGTTCGATTCCCATCTAGGACAAACATTTGTGTGATTGAACATTTGTGTTTGTTCTATGTCTGGGTGTTAATATCTATTTAAGTATGTATTTAAAAATATATATGTAGGTATATCAGTCTCTGGCAGCCACAAGCTTTGCTTAGTTTGGGGTCAGATGACCATGTGTGCAATAATGTCCCTGATATTTATTTATTTATTTTTATTTTCTTCATTATTTGTGTATTTCATAGGTAGAAGTAAAATTGATGATAAAATTAAGCAAAAAATATTTGATTTGTTTACGCTCTGTTATCACTAGAGATGGATAAAATGATGACGTCATTATTATCGATATCGAGCCGATATTTTTTAGCATGTGTCATTAGGCAACGCGTGCATATTGTTTAACATTTACATAAAATGTTGTTATTATTACATTTATTGCGATTAGGACTCACGCACGACGCCGACGGTTAAATTATTTAATATTTTAAACAAGCTTACTATTATTATAAATGCAAAAGGTTAATATAAATATAATACTAGCAGTGCCCCACGGCTTCACTCGCTACCCCATTGATAGTACTTACATAATTTTATTTCGTAGATAAAACATAATATTACGATTTAATTGTATTTCTTTCTAATTTGTACTTGAGGTATTCCATCATTATACGTGAAAAATGGATACGGATTATAAGTAGAGAAAACAAAAATTCAACAATTTGCAATAAACATTTTGAAGACAAATGTTCAATGAAATCAAAATCGCATGTTAATGAAAGATTCAATACCTGTTTTATTTGTACCCGTAAGTGAAAATTTGGGAGAGCAATTCCAACAAAAATAATAATAAGTGATTTATTTAATTTAGATTTTAAATTTTGATATCTTTGCATATGTATATTTTTATGGATTAAATTCCCACCAAAACGATTGGTATGTTCGTACGTAAGTGTGCTAGGATAAATAAATATCGATACATGGTGACACTGACATCTAACTCATCCGCCTAGCTCAGCAGCCTTATAGTGGTTTTTATTCTTTTTGGCTCTGTAGCAGTGTCACTTGGAACAAGAAAACAACTCAATTATAATTGTGATGCGATTATGTTTAACGACAAAAACCCGGAGGACCATTTTTGGTCAATCGATAAAAATAAATGGTACGTTTCACAACACTAATTTACTCACGCATGCGCGGACATCCTAAATCTATGGTTTTAACTGAAAGTGCTCGGTATATATATATATATATATAGAGATACACAGAAACTGTTGTGCATACCAGAAATAAAAACTGCTACAAGTGGCGGTCTTATCGCTAAAAGCGATCTCTTCTAGGCAACCATTGGATCTATCGAATTTATGTATCGGTTAGACGGGATGTTATACACACTTTTAATTATACCATTAAATAAATACTAACATAATATGATAGATACAGGGTGGACATTTGTTAGGAGACTCTAACGGATGATGATGCCATGCAACTTTTTCTGAGCTAATTATTCGAGACATACCTCGTTTCGTTTACCCACATCACGGGTCTCGTAAACATTCGACACAGATCGTTAAACTACAATAAACTGGACGTTTTATGTTATTCTAAAACTCTGAAATACATGGCAACGTAACATTCCAGACTGTATGCCGTTGTATGATGGGTAAATTACGCAGCGAACTCATTTATTCGACTGCATCGGGAGGATCATGGTTTTTGAGCCATCCTATTTGACCGACCAACGACGGTCGAAAAGGCTTGACAGATCTTAAAGTTTTAGTCAGTCGATAGAACTATCTTTATGTATCTCAGAAAAAAAAATGGAAGCGCTATACCTAAAGCCATTTAGCACATACCCCCCTCAGTTGTCCATTGATTTACAATTTGAGCACATCGTTTGCAGTTCCGCTCATAATTGTAGTGTGCGTTTGTAGAACTAGTAAGAATATGTCAGTGTGTGCAATACGTGTTTACCTCGCCCCCTTCAGCTTTTGGCAGACTTTTTTCAGTACTAGCTCGAGTTTAAGGTTGATCCAAACTATACAATATATTATCAAAGTTATGTACCTAGAATGTCATATACATTTTGCAGTTAGATTTTTGTGTTACCCGCCTCCACAAGACGAAGGGTAATGTTTTCGGGTGTATCTATGTATATTTTTCCGTTTCTTTGTAACCTAAATGGCTTGACAAATTTTGGAGTGTTAGTCAGTCGGTAGATTTGAGTTTATGTACGGAATGTTATATACATTTTGGAGTTAATTTTAATTTTTCTATTGATCCGCCTACTCAAGAAAAAGGATAATGTTTTTGAGTGGATGTATGTTTGTCCGTTCCTATGCTTCCGTGACTTGCTGAAACCTACGAGTAAATGGCTTAACAGATTTTGGAGTGCGATATATCGTTAGATTCATATTTTTCTTCGGCGTGTCATAGGGCAAAGTTTTTATAACTGCAAAATGTATGACGTCTTGATCAACGAATCATCACATTTTCTAATCATCTTCTAATCTGTCTTGTGCGAATCTTATCCAGAATCGACCCCCGATCGAATGTTGCTAAAATTAAATCAAAATAAGAAACAGAAGATCTATACCCACAGTCTCGTAACCAGTTACTATTAAACGAAATCGTGGGAATAATGTTTATTTGAATAGACACAAACCATTGAAGTTTTCGCAGAAGCGAGACTAAACAATCTGACGAGGTGATTGTTGGAAACTGTTACTGAAGGATGGTTTCTTTACATTGAATCTAACTACATAGGAATAGTAGAATTGTAGGTAAGACTTGCATCGTTCGGCTGGGAAAGTATGTACATCACATTTGACCGCCAGTAATGTGCACGGTCAGAGATTCCAGCGAAATTAAACATGTACACGAGACAAAATTGGGTCCTAATCCAAAATTATTTTATCATAGTAAGCTTTGTTTTACAGTTAGTAACTTCAACTACTGTTGTTTTCGACTCATTTTTTTCTTCTTTTTATTTACCTTGGCAAAGGAAGGGTCTGAAGCCTACGACACAGGTCTCTCTGTTTGGGTTTATTTTGTTACCTTCTTCATCTTCTGTTATCTCGGTGTTTGTATTTAGACACTAAGTTATCTTGAACGAATAAATATATTTTTTAATCACTTTGTTCTATACGCTAGTAGTCTGCAAACTTTATCTATTGTGGTTCAGGCTAAAGGGCAATGTTTCTAGTGAAATTGTAGAGCAAACAAGATAGTTAATTGAAAAACAAAGATCCCCATTCAAGTCCGTTCATTCAAGAACTGCATTCCAGTATGTGCGTGAATGTCCATCCGTTTATCATTCCTCTGTCGGTCAATAGGCCGGCATTTCAAGTGCGGTCTCGTCTATTTATGTCTTGAAATGAAGCTTCTTTGAAATGTTATTTGTATGTTATAAATATGTACAATTGTACGCCTACATATTGTCTTTGCTTTGTCTTTTCAACAGACTGACTCCTATTTTCTTTAGCCTTTTTCGTCCGTTTCTGGACATTGGCATCTCCCAATTTCCTCCTTGCGACCTTCTGTTTTGAGCACCCAGGCGTGACCTGCATGTCTTCGGATATCACTTGTAGTGGTAGGACTCTTTTGCAGTGGTCCGCCTGGGGAAGTACCACACCTTTGCCAGTTATTCAACCGCCAAGCAGTAGTGTGCGAACACTACTGTGTTCCGGATTGAAGGGCAATGTTGCCAGCGTAATTACAGGGCACACAGAGATTTGACATCTTATATCTCGGGGTAACGACCGCAGTGCATTGCCATCCAGGGTTTTGAACTGTTGAAGTTCAAAATTCTGAGTGGCGTTGAGCTGTTATGGGTAAGTGTGAAGAGTCATCAGGCGAGCGAATTCGCTCGTCTCTTCACCCAGTAACATAAAAAAAAAACACCCAGCTTTTTGGTGGGCGGCCTGGTGGTCTGATGTTTTCTCACGGTCTCCACTCAAGTATGCGTCTCACCCCCAGTGACTGTCCATACGAGCTATATGGCCAACTACATTTTCTTCTCGCAATCACTTCAACGACGTCTCTTAGCCTGGTTATTTGCCTAATCCAATCATTTCTCTTGTTGGCGTAAGGTAATCCCAAGCAACATTCTTTCCATAGCCCTTTTCGCGACTCTATTAAATAGAAAAATAAACAGACCTAATGCGTAGCCCTAGTCTAGGTACTCTCAACTGACTCTCGAATGGAGGTTATCAAATCGCCTCTTTTTACCCGAGGGTGAAGAGGATAGCGTTTTTAGGTAATTCTGTTTCCAAATATCGTGTGTTTCGTTATGACCTAAACGGCTTGTTAGTTTTTTAGTGCGAGATGTTGTTAGATTCGTCTTTATGTTTAGAATGTCGCAGGCTACATTTTGCTGTTGCATTGTTGTTTTTTGAAGTAAAAACTTCTTTAGCCGCCTTGAGCGATTTTTGGTAGAGGCAAACTTATGGGTTCGCGTCACCGACCTGCTAATGTGTCCGCGTTACCGAAATGCTAATGATTGCTTTTTTAACCGACTTCCAAAAAGGAGGAGGTTCTCAATTTGACTGTTTTTTTTTAATGTTTGTTACCTCAGAACTTTCAACTGGGTGAACCGATTTTGATTATTCTTTTTTTATTTGAAAGCTGGTGCTTCCCCTGTGGTCTCATTTCAATTTGGTCCAGTTCTGTCATTTTTATGAAGTCTGCTTTTTAATATTGATAATTTATAATAAAGTTACCCGTATTTGTCTTTCTGTGTATTAATACCATTAGAATCTTGTTTTTTATATAGTTTTTAAAATATATGAGTTTTATGCGTGAAATAAAGAACGTATTATTTTCAACCATACTACGCGATTGATTGCAATGTTTTGTTTTAGTTATTGCGTTGATATGAATATTAAAATAGATTATATCACTAGCTTTCTAGACCCATCCATATCATCCTGATTGTCATTCAGAACTGGCAACCGGAAGTCTATATATATATAAAACGTTAGTTTATCCGTCTGTTGAGTCATACGCTAGATATACCGCTACCGAGTCGGTTTGATTCCCGGTTGGCTATTTTGGTATCATTTGTTGATGATTGTTTTTGAATGATCTGGTATTAAGGTCAGTGGAGAAAACTCTATATTTGACTACGAAAAACACGATGTTTTATGTGTTAGGCGTTGTTGGTACAGCAGGGTCTTTCTAATCCGACACTATTAAATACTAGAGGTGCCGGATTAATTGAATGTTCGGATTACTGGATTACCTATATAGGAAAATTAAACGTAAACATAATAAAGCAAGCATTGTATAATTATGTAGGTTAGTATGTATTTACATATTACAAATTTCTTTATGACAACTATCTTTGGTAAGTAATCAGGGGGAAGAATAAGCACGGGCACCGGCCCGTGCAGTGGCTGAGAAGGGTGAGAGAGCGTGGACCGTGTGTGTAGAGTGCCGGACTACTGGACGTGCCGATGAGACTACTGCATTTTCATTAAGAGCACATGCTTGTGTTTTCTATACCGTTCACGTATTTTATTTGAAGATATAGATGAAACGAGGTCGATTATCTCTCAAGTCAAAGATAATGTAGTTTTGCAAAAGTCTTTTGAGTGTTAGATAGCACGAGTTGACACCGCGGTTTCACCAGCAGTCAGCACCTTCTAAGAGTCGATATGTTGTCAGGTCAAATCCTAGTTTTGTTCTTGTGCTAAACAGTGAGAAATCTATGCGATCTACGCCTGCAGGTAGGTACGCACAAGTCAGTGTCCGCCTCACAACTAAATAACGTAAGCGACAAATAAAATAAAAACTACAGATTATTCAAGATCCATTTTAATTTCAAATAAAATAAATTTATATAAATAACCATTAGAATATAAAAATAATTGTCAAGGACTTCTGCATTCAGAGAAAATCCTAAACGTTAAGCTAGAAAAGTATCACCAATCATGTTTCTTAGGGGTCTAACGGGGAGGCCTATATTCAGCAGTGGACGTCTCTGGATGATGATGATGAATTAACATTAAATTTACTAAAACCAAAATAATATATGAATTTGGTATTGTTTGACTGCAGAAATTCACGCAACGCAACTCAACTTGATCACATACCAAGGCTTGGGATAAAAAGTATCAAGATGTCACTACGATCATGCAAATTTCACCAACATCGGATCAGCCGCTTAGTCGTGACATGATAACAAACAAACAGACAGACAGAATCACTTTCGCATGTATAACGTTAGTATGATTTAAAATGGTCAGTAAAATTAAAACGAAGTGGCATGCCATACATGTCATGACATCACCTACCGTTCGGTCACATGCGGTCACTACACTGTTTACACATCTTGGATAAGGAAATGTTTCGCTTTATGGCTTTTTGTGACCAAAGTTGTTATTTTTTAATTCAAGCGACCAGTCAATTTTTATCTAAATAACTAGTCATGTTGCCCGCGACTTCGTACGCGTAGATTTTCATATAAAATTTTAACCAACACTGCACTGTTTTACTCAATACGGCAATGTTGTAATGAGAATAGATATCTGCCTACAAACTGGTACGCAGTTTGGCAGAGTTGTATGTACATAGCATAATTATACTTTACACTGAGATAAATAATATAAAAAAAACCTTTTTTACTGCCTTAATCCGGCCCTTTCGCAAAATAACATAGCCTATACTTCAATCTGGTCATAGCTAAGCATATTCGTGAAAACAGCATTTAAATCCGTCCATTGGTTTAGGATGTGCGTGGACAAACAAACAAACAGACAAAAATACTAATAACTGTCGTAACGTATTCAGCTGCTTATTTTAAGACGCCCTGTTTGTTTTTTCTTGATATAACGCAATTACAGTTTTTTTTATCTATAGTTACGTTTTTATTATAATTATGTATAAATTAAGCAATTTGCTTTTCCAATATTATGAAGTATGTCAAAGATAGGAAATAAAGGTAATAATCATTCATACATTTTGTATGGAACGGCAAGAATTTAAGTCTCATGGACATCATAAAAAAAAATTGTCATCTAAGTCAAAAGAGGTTGCCGTCGCTACCAAGGTTTCTTCCAGGAGGTATATAACGCAGGTGAAACCGCGGGTTGCAGCTAGCATTATATAAGTGCTACTTTGCGTTATTTGCGATTAATATTAATGTGATAAGTCCTATCTTATCTTTCTATTTGTTTTGAATGGCTTTTGATAAATCTGTCTTTAGAGTAATTATAAGTACATTGTATTATTTCTATACAATGGGCAAACTTTCTTACAAATGTAAGCGAAATAAAGTAACTTTTTACAATAGGATCTATCTTAAAACCATTTAATTGACTGCGAATGAAATTTTCCTGACAGCTGATATCATTTTGGCGATTAAGGGTTGATGCCATAGTAAAAGATGTTAATAGTGATGAGTAAAAAGACCTCTTTTCGGCTGAGTACCTACCACCGTTCAGGGTTACCTTGGGCCCAGTGAATTTAGATTACTATAATTCGCTGCTTGGGCCTGTATTATTAAAAGAAAACAAAAAACGTCCACTAAATAGCCTATGACATTTCCCGCACATAATAACGAATTTAATGACACCTCGCATTTGACAAGCAGTTTTTAGACTGCAAGAGATCACATAGTATCGCAAAAACATAGATTGACCTTTCTGTGGCCAAGCTTATGACACTAGGACTCGACCTATACCAATTCACCACATCGGACATGATAACATTCGAGCAATGCAATTTTTGATGGAAGCTTAAAATCTAAATCGGGCATTACAAAAAAACGACTGTAGCTCTAAACAAATATGAAATGTAAAGCTCTATTTATAAGGTTCAAATTGTGTCGATTGTTTTTTTGACAAATGTTTGCCAATGACTTGACGAATCTAATCCCTAATGCTTGACTTTTAAGGTCGAAAACTTGTCTTGATAGTTTTTTAATTTTTGCCAATGTGTGCTTGAATTCATCACCTTGATCGGTCAGTTACCTCTGTTGTGCTTTAAAAGTGTTGCATCTTAATTTTGAACCGACTGACACAGAAAGAGTGCAATGTTTTTCGGATGTTTGTCTGTTTCTATGTAACCTCCTTGCCTGTATACTAAACAGCTGACAAATTTTGTAGTGCAAGTTGTCGTTAAATTCGACTTTATGTCTGAAGAGTCAGTCTATATTCGACTTTATGTCCGAAGAGTCATAGACTATATTCGACTTTATGTCCGAAGAGTCATAGACTATATTCGACTTTATGTCCGAAGAGTCATAGACTATATTCGACTTTATGTCCGAAGAGTCATAGACTATATTCGACTTTATGTCCGAAGAGTCGTAGACTATATTCGACTTTATTTCCGAAGAGTCATAGACTATATTCGACTTTATGTCCGAAGAGTCATAGACTATTTTCAATTCAAGTTTTTTTCTGCTAACAATATACCTACTTGTTAATTTTTTTATCCGAATACTCGAAGCAAAAATTAGTGTTGTGTGTTTTAAGGCTGCGTTCAACAACAAGACTTATCTGTTTTGCACATTTTCAACATGTTAAAGGATAAATTTTGCATTACCATTTTATACACATTCCATAAATACAATTAAGGAATGTGTATAAAATGGAATATGAAACTATTGTACAGCATAGGATTTAAAACTCCGGGCTATTGAGGTGAATAACTTGTGGATAAGAGAACTGATCTATAGAATGAGAAACGGCACCTGCCTTATCCTGTCTCATCTCAAAATATATTTAGGCAGGTGATGACTTGCCATCCACTGAATGGGCCCCCCATAAAGGCTGCCGTATCTTAGCACCGGAGGGTTAACATTCGCGTGGGTGGCTTAGGGTGTCGAGTGGTGTGCTGCACTTTCAACATCATTATTATTAATTTATAATGGTCAGCTTTTTATAAAAATTAGTCCGGCAGCCAGTTGCGATAAAATAAATCTTCCATCATCACATTTCCTTTTGCCTTTAATGACATAAAATATGTATGTTTGTGTGCAAATTCCATAATGCCAACTAGTTATTGCAGTCCTATTATAGGCCTCCGACCTTAAACAATTATGGTATGTCGTGTTATGACATGGAATTATTGCATTATGTGTTTATTTCTCTGGTTATCCTTTATAAATAATGGAAGCAAAACTATGTATGTTCCGGGATCGCAGAATATATGTACTTGAATACTGCATCATAGAGGGTTACGCAGAAAGGGTGTACTAAGCTGAAAGAGGTCCATCATTATGAACAACGTTTACTATGGGACCAACTTTGATATAGCGAATAAAAATATCAGCCGTTCCATACATTTTGTCGTGTAAATGATCGGTTTTCTACGGGACAGTTGATATTTTTATCGCGAGTTGTTTCCTTAGTTATTTTTTTAATCTTTATTTTAAGTGCTTTTTCGCAAAGCGAAAATGTCGCTAGTTATATTAAAAGTTGTTGATAATGATGGGTATCATGGATCTTTCAATGAAGTGAAAACAATTCTCAATATAAAAAAACTACTTCATATCAGAACTGGACCAAATTGGAATGGGACCAAATGGGAAGCACAAGCTTTCAAATAAAAAAAAATTAATAATCAATTTCGGTTCACCCAGTCAAAAGTTCTGCTGTAACAAACATAATTAAATACAGTCGAATCGATAACTTCCCTATATTCGAAGATATCTAGGATATCATACACTTCACTTCATCATCCAATTAACGTCCACTGTTGGACAAGGTCTCCCTCATAGAGAGGGGTGTTGCCGTATCCCCACGCTTGGCAGGCGGCTTGGGGATCGCAGTACGTTCACCGTGTACTATTAGGACGCTGCTGCCCATCCTCCGGTGGTTCTGCTCGCAGTTTTAGGACATACCCGGGTCCGGATAGGGTCATACACTAATCATTATAAATTACTTTTACTATGTGACTAACCCTGATATCGCGAAATAAACAGTGGTTGTTAACGGTCAAACGCAAGCATTAATACATTTTTAACCGACTTCCAAAAAGGAGGAGGTTCTCAATTCGACTGTGTTTTTTTTTATGTTTGTTACCGTTGTCAGGACTTTCGACTGGGTGAACCGATTTTGATGATTCTTGTTTTATTTGAAAGCTGGTGCTTCCCGTGTGGTTCTAATTTGGTCCAGTTCCGACATTTTTATGAAGTTAGTTTTTTTATATCGATTATTATTGTCTTTTGCCTGCTGCCTTCTAAGCAGCGAGGGTTCACAGAGGACGCTACTACACAAATAGCACACCCAGTTTTGCCGCCCTAGGCCTGGGCCTATAGGGACCTTCTGCCCCTGGATACATCCTGCATCGTCAAGTCCCGTGTTCCTCACAGATAGGTACATTGTTATCGCGCGGCATTGAACTATAATTGTGTCCGAGCTCGCGGTCGTCGATTATACAGTAAATCACAATTACGATGTATTAAGATTATTAAGGCTGCACTATAAAACACTCTTGATTTAGACCGTTTCTATACAATTTTACTAGCTAGTGATATAATTTTGGAAATTTCATTAACTACTCTTGTCATAGACATAACTTGTTTGTGCCAAAAAAAACACAATATATACACAATACATTTAAAATTAAAACTTATTGTTTTTTTTATCACAAACCGGTGAAGGTTGTGGCGAAAAAATTACGGTATTCGATTTTCTATAAAGTTTTATTTAATGTGAGTTAATTTTTATTTTATAATAATACTTAATTCATTTCGGTATTTAATGACAGATGGCGCTGGCGCTGCTACCGTAAAACCTTAGCGTTTAACTACAACTAATAAAATATTTTGTATTATCAGTCAAGGAATTCATGTAAATTGTATGTTTTTATTTTACAGGAGAATCAAAGCGAGAAGGTTCCAACGACGATCCTTCTGCCCCCGATGCAGATGTCGACACCAGCGACGCCGCCACCAAAGAACCTGATAAAGATAACACGTAAGTTACTACAAGCATAATTAATAGATGTAGTAATCATTCTTACTAAATTGTAGAGGATTCCATTAAGCTTTCCTTACTGATATAATTTTGTGATTAAAAACGAAAACGTTTGCTTGCTTTAGCTTCGTAGTTCTGCTACTCGTCACTAGATGGCACTTAATAAAATACGAAACAATTTTGTTTTTTCAATAACTTTTACTATCGAACCAACCTTAAATCACGAAAAAAAAATCTGCTATTCCTTTAAAAAAAATGTTAATGACACAAACGAAATGCTGAATATAATGCTGGCCACACTGTTTTAAACTATCACGGTTGTTCACTACAGTTAAATGATTATTTACGGGATATTTACCGTGGTAAGGTTGTGGAAGGAGCTTCCGATATTCCGGTGCAGTTACATGCACCATGTTCACGGTATCGTTCGCGCAAAACTTTATGAGCCCTCTGAAGTTAGGCGCGAGGCCTCCCCGACGCCCTGTAAAGTCCCTCGGATACCTATAATATGCGTACTGCGCAGCCACTGGGCCTAACTTCAGAGGGCTCATAAAGTTTTGCGCGAACGATATATATCCCGTAAATAATCATATAACTTTAAAATGGTCTCGTTTCTGTTCAGTACCATCGTTCCTTGTAACTCTTTACATTCTCGGCGAGGCTGTATATTATCGTCTTCCTTATCTTACTGCTGGGTGTATGATATGTCTCTCTCTTCCTGTGCCAGCTGTTTAGTTCTGTATAGTTAATATAGTCCGACCAATTTAAAAAGACGTGCGCTATTCTTAAATGCATAAGGACGTGCAAAATTATCCAACTAAATAATAATATCATGTAACATAGTTCGATTAATTTATATTTGTACAGCCAGGTTAGAGTCTCTTTCAGTGTGTCTCGTTCAGTGGGCTCTGGCAAAATAAATATCCTACTAATATTAAATTAAACAGATTTGGATGAAATTTCAGTCCATATTTTTTTTTATTGTTTATTTCACCGACCAAATATTTTTTTCTACGTAAAAGACCGACAAGGCGTGGAAAAGGGATATCGCGATCTACATGAAAACACTACAAGAGAGAAAGAGACAAAAAACAAATAAAATGTGGAATTGTGGACCACTTTTTGCTATGTCAATAATGACAAATCTCTACCATGCGCCACGGGTTGCATTGTGATAAAAATATGTTTTCAAAATAATTAAAAAGAAGGGCAATAATGCTTAAGTGCAATTATGCAGACCGAACCGACTTCCAAAAAGGAGGAAGTTATCAATTCGACAGTTTTTTTTTAAATGTTTGTTACCTCAGAACATTCGACTGGGTGAACATATTTCGATGATTTTTTTTATTTGAAAGCTGGTGCAGTTCTGTCTTTTTTATATTGTTGATTATTTGTTTTCAGGTGGCGCGTGCCATCTGGCGGGCGCGGCGTGAACCGCGCGGAGAGCTGCCGGGACCGTGAGCGCGAGCGTGAACTCCCGCGCCGCGGGAAACATCGCAATGCTAGCGACCCCAACCGACTCACCGCGCACAACAACCAGTGAGTAACTACACCTTACTTGTTACTTGTGTAGCGGGCGTTTTCCGCAACTAGGCCATTCATTGGCCCATTTTGTGTCACCCGGCTGCAGCTAGTTCAGCCGACCGGTCTCCTCCAGGAGGGCAGCTCGCTGATGCCTGTGCAGGACTCCCGGAACGTCCTCGGTGATCCGACGATAGTATTTCGTTGTTCTTCCACGCTGCTGCACTCCAGCAGCAAATGCGTGGCTGTTTCGTCAGACTCCAAACACCGAGTACCTACACCACACTACTTTTTTTTTTTATTAGAACGACTGTCAAGTTATTTTTGTAAGAAATTTGTTGTAGCCACTTGCATCCATATAAACCCATAGCAATTGTGACGCGGAGTTCGACGCGTTGACATAAATAAGAATGTTCAATCGCATATCTGTCACAATACCTGGCGACAGAGTTTCCTTCTCATTTCCGTTCTATTTACTTCTCTTAAACCATCCAGTGCATCGCATCGCTGTTTTCCACTACCTTCTTTGGCCCAGTGAAAATAGACCACCGAGGGTAACTTTACTTTTTAACTTTTTGGGGGTGACTAGCTCAAGAGCACCTCGAAGGTAGGAAGCTCTGTAACCTCGGCATGGGCCGTCACCGGGAGTGGGGGGTTGCTATGTCCAAAAGTACTTACTTTTAACTTAGGTAGACTTTTCGCGGCGTTCCAGTCTTTCTATATTGTTTTTGCTAAGATTTGTTGCTATAAGTATATGTAGTTAGTGATTGATGAAGTTATGTCAGGCTACACCATTATTAATAAGTGTAGACCTTTAAATGGTTTACGTGCCCTCTAGCGGATGCGAGTGAAGCGACCAACGTGTGTTGTTTGGTGGGTCGTTTCAGCGAGTTTTACTAGATGCCACTGTTTTCAACAATCAGAGATTTTTTTTTTTTACAAAATACAGAAAAATACCTCCCGTGGGCGAAGAACAAATATTAATAGTAAAATACGCATCAAATTCCATGCAATTTCTGTATCGAAATTAAAAATTTAAATGGAATTCGTAACTGTATTGAATATCCTTACTTGGCCCAGTTCGCGTATCTACCTACCTACCCTTTTTGGTAGTCAAAAATTTATGGAGAATCTATAGTTTTGTAAGAAAATAGGTCGGTATCTGGATATAATTTTTAGAGTAGGTAAATATAATAGTAGATACACGAAGGTAGGTATGCAAAATGCAACTTCCGAAATCTGGGGGAAGGAACAGCGGGATTATTGCAGACGTGTGTGGTCCAGTTCACATGTTACTAGCGCGTGCTTGAGAGAGTTGACACGAGGTCGCGAATACAATACAAATGACCAAACGACTTAAGGGCATCCATTAATTACGTAAGGCGTTTAAGGGGGGAGGGGGTCGAGCTGAATCTCACCCAATCGAGTCTGTCATGACATCTCACCAAGGGTGGAGGGGGATCGAAAAATCACCAAAATCTCCTTACGTAATTAATGGACGCCCCCTTAGTTTTTGCCAAAAGACCGTTTTCAAATCATTAGAGTTCATAACGCAAAATTCGATTCCGCTCGTCTTCATTAATAGATATAATAGTTAGCTGTTTGTTACATAATAACTGGCGAAGTGCGAGTCGGCGTCGTGCACGAAGGGTTCCGTACCTTTATCTAGACAGGTTTTTTTTTAACAGCAAAAAAAACACGTTTGTTGTATGGGAGCCCCCTTAAATATTTTTTTATTCTATTTTTTTAGGATTTGTTGTTGTAGCGGCAACAGAAAATGTCAACTGTCTAACTATCACGGGTCATGAGATACAGCCTGGTGACAGACGGACAACGGAGCCTTAGTAATAGCAAGGATGATTATCTATCTTTTGTCGATGGTAATAGGTTCCCGTTTTACCCTTTGGGTACGGTACGGAACTCTAAAAACAACCTAAATACGACTAGATTCCTTGCATTCCCTCAAAAATACATCGCTCTAGTCGCAAACGAAATACCTACCTACCACAAATACTGTTCGTTTTCTCATTTCCGTAGGACCATGCTAAATCCACTGCGTAGACTTTGAAAAGACTTAACTGCATATTCTTCGAACAGAAAATCAACTTTAATTTGAACCAGTTAAAGCATAAATTGGTGTAACTGTATCAAACATTAGATGTTTTCTTTTTGATTACAAAACATTCTATTTCGTAATTAGTATTTACGTTACAACATTTGTTTTCACTAATATTTTTCTGTAAACACTAAACGTATACAATCAAATTTAGTCCGTAATATTTCATCATAAAATGTATATTGCCTTGTGTTACTCGCCGGTGTTGAAGATTTTCTTGACTAATACAATGAACAATCGTCCTTACAGATTTCCAATAATGTTTATTTTCCCCTGTGTTTTGTTTCCCGGTGTAACATGACCCCTGTTGCGGTATTTATTAGTGTTTTCAGCAGGTCTAGTAATACTGGACGGTGGGATTGCAGGCAGGTTTTTCGAATTTCGGTTTCAGTGTGAGAAACGACGCGTTCGGGGACGCATTGCGGGTTACGCGAAAAAACAATTTTTATAAAAAAAAAAACATAATTTTGTGTTCTTGAAATGTGGTGACGGTGTTTTGGACTTTTTACCCCCATTGATTTTGGTAAATTCGAACATTCAGTATGTATTTTGTGTTTAAATTTGGATACCTACGTTTAATTGGTAGATTAGGTACTTACTAAAATAAACAGGAGATAAATATATTGTTATGAAGTTACCTCGAGCGAGAACTTATTAGTGCTTGAAAACTGCAAAGTTTTGAAATTGCTTACGTTTGTATGCTACCGTCAGTGAACGAAAAGTAACGAGTTTTTTTTGGCTTCGTAATGATAACGTATTTAGCCAGTGTGAAGTAAATTATAAAAACCTTTATTATTGAAAACTCTAATTTTTAAATGTTTTTGCAGTAGTATATTAGTTATTTATTTACTTAATCTAATTAATAGTTTTTTTAAAGGTATTGGTTTTTCCTTTAAAATAATTTCTTCAAAATAATATTCAACACTAAAAATGACTAAATATTGTTTTTTAATTTTGGATTCTTAGGGATTGTGTATTTAGCCAGGGCTAAAGCAGTTTAAAAAAAAGTTACTGTCATGGGACGCCTGGCAGATGTGAAACATGACGGCATAAGAGCATGTCATACAGTTTGAAGTCACGGCATACAGCCTGCTTTTCTGCAAAGGCGCGCCAATAGATGTTCCACATAAAAAAATAGAAGCGAAAGTTCCAGTAGCTCTATTATTAACCGACTTCAAAAAAGGAGGTTCTCAATTCGTTTTTTTTTTGTGTTTGTTACCTCAGAACTCTCGTTTTTTGGAACCGATTTGGAAAATTATTGGGTTAATTGAAAGGATGTTCTTTCAGATTTCATCAAAATCAGATCAGTAGTTTGGATTTTAAATCAAAATAACTGGAAAATTGTGTTACCAAATTAATTGGTATTTCCTAGACAAGCGTGCTCCATCGTGGACCGCATCATTGCTTAACATCAGGCGATTTGGCGGTCAAACGCAAGCCTAATACAGAATAATAATAAAAAACTAAATTGCGTATTTTATTCATTTAGATGACCATGTGTGCAATAATGTCCCAGATATTTATTATTATTATTATTTTATTATTATTCAATGTTGTGAAGTTGGTTTTTAAATTGATAATTATTTTCATCAGGTTTCCTTATTTTCGTTAGTATACAACATACAAATTTTCCTGAAAACAGGCGACTTTCATAACTAGCAAACTCGAGCCGGTAGTAAACCGCGCACTACTAATAACTAGATGTAGAACGACTGCTTCGGATATAGATTAATGAGCTCAGACATGTATTTAACTAGTCAATAAACATCATTATATACTATCTGAAGGCCCCGGCCCCGGCTGTGCCTCACATACTAACAAACATATTTCCAGATGAAAACGTAGAATATGTTTTTGATAAAAAAAAACAGGTCTGTGTTTTGACAGAGCGAAAACAGGTCCCAGATTTGAATGGGACATGTCAGCGTTTCCATGTATGTTTGTTTTTCGATTAATTGCGTATCGTTCATCCAATCTTCATGCATTTTTGTAGGCAAGTAGTTCGTTCAAATACAATTATTGAGTTTGAAGATAAGCACAATCGGTCGATAGGTTGTGAAGATATAAGGGTCGCGAGGTCACATTCATCATCATCCAGATATCCACTGCTGAACATGGTTCTCCTCCTTAGTACTCCACACTGAACGATATCCTGCCATCTGCATCCACTGGATGCCCGCGACTCTCAATGTCGTCGGTTCGATTCTCGGCCCTGCACTAATCATTTAAATAGTATTTAAATAAATTATGTACAGTTTCGGTGCCATTACTCAACAACGGTGAAGGGTAACAGTGCGAGGACACCGATATGTCCAATATATAAATAATAAATATCTGGGACATTTTGCACACACGCTCATCTGACCCCAAACTAAGCAAAGCTTGTAATATGGCTGCCAAAGAATGATATACATACGTCACATCATTAGCCAATTAACGTCCACTGTTCGACAAGGCCTCTCTTTGGAGAGGGGTGTTGCCATAATCCCTACGATTGGCAGGCGGCTTGGGAGTCGCAGTACGTTCACCGTGTACTATTAGGACGCTGCTGCCCAATATACATACGTACATATATATAATTTTAAATACATACTTAAATACATATGAACACCCAGACATAGAACAAACACAAATGTTCATCACATAAATGTTTGCCCTAGGTGGGAATCGAACCCACGCCCCCAAGCGCAAAACGTAGGTTCACTACCAACTGAGCCACCGGGGCAGTCACAATCTCAAAAGTTCAAAATTATATAACATTCAGCAACATGCACTGGGCCAGCATGGTGGATTAGGGCCCATCCTCTCTTTCTTATAGAGTAGGCTTATGTCCCAGCAGTGGGAACACGGTAGGCTAAAATGATCTTATACTTGGACCTAGTATAGCTGAGGGGGTGACAAATTTAGAAATTGGATACGTCTTTCTCTCACGGGAAGAAAAGAGTGGATACAATTTTTGATTAGCTCGCTTGCTTGACCTGTTGGGTTCGGATGTTGGTCTCAATGTGGAAAACCCATCTCTTGTGTTCCAAAATCGAGTGATATGAACTCAGCAGCTCAGAGCAGGTTGGCACATCGCCAGCGTTGCAGGAATTAACCCGACACGCATAACCTCGTAATAAGTGTAGTTAGAACTGCATTTAACTATGCCTCAACTAGTTTCCCTGTGATATTACTCAGGCTGGTGCGTTTGGGTATTTTTAACCAACTTCCAAAAAGGAGGAGGTTATCAATTCGACTTTTTTTTATGTTCGTTGCTGCATAACTTTTGACTGGGTGAACCGATTTTGATGTATTTTTTTTTTATTTGAAAGCTGGTGCTTCCCATTTGGTCTCATTTCAGTTTGGTCCAGTTCGTATGAAGTCGATTTTTTATATTGAGAATTAATACAATATTTTATTTTGCTTCATGTTAGTTTGGATCAAATCTTGCAACTGACTTTTGTAACAGTTATCCAACCGATTGAGCTGAAATTACACTTACACTTTTAGTTTGGATGACAATGCATGGTTAGCTAAGTGACGTCATTATAAATACAATATGGCGGATTCCCAAAGATGGCGGACCAGTTATTTAAATAATAAGAAAATTCATTGTCAATTAATAAGTATAACTGACATTGACTTTAACATTACTTCTAACAGGGTGTAGGAAAATACTGTATTTAGAGTGATAATGGGAAATATAATAACTCTTTATTAAAAACCACAAAATTAAGGATGACATTATAAATTACAGTAATTATCTAGGCTTTTAACAGGCGGCCTTATCGCTTAAAGCGATCTCTTCCAGGCAATTGTGAAATATGATTATCAATACAAACTATTCTTAGTGGGCATATCGATATAACATGCTGATATGACGATGGATAAATGCCCTGGAAAATGACGTGTTTTTTAATGTCAAATTACGAATTCGCCATCTTTTTTTTATGATACTGAGTGATGAGACGAGCGATGCCACTCGCCTGATAGCTCTTCACGCTTGCCCATAACAGCTCAACGCCACTCAGAATTTTGAACTTCAACAGTTCAAAACCCTGGATGGCAATGCACTGCGCTCGTCACCCCGAGATATAAGATGTCAAATCTCTGTGTGCCCTGTAATTTCGCTGGAAACATTGCCCTTCAATCCGGAAGTCCCACAGTAGTGTTTGCACACTACTGCTTGGCGGTTGAATAACTGGCAAAGGTGTCTTTTAAACTGTACCTACTCAGTCGAGTTCCACGTGTTCAGATGGCACAAAAACATAACAAACTGTTCAGAAGACAACTAAGCAGATGAGATATTTTAAAAATTGTTTCAAGAATAGTAAATCATGCAGTGCCGGCGTCCAGAAAATATCTCTTTGACCTTCCCGAAAATACCACAGATCTAGTGAATTTACTAAACTCTGTAGTTTTCCGCTAGTTGGGAATCATTGAGGCGTCCGGGGTAAACCTTTGGCCGTTTTATTATCATCGATGCGCAGACGTGGGGGATAGATGTTGCAAGTTATCCGCCAGCCCGGAATAGTAGTGGCGATACTTTTGTTGCTTAAAACTAAAAAAAAAAACTTTTTAAATTTCAGTCCATTAAAGTCATTATCATATAGCCTATGTGTTAATCCAGAGTGAAAGTCATAACCATTTCATTCATAAAGCAAGTTTACATGTCAATAAAAAAATGACACTGTGTAATGCTCATGTGGTGTAGTGCTCATGTAAACAAAGTATTTTCTTCTAAATAAAGACAATATTGAAACGTGTTATTGGACACCTTTTTTTTATAAAATACGTAGGGTTGGGTTTTATTATTATTAATAACCTATCTGGGACATTATTGCACACATGGTCATCTGACCCCAAACTAAGCAAAGCTTGTAATATGGCTGCCAGAGACTGATATACATACATATATATGTTTAAATACATACTTAAATAGATATTAACACGCAGACATAGTCTATACTGCCACACACCAGAGTCCCAGGCCCAGAATATTATACAGTGGGTGCCCGAAAACGGCCAAAGAAGCCAAAGCAGGCTAAGAAAAGAATGGCGCGTTGATCTCGACGCGTTACAAACTCAGTGGCCATATTTGACGGGTGATCATACTGTCTGGAAAGAGATGGGGAAACCCAGAAGCCAGAAGTGGGATAGTATAAGTTAAAGTTAGAATTATATTACTTATTAGCCTTACATTAAGCTAAATTGTAATTAAACAAAGAAGCCTCTTTTCCATGAAAAAAAAACCTCTGTCTATTTTTCTTTTCGCTCACATTTTTGTGTCTTCGTGTGTTTGTTGTATATAGTAGTTAGCTATTATGGAGCTGAGTGCGGACACACACACACACACACACACACACAAACTTTTCCACTTATAATATTTGTGTATTCTTTGATCTATGTGTCGAGGTCTACGTTTTCACCTCCACCCTTGCTACCGCTAAGATTTCCGCGGTTGAGTCGTAGTGTGAAGTTTGACAGATCCATGTGACTCAAAATAATCTGCTAATAATCACCAAGTGGCAGCATCTATAGTATGATGTAAACAAGTCTGCGTTTTGTTATATTTATAAACAAGGTGCGTTCATCTGCATGTTTATATGTTGAGATGTAAACGATTCTTTATTTATTAGCTTTGATTTTGTGCAACGTGTGACGTACTTTTATACGAAATTCTTTGGCTCTCTCTCTCTCTTTTTTAATAGTACATTGTTAGCCTAGGGGTGAAAGTAACTTCTAGTCCTTCGTACTATTAGCGCCCGAGCGTACCGTCTCGGGACTAAATATGTCTTTAGCCCCAGGTTAACACTGTGCTTTTCATTACGAATACAAGGAAACAAAAAAAAAACATTGTCAGTACAGCTCAGGACAAGAGAGCTAAACTGACCCGACACTACACTGAGGACATCCCAGACATCAGCTTGTATGAGATTAGAATGGCTCTGAAACAGCTTAAGAACAACAAGGCGCCGGGTGATGACGGAATCACGACAGAACTACTGAGAGCTGGTGGAAAACCGGTACTTTTAGTCCTCCAGAAGTTGTTTAATTCCGTCATACTCGACGGTACTACGCCTGAAGCATGGCACAGGAGTGTGGTGGTGCTCTTCTTCAAAAAAGGTGACAACACCTTATTGAAGAATTATAGACCCATCTCACTCCTGAGCCATGTGTACAAGTTGTTCTCCAGGGTCATTACGAACCGTCTCGAAAACAGGTTTGATGACTTCCAGCCTCCCGACCAAGCCGGTTTCCATAAAGGCTGGAGCACCATAGACCACATACAGACGCTCCGCCACATTATACAGAAGACTGAGGAGTATAATCGGCCATTATGTCTAGCGTTTGTGGACTATGAAAAAGCCTTCGATTCAATCGAGACTTGGGCAGTGTTGCAGTCCCTCCAGCGTTGTCATATCGACTATAGGTATATCGAAGTGCTGAAGTGTTTGTATAGAAACGCCACCATGTCGATCCGATTACAGGACGAGAGCACGGAGCCAATACAATTGCAGAAAGGCGTGAGACAGGGAGATGTTGTCTCTCCAAAACTGTTCACGAACGCATTGGAGGACGTTTTCAAGCTTTTGGACTGGAACGGATTGGGCATCAACATTAATGGCGAATATATCACTCACCTTCGTTTTGCCAATGATATAGTTATCATGGCAGAGTCGCTGGAGGACCTCAATACAATGCTCAGCGACCTCAGTAGCCTCTCCCAACAGGTGGGTCTTAAAATGAACATGGATAAGACAAAAATCATGTACAATGTCCATGTTGTACCCGTGCCGGTCAATGTTGGGAACGATACTCTCGAAGTTGTTGATCATTACACCTATCTTGGACAGATTGTTCAGTTAGGTAAGTCCAACTTAGGCAAAGAGGTCGCCCGAATAATCCAACTCGGGTGGGCAGCGTTCGGGAAATTGCGTGAAATCTTCTCGTCCAAGATACCACAGTGCTTAAAGACAAATGTCTTTGACCAGTGTGTGTTGCCAGTGATGACATATGGTACTGAGACGTGGTCCTTAACTGTTGGTCTTTTAGAAAAAACTCAGAGTCACACAACGGGCAATGGCAACGGCTATGCTCGGAGTTTCTTTACGCGATAAAATTCGGAACATAGATATTGGCCAAAGAACCAGGGTCACCGACATAGCTATTAAAATCTGCAAGTTGAAGTGGCAATGGGCAGGCCACATCGCTCGAAGAACTGATAACCGATGGGGAAGAAAGGTTCTTGAGTGGAGACCGCGAACCGGAAGACGCAGCGTACGACATCCTGTGTCGTTCAGTGTGGATGTTAAAGGGGGAGGCCTATGTTCAGCAGTGGACGTCTTCTGGCTGTTGATGATGATGATGACAAGGAAACCAAAAATAAAAACATGAACTGAGTAAAGAAAATATATGGCAAATGCACGAGAAGTGCGGGACCATAATCCTCTGAGGAGAAAAAAATAAGTTGGAACATGGTTCAATACAAATGTGAAAATAGAACTAGTTTTTTAAAATAATTTGAATGTTTGTCAGTTCTCAACTGTCATTGTCAGTTGAAAGTGATTCTTCCTAGGGCTGAAATGTATTACTTTCAACCCGCTTCTCAGGCAACTTCAGACCTACTTTCCGAGTATGAGTAAAGAAAAATTCTTTCACTGTTGGGAAGCTACACTGTCCCCGGGTGACATAGGCTATATTATATTTTGTAGCGAGGCCGAAGGCCGAGCTTACACCCGTGCGAAGCCGGGGCGGACGGCTAGTGTAAAAATATGTAGGTAGTTTATTTTGTGTGTATAAAGAACAATTCAGCACCGAAGAATTAACTAGTAATCTAATATCCATAGTAACAGAGTCAATTAACCGCGCTTACGTCAACATTCACTACTCTATAGCACGTAGATAAACATATCTCTTGATGGACAACCACGGAAAAATACAGACACGATGTAAACTAGCCTATACCGCTGTGTATAGTGGAATTAATGCTGGAGGCCTTCCGCTACGGGGTGAAGGACTTGCTGACAAGACTTAAGCCCCAGAATACCGGACGCAGTGATCACGCTCGCGCATTTATCATGATTAAATAATTATCAATATGAAAAAAAAACCGACTTCATAAAAAATTCAGAACTGGACCAAATTGAAATGGGACCACACGGGAAGCACCAACTTTCAAATAAAAAATAATCATCAAAATTGGTTCACCTAGTCGAAAGTTCTGAGGTAACAAACATAAAAAAAATATAAAAAACAGTGTTCTGATTTCTATGAAGTCGGTTTTTCATATTATTTTTTTGTTTTTATCTTAGTTATCGGTTGCCTCAGAAAAAGGACTAAAGCACTAGTTGCTATTGAAAAATATTATCATTGAAAATGACAAACTGGATATCTTCTCACCATCTGGCAAAATACTCTTTTCTTTTTGGCTTCGCAAATTTCACGCGTTTAGAGAGCTTTCCTCGACAAATTTCAACACGAAAAATAAACATGTGCATTAATATTAACGTCTTTGAAATGCTACAATAAATATTCTACCTGGCCAATTTGTTTAGGAAACAGTTATATTAAGATTTAAGTGAGCGTCTCTAATCCGGAACGTAGATATTTGCCAAAGAACCGACATAAAGTCACCGACATAGCTATTAAAATCTGCAAGTTGAAGTGGCAATGGGCAGGCCACATCGCTCGAAGAACTGATGACTGATGAGGAAGAAAGGTTCTTGAGTGGAGACTACGAACCGGAAGACGCAGCGTAGGTAGCCCTCCCACTAGATGGACCGACGACATTGTGTGAGTCGCGGGCATCCAGTGGATGCAGATGGCACGATATCGTTCAGTGTAGAGGTTAAAGGGGAGGCCTTTGTTCAGCAGTGGACGTCTTCTTGCTGATGATGATGATGAGCGTCTCTATGGGACAGCCGAGCTTTTGAACTGACTTTAGAAGGGAGGTTATTTATTAATAGGGTGAGTTTTTTAATGTGTTTAATACCCAGCACATGATCTTTAATCAGGATAGAGCAAGGTTAGAGTCGTCTTTCAGTGCGTTTCATTTCCGGAAACTAGCGTACAGGAATTAATTCCGGGATAAAAAGTTTTCCATGTACTAATCCAGGATATAAACATATTAAACATCAATAATTTTATGCTGGTTACAAACATCACGCCAAGCCAAGGCGCCAGCAAAATTAAGTTTTTCGCTCGTTTTTTTCTTTGCTTTTGGCGCCCCGTGCTTTCTGGCGTCTCGACTAGAACGACGTCACCCACGGCCTGCGCTGCTTAGATCTTAGCTTTTTGTTTCCAGTGACTGCCAGCTGCCTTACGAAGATCATGACTCTTCGAATCTGTCACTGGTCTCCAGTTTAGAACCCCCGCACAGTTATCATAGTTCTGCGATAGATATGACCGCCCCACTGCCACTTCAGCTTGCTAATCTGAGCTATGTTGGTATAACTTCAGCAACTATAATTTAGGTCTATTCCACTTTGATTACCTGGGTGATCATAGGTGACTCTATGATGTCCTTTATCACCCGTTAATATAATCACCTAGGTGACCATAGGCGACTCCATTCAAATTATTAATTCTTTATTTATAAACCACCTTTAAATGTAAGAATTTACCTCGCTCGCACGAACAAACGATGATCGCATAGCATTGTTCGCACGAACTCGCGATCAAACGACTTATAGCTATTGAGTTCCCTAATCACGTTATACTACTTCACCCCCGCTTAGCCATCGCTCGCACGAACAAACGATGATCGCATAGCATTGTTCGCACGAACTCGCGATCAAACGACTTATAGCTATTGAGTTCCCTAATCACGTTATACTACTTCACCCCCGCTTAGCCATCGCTCGCACGAACAAACGATGATCGCATAGCATTGTTCGCACGAACTCGCGATCAAACGACTTATAGCTATTGAGTTCCCTAATCACTTTATACTACTTCACCCCCGCTTAGCCATCGCTCGCACGAACAAACGATGATCGCATAGCACTGTTCTCACGAACTCGCGATCGAACGACTTACGATATTGATTTCCCTAATCACGATATACTACTTCGCATGATGTTTTAAAGTTCGCGCGTCGAAATCATATAGTGTTCGTGCGAGCAGCAGCCAGTTCATCATCATTTCAGCCATAGGACGTCCACGGCTGGACATAGGCCTCCCCCATCGATTTCCAAAAGGACCGGTTGGAAGCGGCCTGCGTCCAGCGTTATCCTGCGGTCTCTTTTATATAAATATCGTAAAACACTGTTCTAAACTATCAGGTTGTTTACTACATATAAGTATATGATTATATCATATTGTTCTACAATATATCACGGGGATATTGTGCGTGGCCTTACCACGGTAAATATCTCGTAAATAATCATATGAGTAACTGATAAATATCGTTCTCGGAAATAACTTTGTCCGTGGAAACGCAAACTTTAGATTGGTGATCTATTTCGAGAAGCAAGGATAGATCATAATTTTACGGCCGTTTTTACATTGAACCATCGGCTTTGATTGGCAATGGATCAAACGGTAGGATTCAGTGGCTAGTTTATTAAAAAACAGTTTAAGTGGCAGTCTGTGCCCGCAAGTTTAGAAACATTCACGAGGTATATAATTAAATGTAAAAAAATACAGGGATACGCAAAAAAGGTCTACTAAGCCGAAAAGAGATCATTATTCTCATCGATATGATAAATTTTTACTTTATTGGGACGACCCTGGAGTCGCGAAAAATTAATCTGGTGTTTCATAAATTTTGTTGCGTGTTATTGACATTTTTCTATGGAACAGCATTTTTTTTCTCTTTCGGTTAAGTACCATGTTTGTGTAAGCTAAAATTATTTATAAAAAAATATATGCAAATGTCATCTAATGGTGAACATAATATAACAGGATTACTTGGTTAGATCCAGTCTACAATCGACAAAGTTTTTGACACATCGACACATAGGAACATTCATTTTGGGCAGCCGGGTAAAAACTATATCCCACATAAAAATGTTAACACTCAAAATAACCCAAGCAAAAACTCTGGTTCACTGAAAATACATTCAAATAACTCATCTAAGAATGCGAACCCATCTATCAAAATGGGAAATGACACACTTGGACAGACGAATTGAGTAGGAGCAAAAAAAAAACCACGAATTTTGTTTGAGCAAAGACTACAGATATAATCTTTGGTGTGCCTCCTTTCAATTTTCTGAACAAAGCTGACGAATGCTTACGACACGACAATCTATAGACGGTACTCTGAAGTGAAACTGTAGCTGCATTTTCGTCTGATTTTCTCTTTAACTTGAAAGAGAACCAAACGTAGAAACAGCTTACTTACCACCAATACCACCATTGTATTAAGTTGAGAATATTACGAGTTTCATCATTTTCGCCACTGTACAAATAAGTTGGTCGGATCGAGAATTGAAGCAATTCAAAATGGCGGCTCTGTTTGACAGCTGTCACTCTTGGCGGGAAACTAGTTAGCCGCCATAACAACGCTGACCTGCAAATATTTATTTCTAGGTCGTCTCATTTAGTTTACATGGAAAATATTGTTTACTGTTCAGTTTGTAGTTTTATCGGTGATTTTCCGGCTTTCCCACATTTTTTTCGGGTTTGAGATGAGTACACCATTAACTGCTGTCTGTCAAAATTCCGGCAACACCGTACACAACAAAAGTTGAACTGCTGTCAGCCTCGAAAAGAAAGCTAAGCATTTTCATGAGCATATCCACTGTAATTACAGAGAGTTATGGGCCAACGAGAATTATTTCCCTTGTGTATTTTCGACTGTTAAATTCATAATAAAATAATGGTGGATTATTATTTATTAAGTGTTCGTGGACATGTATTTTCATGTAGCTCCATAGAAGCCTCTTGTAAAGTCTCTACCACGGTACTAGGGCATGACTTTGACTTGACCGTGACTTACTGTCATTGACTCTGACAATAATATTAATACTTGACACTGGCAAATGTACAAGAATGTGACGCCGAAATCCTCACAGCGGAAAGGGGTAAAAAAAAAAGAGTATTTTCCGACTAGTGTAGTAGGTATCTATGGAGTATAGAATACACGTAATTGAGATTGAGGCAAATTTTAGGGAACGAGAAATCATAATAATAATCATCATCATCATCAGCCAGAAGACGTCCACTGCTGAACATAGGCCTCTCCCTTTAACCTCCACACTGAACGACATCCTGCCATCTGCATCCACAGGATGCCCGCGACTCTCACAATGTCGTCGGTCCATCCAGTGGGAGGCCTACCTACGCTGCGTCTTCCGGTTCGCGGTCTCCACTCAAGAACCTTTCTTCCCCATCGGTTATCAGTTCTTCGAGCGATGTGGCCTGCCCATTGCCACTTCAACTTGCAGTGACTCTGGTTCTTTGGCGAATATCTTTGTACCTAATTTTATCGCGTAAAGAAACTCCGAGCATAGCTCTCTCCATTGCTCGTTGTGTGACTCTGAGTTTTTCCAAAAGACCAACAGTTAAGGACCACAATCATAATAATATTAATCGTTAAAATAATTCATGCAGTTTAAAAAAACTAAAAAACACTCTTTAAAACGCTGATCTTCAAGGTCCTGGTGACGATAATGGGACAAACTATATATTTAAATTATTGCATTGTCATCAATAAGTATGTACAATTTCAATTTCATTCGACGTTTTGATGTAATTGAAAATCAAGTTCTAAGATTCCGTTACATACATAAATGCCAAGCTAATAAAAGCGTTTTAATAAGTGTAATTTAGCCGTTTGTAAAAGTTTGTTGAAAAATTGTACGTTCCATTATAATCTACAGTGTAAATACGTCTGCTATGCTCTGGTAGGTATTTATTTTCGATCTACTTCCTAGAAATGCCAAAAATATCCATATTGTTTTCTTAAGCATCTGTTTACGCGGATTCTTCGATACTAATTTGTTAAAACATTATAGCTAAACTGTGATTTCTGTATAAGAAAAAAACTTAATTTTGCAGTAATTCGGAATTCAAGGTACCGTAAGTTATAAAAAAGGTACATCCTATATGAAAAATTATACCTAAATCAGTAGCTTTTTATTTTTATTCGTTCGGGAGTCTTTTTAGCACAGAATTTACTACTACGGCATTTCCGAGTAGCTTTAATATGGGGTTCTTCAAAAGGGCTGTTAATAGAGTCTTTAAGGGTCGGCAACGTATCTGTGATGCCTCTGGTGTTGCACGTATCCATAGGCGACGGTGATCGCTTACCATCAGGCGGCCCGTCTGATTGTTTGCATAAAAAAACCTAGATAAGGATTGTGTTATAAGCAGAGACGTGGGTACTAAGTAGTAAGGCTAAGTGAACTGTAAGCGGAGCCGCGAAGCCCGACAATGCTCACCATAATGACGGTTTACAGCCCACTGTTCTGCAACGTACCGTGTCACGTGTATCCTCTACCTGCACAGGGTCTCGGATACACCTTGATTAGGTACCTGATAGATAGGCTTACATAGTTTCAATTATAGAATTCTAAAGCAAAACCAGAAATTAATTCATTAAAACTATTATCTCTATTTTTAACCGACTTCCAAAAAGGAGGAGGTTCTCATTTTTTTATAATAATGTTTGTTACCTCAGAACTTTGGACCGGGTGAACCGATTTTGATGATTCTTTTTTTTATTTGATCGCATTTCAATTTGGTCTAGTTCCGTTATTTTTATGAAGTCAGTTTTTTTATGGATAATTTATCTTCTCTAGATAGTATAAAATAAAGTCTCTTTCCGCGTCTGTCTGTTTATCAGCTGACTCCTCCCAAACCACGCAACGGATTTTGATGCGGTTTTCACCATTATATAGATAATTTTTCACAGAAAAAAAAGAGCGAAAGGTACCTATTTTTACCTATGCGCGATAAGTCCCGACAAACATTTAAAACAAGTGATGATGATGTTTGATTTAATCTCCGGAACTACTGATATGAACCTTCTTTTCGCTGATACAAAGCTATTCTATCCCTGTGTATGTTTCCTCAACGCGGCCGAAGCCGCGGGCAAAAGCTAGCGTACCATAAGCTTACATTGAAGATTTAAAACTAATAAAGACGATAAATCACGGTTGCCTGAAAGAGATCGCTTTAAGCGATAAGGCCGCCTGTTAAAAGCCTAGATAATTACTGTAATTTATAATGCTATCCTTGATTTGTGGTTTTTAATAAAGAGTTATTGTATTGTATAAATCCACTTAATGATAGTGCACATTTTATTACATTAGTTAATAATAGATAAACTTACTGCACTAAGTAATGAAGCGTTTTCCACCATCTCGACCTGATTAGTGCCCTAATTGCCTCGACCTGTAGGATGACCTCACCAGGTGGAAAATAACCACACGAACCCCCTGTATAATCAGCCTGGATAACATGCAGGGCTCGTACAATAAAAAAAAAAAAAAAAAAAAAAAAAAACTAAGTTAACGGCAAATATTTTTTTATATTTAGATTTATGGTATTTATAATATTATATTATAAAGAAATGAAAAATGATATTTTAATTAATGTATGATAACGGGTTGCTACGGAACAAATTGCGTATTTTTTTAAATAATTTGTATTTTTGTTTATAGGAAGTTGGAAAAAATGGAGGTGTGTTAGACACCGAGTGTATTTTTTAAAGTTTTACCTAAAAAGAATGAAAAATCTTTCATTACTGTCCTACGATTCATCATCATCGTTTCAGCCATAGGACGTCCACTGCTGGACATAGGCCTCCCCCATCGATTTCCAAAGGGACCGGTTGGAAGCGGCTTGCATCCAGCGTTATCCTGCGATCTCTTTTAGGTCGTCTGTCCATGTGGGCGTCCTACGCTGCGCTTACCGGTCCGTGGTCTCCACTCGAGAACCTTTCGGCCCCATCGGCCATCTGTTCTGCGTGCTATTTGCCCTGCCCACTGCCACTTCAACTTGCTAATCCGGTGGGCTATGTCGGTAACTTTAGTTCGTCTACGGATCTCCTCATTTCTGATTCGATATCGTAGAGAAACCCCGAGCATAGCCCTCTCCATAGCTCGTTGTGCGACTTGGAGCTTGCTAATGAGGCCCATAGTGAGAGACCACGTTTCAGTTCCGTATGTCATCACTGGCAACACACACTGGTTGAAGACCTTCGTCTTAAGATTCTACGATCTTCGTCTTACGATTACGGCCCAATCTTTTTTTTTATCAAATTATTTTTTTCTTGAAATTTAATTTTCCTATTCTATAAATTTATCTTTTCTTATTTTTTTGCAATGATTTTTACCAAACTGCACGAGTTATCGAATTTTTCTCCTTTTTGTATCAAAGTAAGAAAAGCTAGCCACCCCTAGGGGAGACGCAGTAAGGTGCTGACGTCAGCCCACGCGAGGGTGTGACCGAGTGTGCTGCCCCACCTTAGAACAGCCCATAACCCGTCGTGTGGTGTTTGCCAGGGAGAGTTGGTATCGAGACACTTTACGCCCTTAGGACGTTTGTTTTGTTACTAAAATAGACCTAGGCGCGTAGAAAATGATACATTACGTACGCTGTAGAAATTACTTAACCTTGGCCGTCGAATGTTTTATTTCCATGACCTTAGGAGATGGCATAATGTCACAACTCTAAATTTTTACAATTACTCAACTGTCAGAGTCAATATTATCATTCGCGTGCTAGCTTTTCATTCTACCGCTAATATCTCCGCGGTTTTGTTGCGAGGGTAAAGTTTGACAAGTAGAAGTGACTCTTCAGAAAAATAGGGATATTTGAAAAGTGCAATACCAACCAGGAATGTTAAAGAATTGTATTTTAATACTGCCGATCAAGAGCGGAAATTTTGCCATGAACACTGAAAAACAAATTCCCTTCTTTAGGATTTGGCAGATCATATTTCGCAAACAAAACACCTGAACAAAAATGGTGTACAGAGCCTCACTTCCATTTTTAACCGACTTCCAAAAAGGAGGATCTCAATTCGACTGTATTATTTATTTATTTTTTATTATGATTGTTACCTCAGAACTTTCGACTGGGTGAACAGATTTTGATGATTCTTTTATTTTATTTGAAAGCTGGTGGTGTGGTTCAGTTCTGACATTTTTATGAAGTCGGTTTTTTATATTGATAATTATAAAAGACCTATTTAATGATAACGTTACATTAGGAGATGTTTTACAGTTTCGTCACGATGTTTCCTTTCACTGTTTTTGAGCGATGGCATCGAAACTGTGCATAATTTATTAAACGAGAATCAAACTGGGTACCATCAGATTGTAAAGCGCACATCCTACCGCTCGGCTACTATCGCTTTAATCCATCCATGGCAATAATACTTTTCTCTGCCTTACCAAGCATATTCACGGAAATACGAATACGACATTAATGGCTGAATATCCGAGCATGTTTGAGAAAGGTACCTACATAAATCTACTATCAGTATGTAAGGAATGTTCACGTGATCGTGAGATCAACAATCTAATGTATTTAGTTTTCCTTCAGATAAAAGTCTTCCGGTTCTTGTAAAAAGTTTGCTAAAATATGACTTTGATTTATTGTCGAGTAAATAAAATCAAACATGAAACTAGTAAATAGTGATAATAGATAGTTACTGGTAATTAATTAGCATCCTCTAAGCTTCAATACGTCAAAACACACAACTTTTGTTCTACAATTTCGCAAAGATCGCGAAAAAGAAACTTTTTTTGGGAATTTCGGAAAGTCATAGAACAGAACGTTTGTTATGATGTAATGAAACCGCCCTTAAGAGGTTCTGATTACCAGTAACCATTGGGTTACGCGGAAAGGTTACAATCTGGGTGTCTTCAAATCACGAGTGAATCGGTTTCTTCTAGGCAAGCGTGCTCCGTCGAAGATCACATCATCGCTTAACTTCAGGCGAGTTGGTGGTCAAACGCAAGCCTATTCCTAAATAAAAATAAATAAATAATAATTATCAATATAAAAAACAGACTACATAAAAATGACAGAACTGGGACACCAAATGGGACCACACGGAAAGCACCAGCTTTCAAATAAAAAAGAATCATCAAAATCGGTTCACCCAGTCGACAGTAACAACTTAAAAAATACAGTCGAATTGAGAACCTCCTTTTTGGAAGTCGGTTAAAAAGGGTCTAAGAGTTGCCCCAGACGACGCGCAGCACTCCTGCGAACAGCACTCGTGCGTGTTTACTGCGCATCGTCTGCATTGGGCTTGGCTATGAAAACTGAAAACTCTTCGCAAGTACCAGGAGGTCATAACATACTAGTAGGTTTATTCCGGCAGTTGCGTCGCGGTCGCCTTACTGCTCGCTCGCAGATCACAGAAAGAGAGCAATCATTGGTTCACGTTTTCAAAGAACAAAGTTTTTTTAATCTCTAGTTTATGGAAAAATAAAAGGCTAAAAGTTCCAGTGGTGCATTGTGATTGATTGACATTTGTTTATGAACAAGTTTTTTTTTTTTGGGAAATTTTAGGTGATCGGTTAGCATGTTTGTAAAAAATAATTTGGATTTTGGCTTCATATTTCTGTAGCTAGTATGTTTCCGAGTAAGATAAATTGTAGGTCAACATTTCAGTATTGAAGCTAGTCCGAGCTAGCTGAATACTGAAGCTGAACAATGATCAATAATAATAAAAAAAACAGTTTCATAATTAGTAAAATACGCAATTTCTGCTCTCCAGATACTTTGATTTAAAAACCAAACTACTTTACCAATTTTGATTTAACTGTTATGTGACAAATCAGAATGTATATCATTTAAAAGAATTACAAAGTTCTGGGGTAACAAACATTTAAAACAAAATACACAGAATTCAGAACCATCTCCTTTTTTGAATCGGTTAAAACTACACGAATGAGTCTTAAAAAAGTTAAAGTATGTTTCATTTAACAAATTTTAACCACAATAGTTTTGGTGCGGTAATATCTTTAGAAAAGCAAGTTGTTTGGTAACTAAGTGCAAAGTCGAAGAGGCCCGCAGCTTAGGCCATTTGTAACATTTCTTCTCTACATAGTATAAGATAAAGTAGCTTTCCTTGTCTGTCTGTATATACGCTATACGCTAACTCCTATTAAACCACGCAACGGATTTTGATGCGATTGTCACCATCAGTTAGATAATTTTACACGGAAAGTTTATTTTTTATTTTTTTATGATACTGAGTGACGAGACGAGCGAAGTCGCTCGCCTGATGTGGCTCTTCACGCTTGCCCATAACAGCTCAACGCCACTCAGAATTTTGAACTTCAACAGTTCAAAACTCTGGATGGCAATGCACTGCGCTCGTCACCCCGAGATATAAGAAGTATGTGATAAATGCCTACTACGGCTGTTCTGTGTGCTCGTGCGCAACGCTTAGCTAAGCCGATGGTGTTTTTATTTTTTTGTAATAATATTGTTTTGCGTTAATTAGACTAGGTATATAAATTTGTAAATGGCGAGAACTAATTGTCAAGTCAAACCTTAATTAGGTTTTAAGGCAACTTATGATGTGAAACATTGTACATTTTTGGTATTAAATAAAAAAACAAATAAATATCTGTGTGCTTTGTAATTTCGCTGGAAACATTGCCCTTCAATCCAGTTCAGTTCCAGTTTATATCTATAATAAAACTAACACCTGTGCGAAGCCGGGGCGGGTCGCTAGTTTAGTATAATAAGTGACTTACGAGCGACTGAATATCCATAGTGCGTAATAAAATGTTTGAAAAGAAGCTCAGTTTTATTTCAATATCTTTAATCTAATTTGTGACACTGGCTGAATAAAGATCGCGCAGAGCTAAAAACCTTTTCAAATTACTCAAGGAAGTCCCTTATAATGGTTTAATTTAAACAGATACATGATACGTGTATTTCCATCTTTGTGTTACTAGATAAGTCTTTAACAGCATGGTAATGTCTCTAGTCAGGTTTCCGCGTAGTCCTTGCTAGACCATATTTAGATAGCCTAGGCATTCTAATATGCAGGATGTTATTTATTATACTTAATAACGGTGATAGGCAAGGATTTATAATAGTATGTTTTTTTATATATTTAGAAGCAAGGATTTGAAGCGTTTTATTGTATTTTCTATGCAAAATCTTCCATAGCCACTGTTGACCACTGAATTGAGTTGTCAACTGTCAAAGTAGCGACTAATAAATTGGTTATTTTGAATTGGATCCGATTATACCTTGCGTTAATTCAAAAAGAGCAGTTATTCACTTTAAAAAACAAAAATCTTCTTTAGAGGATTTTGGCGTTGCACGTCTTTTAAATTTACCAGTGTCAAGTATTCATCGATATACAATATCTATAAAGTCACAATTTCTAAGTGAAAACAGTCAAAAATCGTCCGAGCGTCGTTGTACATACCTAGACATCAAAAATTTAGTTCACAATGCCACATTTACTCCAAAAGAAACTCAAAGAGAAATTTATCTTTCTTTCCCGTTGGTCAGACGGCGGTCCGTCAGCCAAATTGACACGTCTGTTAGCTACTTTAGATGATCTTACACCATCTCCCCGCCACCCTGTAACCTTGTTTACCCTGCCCTGTATTAACACATGCCAAAGATTTGAAAATGCAGATGTGACAATCGTCAGACCTTAAAGTGCCTAAAAATCATTAATATCCAACAAAGTACGAATATTCCTTAAAAGCTTCTGAAAACGTGTCATAAAGACTAATTAAGACTAAAGATGTGAAAGTGCAGAAGTGACAAACGTTCGACCGTGAACATAGTGAATTTGAGTGCTTAATTTAAACAATTATTGAATATGGCGACTCCCGCCCCGCCCCGTGTGTCGCGCAACATCTCCCTGCCAGCTGGACGACAGCCGCCAACAGTCGCGATGCTGGCTCGAAGGACCCTGTCAGAAAGGTATCTGTTAGTATGTTGTGTATTAATATTTATGTATTTGTATTTGTTAGACTGGTCTTAACACCACCTCAATAGTCCAGATTTTTAAATCCTTTACTGCGCAATAGTTTTATATTCCCTTTTATATTCATACCATAATAGGCTAGGAGACAATTTTTTTTACTGTCCTTTTCAAATTTAGCCCATAAATATAGCTGATTAATGAAAACAATTTAATATAAGCATTATTTAATAAGCATTTTAATACTAGATAGAGAGCGCGAAACAACAAATTATGACGTCACTTCTCTGTACGCCATATAAATTATATTATGACAAGTATGGAGCACAGAGGCGTGACGTATTTTTTGTTTTGTGGGAGAGGAACAGAGTTTTATCGATCAAAAACTTTAAACGCTTATATATCAGAACATTAATAAACGATTTAATTTAATTTTTATATTGGTTTCAATGATATAAACATCAGGGATCTACCCTATTGTATTTTATATTCAACAGGGCCTCTTGGTGTTGGCTTCGGCCCCACAAATGCTTCGCCTCTCAAATGTCCGGGCTAGACCCGAGAATCCTACGAAATAATATTAATATCGGCGTCATACCTTGTTCACTCCTAACTAGTCTAGAGGCATTTATAGAATTACACAGAAGCGGCAATATTGAATACCTGTAGAATAGTCCGAAAATTCCTATCATCGGATAATAATTAGGGACCCTATTTGAATTTGGCCATAACGTATAAGCATGGCTTTGAACTGTTGAAGTTCTAAATTCTGGCTGGCACAGAAATGTTATTGACAAGAGTGACGCTTACCATCAGGCGACTGATTGCCTCGTCAGTAAAAAAATACAAAAAAAACATTCAGGGATATTCGGAAACACGTAACTCGTGTTAAGCGATGATGCGGTCTCCGATGGAGCACGCTTGCCTAAAATAAAATCATGCCAAAAAATCGTTAGTTTGTTGATCAGCATACCCTTTCCGAATAATCCAGTACATGTATGGCACTCCACATCTACGTTATCAAGTATTACTATTACTAATGTAGTCTGTCATAATATGTCGCTATCTCTGCATACCGGACCATAGATAATGCTTGTTTCATTTATGGTTCAACTCTGTATCCTATTTGGATATTGTTTATGGTATAATTTTTATTTTTATTTTAAATATTTAATTTAGGATTTAAAAAAAATGATTTTGTATAGGACATGTTTAATAATCATCAATATAAAAAACTTTATAAAAATGTCAGAACTGGTTCAGTTTAATGGCAAATGTGACCACACGGGAAGCACCAGCTTCCAAATAAAAAAAGAATCGTCAAAATCGGTTCACCCAGTCGAAAGTTCTGAGGTAACAAACATTTAGAAAAAAAACAGTCGAATTGATAACCTCCTCCTTTTTTGAAGTCGGTTAAAAACAATCAGTGTCATTAGAAATGCCTGTGAAATAAACTTTAATTCCCTCGGTGACTATGGAAAAATATAAATTTCTATTGAATGGAAAACTCTGACCTTGTGTTGTGTAACACATGCACATTGAACCATCCCACACCACCATTGATTACTTTCTATGAAAACACTAACTAGCAAAATTGAGTGGAAAACTTAACTAAGTAGTGGAATTTTTCAGTGGAAGCTTTCATTTAATAATTGGTAGACTTTATACAGGGTTACACGAAACGATGGTTTAAAGCCGAAAGAAGGTTATTAGACTCATCATTATGAACAAGTTCTAGTTTGGGACCAAACCTGGAAAAAAAACCTGTTCCATAGAAAAATTACATATATGTATGACAAAGTCGCGTTTTTTTACCGACTTTAAAAGAGGAGGACGGTTTCTATGATCCACTGTTTTTTTAATGTATGTTGTCACTGATTTTTTCGCCAAGTGTAAACCGATTTAAAAAAAAAAAAAAAAAAAACGGTTTTCTTCCAATTTGGTCTCATTGTCACCAAGTCAGGATCAGATGATGAGATCCCAGTGAAATCAAGGGGAAATCTTCAAACTTTATACACGACTATTGGACGTTTTTTTACTTAGACATTGTGACTCTATAGGTATTGTATATCGATAGGTTTGTTTCAAAGTGTTTAAATTCTAAGTAACAGCAATGAATTCACGCATTTTATTATTGAACAAATATACAAACTCACAAATACTCAGTCATACAAAGGCCGATCTGTTTCAGACTGTGTCAATAATATCTATAATTATCTTATTCGAATGAGGTTTTTCGCACATGCTCCTATATCTTGATATGTTTTCTAAACAATTGATTTGCCAATTAAATGATGCATGATAAGCCTAGATCCGGTGGACTCCAGCCAACTCCATTATTCATATTTACACTTTCTAGAACTAGACATTTAATGCAGGGCGAACATGTTCAGGCACTACATTAGATGAAAACGTCTGATGTAAAGACACGCCCACTGAATACATTGAATGACACGTCAGTACTGACCAAGCATGGGATTCGTCAACGTTTTGAAGTGTCATTGAATGGGCCAATTAGCATTCAGTGACCTCTCACCCCGCCCCTCAGGTATTTGACTGAATTGTTTCCATTGGAAACACAGACTAGGTAAAGCTACTACGTAGGCCAGACTTGTAGTTACGATTATTTTCAATGGAAACAATTCAGTCAAATACCTGAGGGGCGGGGTGAGGGGTTACTAAATGCTAATTGGCCAATTCAAAATGTAAACAAAGCATATTGATGGCGTACCTACGGTATTGGTCGGAAATGACGTGAGGTTCAGTGGAATCAGTGGGCGTGTTTTTTATATCAGTAGTGGTCAACTGATGAAGTGTCTGAATATGTTCGCCCTGCATTAAATGTCTACTTATAGAAAGTCTTTAATTGGAAATAATCGTAACTACAAGTCTGGGCTACGTAGTAGCTTTACCTACTTGGCTATTTTAAGCTTTTACTCTGGATTAATACATAAATACTCTTTATCCCGGAAAATTCAACTGTTCCTGTAGACAAGTGAAGTCGTGGGGGTCTGCTAGTTTATAATATTAGTGTGAAATCTCTACCAAACAATGTTAATTCGTTTTCGTCGATTAATTATATTGAGATAAAGTTATTATTATAACACTCTTCCCTCAACATTTCGGACACGTTTCATGAAAATTGTTGTTTGTAAACCTGACGTTTCCGTCGAGGCCACGTTGCTTGAATATAAATAGCTTGTTTTGCTTAAAACGACATGTTTTAGATAATTTTTATTAAAAAGGAAATTTGTTCGATTTTGGTTGGAAAATAGGGTTGATTTAATCAGAAAAGGTATTCTAACTTGAAAGTAATTTAATATTGAAGTGTTTCAAATTTGATGTAGGATTTACTAATTTAGAGAATTCTATTTTCAAATTTGAATTTGCGCTACGATCCAAATAAACGCTCTTGTTGTTCTTTCGCACTGAGCTACGGTCGTTTTACTGTCGGTCGTTTTTATACTTCCATTAAATTTTTCTTCTTGCCCCAACTTGCCAATGTGTTGTGTAGAGTCAGGTAGACATGTATTCTGGAGATTGCACGGTTTATGGGCGGTGGGTTCTCAATTTGCGTAGATGATCGGTAGTCTTGCTCTTGAGGATCTTGACGTCTTCAACTCCGTCTTTTTTTTACTTACTATAGCTGATCCTACAGACTTTGTCCTGTCAAAAATCCCCGTTTTTTTTTTTCGGGTAACTGTTAAAAAATTTCTTGCCATAAAAGCCTAATTTAGGAATATTAAAAAACAAGAAAATACCATATACGAAGACTAAAATTGATTCAGTCGTCCTCATGTGATGCGCTTACCAACAAATTGCATTTTTATGCCGTATATAGGTGGTAAACAAGCAGACGGGCTGCCTGATGGTAAGCAGTCACCTATGGACACTTGTAACACCAGAGGCATACAACAACACAGACAAATACGTTGCCGACCCTTAAGACTCTATTAACTCGCCATTTGAAGAACCCCATGTTGTAGCCCCCAGATAGAGATAGAGATGTGTGTATGGATGTATGTATGCTGTATGTATGTTCCCTATGGACTCCAAAACAGCTGCACCGATTTTGACGAGACTTTCACTGGCAGATAGCTGATGATATAAGGAGTAATCCAAATGAGTAAGAATAATGTGGGTGAAACCGCGGGGCGCAGCTAGTTAATTATATAGAAAACATTTAAAGTACGCCAAGCCAATAGGAGGTCGAAAACTATTTCACTAATCGTTATAAACAACTTTCACTATGGTACACACAGAAAAGAGAAGTAAATAGAACGGAAATGAGAAGGAAACTCTGTCGCCAGGTATTGTGACAGATATGTGATTGAACATTCTTATTTATGTCAACGCGTCGAACTCCGCGTCACAGTTGCTAGGGTGTATAACTGGCTACAACAAATTTCTTACACAAATGCCTTGACAGCAGTTCTAATTTAAACAAAAAAAAAATCTTTTCTGCGATGGAACCAACCCTATACTCACAAAAAATATCGTCCAATAAATATTTGTTTACTGTTATCGGTACACGAGGTGCACCGATTTGGATTTACTACTTCTCCCCATGTTTGGAGTAGCATTTCCTGTTGTGCGATGACCTTTATAATGCATGCGTGGGCGAATTCTGTGATTTACTATAATCCGACTTTTATGATAAGACCTTTGAGTAAATAATTGCATAACATTTCTATACATATCCGACATCTTTTTTTCCCTTCATCTAGTTTATCTGTGATCTAACTAATCTAATACTTTTTTTACTAATGTACCCGTACTCAAAGGGTAAAACGGGACCTTATTACTAAGACTACGCTGTCCGTCTGTCTAGCTGTCCGTCCGTCACCAGGCTGTATCTTTATGAACCGTGATAGTTAGACAGTTGAAATTTTCACAGATGATGTATTTCTGTTGCCGCTATAACAACAAATAAAAGCAGATAAAAATAAATATTTAAGAGGGCTCCCATCAACAGACATGATTTTTTGCCGTTTTTACTGATAATGGTACGGAACCCTTCGTGCGCGAGTCCGACTCGCACTCGGCCGGTTACATTTAAATCAAAATAACTGAAAAAATAAATGTCATCCAAGTAATCGAAATTGCGTTTTTACTAATATGAAGTCGGTCTTTTAAATTGATATCTTTGTAAAAATTTACTGAAGATGTAGTAACGGTATGTTCTGTTCTGTTCTTGCAGTGACCTGGAGCCCGGCGCGCCCACAGCTCCCTCTGGCAGCTCCAGCAGTTCCAGCTTGTCTTCCAGGAGCAACGAGAGCAACACTGTCCCCACCGAGCAACATGGTAAGTCATCACAAGTATTACAAAACCCACTCTTTTTTTAGTTGGTTCCTGGCTACACTCGCGTTGACAATCCGTATAAAATGTTAAACAGAATAATATAACAAATAAATTAAATCAAATTACGTAATGCAATGAAATCTTGATTTTATAAACACAATATATATAACAATAAGAAATAAATATCAATATAAAAAACCGACTTCAATCAATGTCAACAAATGTCAGAACTGGACCAAATAGAAAAGGGGAAACACGGAAAGCACCAGCTTGCAAATAAAAAAGAATAAAAATCACAAACTCTATAGTCTATAGGACTCTATAGTCCTAAAAGAGTCGGCAACACCTTTTAGGATAAACAGATAAACAGATAAACAATTTTATTGATAATAGTGTGCATAATTATAAGTCAGTATAATGAATTTCTTGTAAAACAATAATAAAAATAATTCCAATTAATTAATTCATAAATCATTACTTAATTATTACATTTCGTCCGTAGTTATTTAAATAACATTTCCTTTCACTTTTAAAAAAGTCGTCGATGGAGTAAAAAGTTCTATAGAGGACTATAGAGTCGCCTTTTAAGAACACCATATTGCAGCTTCCCGGAAATACCGTTTGCTAAAAATGTATCGTATGTTTGCAGCATCACAGTCGGAGTGGTCGGAAGAGGACGAGCCGCTGGCTGCACAGTGGGCAGATACCATCTCGCCGCGCCTACTCGAGGGGCTGGCGCTCTCGCACACCCTCAGGAAGCGGCAGGAGCTCATACACGGTACGAACCTTGCACCTGGGTCTACATACTCTACATACTATCATAGGGCTTCGTACGGGTTACCATAAAGTGGGGTCGATTTATCGTGCCATCTCCTGGCAGTTCGATAGAAAAAAAGACGATGCACACTTTCAAATTATTATCATATTAGCCTGTATCGTCCCACTAAAGGCCAAAGGCCTCCCTTCCCTCCTTCCATTCGTCTCTGTTTTGGGCAATTTGGGTCCAGTCTTTCAAGTAGGAGTCCAGTTCATGTATCCGATAAAAAACCGTTAGACTAGCAACTTTGCGCCGATGCCCAAGACTAATAAGCTTAGCCTGAACTTGGCATTCGTTGCTGATGAGTCTCTTAGCACGTTTCTAGCATTATATAGCAGGCTAATTTAAGAAGTGGTAGAAATTAAGATAATTGTTTTGTTTTTTTATTCCAGAACTAATAGTGTCGGAGGGGTCGCATGTGCGCTGGCTTAAAGTCCTGAGCAGTGTGTTCCTGCGCGCGCTGGAAGGACAGCCCTCGCTCCTTCCTTCAGAGGACCTTCGAGCCCTCTTCCCGAATCTTCCCTCCGTGAAGGAGAAGCATGTGAAGCTGTACGCGGAGCTGAGGGCCCTCAGGACTGATGTGGATGCGCCTTTAGTTCACTTTCGAGGCGTGGCCGATGCTATGCTTAACGCGGTAAGGGTCAGATTGAAAAACCACTTTTGTTAACACAAGCTGTGCTCCATGCTTTCACCCACGTGAACATCAAGTCTAGAAATGTAAATTTTTCCGGGAAAAATGAATTTTATCCTGTCGCTCTTCGACCCTTCAATAATATCTATACGATCCGTTCCAAAAACCTACAAACAAAGACACTTGCATTTGTAATATTACTATGATTACTATATGCACTTATTGGCGCTGTCTGTTGATGAATCTACACATATAATAAAATCGTAGAGATAAAAAATCTGTAATTACGAGATAACAAAAAAAAAACACAGGGCGTCTTAAAATAGACAGCTGTACACGTTCAGACAGTTATTGGAATTTTTGTCTGTCTGTTTGTTTGTTTGTGCACGCACATCTTCTAAACCACTGTGGTTTTAACGAATATGCTTAGCTATGACCAGATTGAAGTACAGGCTATAATATGTTAAGGGAGGAAAAAAGGGTTTGAAGTTTATATGAAAATCAACGCGTACGAAGTCGCGGGCAACAGCACTAGTAAATTAAAAAAAAAAAAAAAAACGCGACGTGATGTTTTCACGTTGGCGCCAAAACTACCTTCATTCTTTAATTCGTTCATCGGTTGATTGTTTGGTTCGTTCACTTATTTAATGTGTTTTCCTAGTTGGGTGACAGCGGCTACGCCCCGTGCCTAGCCAAGTTCTGCAGCGGACAGCGAATGGCGCTTGAAGCGCTTCGTGAGAGGAGACGCAAGAATAAGGAGCTGCACTCCTTCCTAGCCTCGCGAGAGCAGCTGCCGCTCTGCGGGAGGCTGCAGCTTCGGGACCTGCTGGCTTGCGTCTGGCAGAGGTGAGATATATAGAGACTCGCAGGAACGCTATTGTTCACCATTCAGCCTTAACTTTTGTTAATTTGACGACCGGTATGTCTTCGATGGTAGCGCGTCTGCCTTCTCAGCACGAAGTCCTTTCGATTCTTGGTCAGCAGATATTTTATTGATGTCTGTGTGCGTTCCATGGCACGTAACCACATACACGTAATCCATGTGGAAGCTATGAGTTTAAATTGTTATTTGTTTAATTTCAGGCTTACGAAATACCAGCTACTTCTAGAAGGAGTGGTGAAGACGGTGACGGAGACAGACGGCGAGAGTGAAGAGGACGTGTCGAGGCTCAACCGAGCGCTCGCGGTTGCTAAGGACGTGCTACATAGTGTTGACACCGCCATTAGGACTGCCGAGAATGAGCACAGGTGCGTTACACTCTCTTCTTATTTTGTTCACAATGAAAAAAGTTTGATGGACAAAGCAAGAAACAGCGTGATAAGGGAACGTTGCGGTGTGGTATAATATGTGTCAAAGATAGAGAAAGGGATGCTTAGATGGTAAAGGGATGACATGGATGAGAGAATATTGACGAAAGAAAAGTATGTGGCGAAATTTAATTGATAAGCCACATATCAGCACGAACAAATTGAAGACATTTTGAGAAAGGCCTCGTCAAAAGTGCCCGTATCATATCATAGCTATATGAAAACACTCATAAAAGTAGAAGAAGCGAAAGTTGTGTGTCAGGATCGTAACAAGTGGAGAGATGTTGTCTCTGCCTACCTCAATGGGAAAGAGGCGTGACTGTATCTATGTATTTATGTATGTGATGTAATTATTGTGATATGAATATAGTAATGTTTCATTCCAGATTGCGCAGTGTCCAGAGCAAGTTAGAGATCCGCGCGCCCTCCGGCTCCGACTGGGAGGAGGTGCGTCGGTTCGACCTCACGCAGCACTCGCTGCGCTACGAGGGAGACCTCACGATCAAGAACGACTCCAACAAGAAGATAAACGTGCTTGTAAGTACACAGATGCAATGGGGCCGGTTCAAAATCACGCAGCACTTTGCGGTACGATGGAGAAAAAGATGCAAAACACATGCATGGCCTTGATAAACAATCTTTATTAAAAAAATATGTTTTTACGATTTTATTTAAATGTATTTATTTTTCTTATGGCGGCCATATTGAAAATATTACAATGTTGGGTATTGCATATTGTATTGTCACCAGAACTAAAGCCTCCACTACACTACTCGCGAAGTTGAACACGAGAGTGTAGAAGGGCGCCTCGACTCGACTCGGACGTCTTCCGATCGCTGTCGGTTTTTGCGCCCTAGTCAAAGGACTCGTACCGTCCCTCGCGAGGTTGTACGAGTGTTTAGTCACGTGCTTCGGACTTCGGTCTACTTTTGTCGCACAATTTCGCGTGTAGTGTAGCTTTGAGGTATAAGCAAAACTTCAGCAAATTCTGTTTGGAGGAAGTTGTTCTAATTCTGCTTTCAATATTTTACCTAAACCACAGAATACATATAAGTTTAAAAACAGAAGATTCACTCCGCAAAATAATTTAAATAAGTAGCGACTCTTGCTACTACACAATAAAGTGCAATTCAGGACGTGCGAGCGCTAAGTTAATATAGCTGTAGGTAGTTACCTACAGCTATATTAACCTAGAAATTGCCTCTCTGTCTATCGTGCGGCAGCGAGCACGGCAAGTCCGACAAGACGACTACTTGTAGCTTCATACCTAAAGTGCGGAGTGCGCCAGGCCTGCCTAAACATTCAAACATTGCTAGTTATATATATGTGTATATTGTTATATACGTTTATACAGTCATATAAAGTCTTGTAAAAAAAACTATTTATAAAAGTGACATGCTTCGTGTACAGGCCCTGATGCTGGAAGAGTACCTGGCGCTGGTCCACCGCGAGGGAGACAGGTTCGTGCTGAAGCCGATCAGCCAGACCAGCCAGCAACACCTCTCGCCGCTCATCAAATGGTAACTACTCTTACAAAATATGTCGGAGCGTCTGCTAGAACTGATGCAAGGCTAAAATACTATACTGTAGTGGTACTGTACCCGCCTATGTCCTAAACTGCGACCAGAACCACCGGAGGATGGTCAGCAGCGCCCTATTAGTACACGGCGAACGTACTGCGATCTACAAGCCGCCCGACAAGCGTCGGGATTAGGGCAACACACCTCCATAAGAGGGATGCCTTTGTTCAGCAGTGTATGCTTACTGGCTGATGATGATGATTAGTGATAGTGTTCTCTTGCAGGGTCCGCTGGGCGAACCACCAGCTATTGCAGTGTCAAACAGTAGTGTGCAAACTTTACTGTGTTTCTCGGAATGAAAGGCAATGCTTCCAGTGAAATTGCTGGGGATAATGTTTGACTACGATCTCACTTGATGTAAAGTAATGATGTTTTCGAAGTTTTTTTTTTAAATCTGTAATAGGCTTGCGTTTGACCGCCAACTCGTCTGATGTAAAGCGATGACGCGGTCTACGATGGAGCACGCTTGCCCAGAAGAAACCGATTCACTCGTGATTTGAAGACACCCAGATTGTAACTATCGGGGAACACCGATTCAGGCAGTGCATTCCACAGATTAGCAGTTCGCACTGTAAAAGTGGAATTAAAGTGTTTAGTACGGGTTTTCGGAATATCAACCATATAGCGGTGTCGATTTTTCGTGCCCGCTCTGGCAGTCCGATAGAAAAATGGGGAGGAGGGAATTAGATCATGCAGATCTGATGCACACTCTCCGAAATGTATCCGATAAAAAACTGATAGACTAGCGACTTTTCGACGATGCTCAAAACTGAGGAGTTTAATCTGAACTAGGGATTCATTGCTGATGAGCCTCTTGGCGCGTCTCTCAATAGGCTCCCAACGCCCCAAGCTGGTACTTAGCTGATCCATCCCAAAGGTGAATTTGAAGTACTTCCACCCTTATGACCGTTGTCTGTCTGAAGACAACGTTGAAGTCTGAGATTGTTCTCTTCTGTTTCAGGGACAAAGTCCTGTTCCGTGCGAACGCGGCGGTGCGCAACACTTTCTTCCTCATGAATATAAACAGAATACAGATGCACGAGCTCTCCGCCAACACTGCGCCGGAGTACGCTACGTGAGTGTTTCACTAAACGAGTATTCCGTTACCTTTTTCAATAAAAAAGGTAACAGAAAACGGTCATTGACACTCGACAAAAATTAAACAGCTGTCTTCGGTTGTCAACGGTTTTCTCGTTTTCAGGGTTTGTCCCATAGTAAAAGTTGTTTATAATGATGAGTACAATGACCTACTTTCGGCTTAGTACAGGGCATATGCGTAACCCTGTATATGTATAAGAATTAGAAATAAACTAGTAGGGTACATAAATTATGCGCTATTGCATAAATACCAGTATTATATAAGTTACACATTATTACATTTTAGGCTTTACACTATTATATAAATTATGTTTGTAAACAAACTAAGCTATTTACACAAACTGTTTTAGTAAACAGAGTGGCAAACAAGCATGTTGTCCGCCTGACGGTAAACAGAAACCGCCGCCTATGGACACCTGCAACACTAGTGGCGTTGTACTCTCGTACACAAACAAAGCTATATTACAGGGGAAGAAACGTTGTTGAGTAGAGACCACGAATCGGAAGACGCAGCGTAGGTAGGCCTCCCACTAGATGGACCGACGACATCGTGAGAGTCGCGGGCATCCAGTGGATGCAGATGGCAGGATGTCGTTCAGTGTGGAGGTTAAAAGGGGAGGCCTATGTTCAGTAGTGGACGTCTTCTGGCTGATGCTGAGAGCCGTTACCAACACGTCAACATGGCTGACGTCAACCACCTCAACCAACGAGAGAAAAAGATAGGGAAATTAAGGTTGCCTGGAAGAGATCGCTTATAGCGATAAGGCCGCCAATTGTTTCACTAGTTTTTAAATTGTTTTTTATGTTACCTACTATGTACGTTTGTAATTTTTGGTGTGAACAATAAAGAGTTTTCTATCTATCTATCTAAATTATATTCTCACTCTTTCTCTCCCGTTGGTCAGACGGCGCGGCGGTTCGTCAGCCAAGTTCGATACGTCTGTTAAATGATGACACAACTGAAGCACTGTCGTGACATGTCTATTATTTCCAGATGGGTGAAGCACATCCAGGATGCTCCGCTGGCTAAGGTGACCGATCTCAAGTCATCCGTCACACCCTCGCACCAAGCCACGCGATCTGCCGACGACTCTGGTATGGAGCTATTTAACTTTGGTATATAGTAGACACAAATGGATTAGATTAGAGATGGGATTAGAGCACTGATGGCTGACCGGTAGCATGTGCGCTTTACAATCTGACGGCACCCGGTTTAAAACTCGTGACTATACGTTTTAATTATGTGCCATCGCTCAACAACATCGCAACCGGTATGTCCAAGACCCCAAAAGTTCAAAGACATGACATTCACCAACATTGACTTGGTCAGCGTGGTGGATTATGAGCCATCCTCTCTCTGAAAGAAGATCTGTGTGTCTGCTGTGGGAACATGATAGGTTGATAATGATCTTCTTCTTCTTCTGGCATAGTAGCAACGCCTGAGGGTCCAATCTAAATGAAGTCCGGCGAGAAGTGCCAGTAATGTGGTCTCTAATCCTCACTTCTTTATTGAAGAATAGGTTTGCATTTGACTGTCCCCTCACCCAGGGCCGTCTTTAACCTATTGAAGACCCTATTAATAGGCTTGCGTTTGACCGCCAACTCGCCTGATATTAAGCGACGATGCGGTCTCCGATAGAGCACGCTTGCCTAGAAGACTTGAACCCATCTTCCCAGTTAAAATCGAATTAATATTTTTCAGGTATAAACGTATCTCGAAACCCGTCCGATGCGTCGGAAAAATCCGAAAAATCTCATTCCACCTTGGAAGACGAGAGCGAGCGAGACAGAACGTCCGCCGAGCGGAGCTCCGCCGAGAGGGAGCGGGATACCAACGTCGACAGGGAAGAGAAGGAGAGAAGTATCGACAAAGAACAAGTTAGAGAGGAAAAGGAAGAGATTGAGAAGGAAGAAAAGCACAAGTGAGTTATACTTTGTATTTTTACGTAGAACTGCTCCCCAGCCCAGCTCAGTGTATCACCACAGAATACATATAAGTACAATAACAGAAGATTCACTCCGCAAAATCATTTAAATAAGCGACTTTTGCTACTACACAATAAAGTACAATTCAGGACGTGCGAGCGCTAACTACCTACTGCTATATTAACCTAGAAGTTGCCTCTCTGTGTATCGCGTAACTCTTGTCGCGTTATCTCTGTGTATCGCGCGGCAGCGAGCACGGCAAGTCCGACAAGACGACTACTTGTAGCTTCATACCTAAAGTGCAGAGTGCGCCAGGCCTATCGCAGAACAGATAACCGTTTGAAACAGGTATTCCACAGAGGAAACCACCAATTGGCAAACATAGCTTAGAATGCCCTGAGACTCGTTGTAATGACGATACGAGTATACGTAACACAGCTGGCAGTGGCTAGAGATTGGGCTGAGTGGAGTGCCTTGGGAGAGGCATATGTCTAGCACTGGATTAAGATAGGCTGATGGTGATGATGACTAATGTACTAAATATATTCGCCAAATGCAAGTAAAAGTCGTTTGTAGACTTTGGATAACATAACTAGACATGAAAGTTTTTCTAACTAGACGATTTGTTTATATGCTAATGCACTATACTATTTATGTAAATTTGACTTTCTGTTGGCACCCAATTGAAATGTTTTCGGTAACAGTAATATGTGTGTTCAGACCGAGGCGGCCAACCGAGGGCCGCATAGTGACCCACTCGCTGGAGCCCGCGCCGGCGTTGGAGCCCTGCGGCGCGCTGCGAGTGGCGCCCCCTGCCGCCGTGCACGCGGCCACCGCCGAGCGAGCCTACACCAGTCAAGGTAAATATATCCGAGTTCAGAATTCAAAATCAAAAAGATAAACAAATATGTCAAAATATGTCAGTCTTGTGGATCGTAGTACGTTCACCGTGTACTAATAGGACGTTGCTACCTAGGATGGGCAGAATCGCCGTTTTAGGACATACCCTATTTGTTAACAGAATGTATTAAGATAAACACAACCTGCTGTAACTGTCAACGTCAAAGAGAGACGTCTATACGTCAATCGATTTTGGCACAGTTTCTTCGCCCATGTACTGTCCGTGTGCAATCACGCATCTTATCTACACTAATATTATAAAGAGGAAAGATTTGTACCTATTTTTGTATGTTTGTAATGAATAGGCTCCGAAACTACTGAACCGATTTGAAAAATTCTTTCACTGTTGGTGTTGAAGCTACACTATCCCCGGGTGACATAGGCTATATTATATTTTGTAGCGAGGCCGAAGGCCGAGCTTACACTCGTGCGAAGCCGGGGCGGACGGCTAGTCTATTATAATTACTAATCACACAAATACTCGTTTAATTGTACAACTACGGCTATATAATCTTGACACTATTATATACATGTAGACTAAATAATTAACATAAGATCGAGACTAGGAAAAATATAATTAATAATAACTAATATAGGTAGTAATTGACATGCTTCTTTTATTAATTAAGGCATAAAATACAATTAAACTAAAATATCATATTGACAATATTCTAACAGACATAATTTCTTTATTTAACTTAAACAAAAACTATCTAATAAAAAAAAAAATATATATTACTAGCCGTCCGCCCCGGCTTCGCACGAGTGTAAGCTCGGCCTTCGGCCTCGCTACAAAATATAATATAGCCTATGTCACCCGGGGATAGTGTAGCTTCCCAACAGTGAAAGAATTTTTCAAATCGGTTCAGTAGTTTCGGAGCCTATTCATTACAAACATGCAAACATACAAAAATAGGTACAAATCTTTCCTCTTTATAATATTAGTGTAGATATATTAGTCTGTATCGTCCCACTGCAGGGCAAAGGCCTCCCTTCCCTCCTTCCACTTGTCTCTGTTTTCAGCAATTTGGGTCCAGTATAATAAAAATATATACTTCCAAAAAAAAACTAACATTTGTACGCCGTACCGCTTATACCTGGCAAGGACATGAGATACGTTTCCATTCTTATGACCCTGTATGCTACTTTATATGTATTTGTACCTACCACGTTCTGACATATTTTTTTAATAAATAATAATTAAAATTTCACTCCACATGCACCGGGGTCCCAGACTTTTGTTATGCTTATGTAACTACAAGAATTTGATTTCATTTGACCCGGGTCACAGAATACATAAAGTACAAGTACAGAAGGTTCACTCCGCAAATGCATTTAAATAAGTAGCGACTCTTACTACCACACAATAAAGTCTAATTCAGGACGTGTGAGCGCTAACTACCTACTGATATATTAACCTAGAAGTTGCCTCTCTGTCTATCGCGTAACTCTTGTCGCGTTGTCTCTGTCTATCGCGCGGCAGCAAGCACGGCAAGTCCGACAAGACGACTACTTATAGCTTCATACCTAAAGTGCGAAGTGCGCCAGGCCTGCCCGGGTCCAAGATCATAAATAAATATCTGGAAAATTATTGCACACACGGTCATCTGACCCCAAAATAAGCAAAGCTTGTAATATGCCTGCCAGAGACTGATATACATACATATATATATTTTTAAATACATACTTAAATATATATTAACACGCATACATAGAACAAACACAAATGTTCATCACACAAATGTTTGTCCTAGGTGGGAATCGAACCCAGGAATAATAGTTGTAATGATAACTTGCAGAGCGTCTCCGGCGATTGGACGAGATAATCAGCCGGTCGCTGCGCGCCAAGTCAGCGCTCGTGGCGGAGATGCTGCACGTGCCGGCTGCTCACCACCGGCAGATGGCGGACCTCGCAGTCGCAGACGCGCTCGGACAAGTCGGTCAGTCACATCTATATATATATATATATAACTGCTAGCTGAGCCTCGCGGATTCACCCGAGTGGCGATGATAATCGTTGATGATGATGAAAATTAGCCTATGTGTTAATCCAGGACCTAAGCAATGTGTATTACAAATTTCATCCAGATCCATCCAGCCGTTTCTGCGTGATTGAGTAACAAACATCCATCCATCCATACATCCATCCAAACTTTCACATATATGATACTAGCTGCGCCCCGCGTTTTCACTCTCGTGGTGATGATGATGATGAAAAGTAGCCTATGTGTTAATCCAGAACATAAGCAATGTGTATTCCAAATTTCATCCAAATCCATCCAGCCGTTTTTTTATTATTATTGTGTAACAAACATGCATCCATACATCTATCCATCCATTCATCTATCCATCGAAACTTTCACTTATATGATATTAGTGTGATGTAGGTATATATTTAGGGTCCGGACCCCATCTAGGCTTCTAAAAAAACGAAAGGAGAAGCGCGCCTCGACTCTAAAGCTAAGATATTTTAACTGTAGATAGGTTGTGCCCGCCACCATATTGACTAGACGAATGCAAGGTACTGTATCATACTCGTTACAGCCGTCTCTCAGTCACGCACTCCGAGTGTCCGGCAACACATCGCAGCTGATTAAGTGTATTAGCAAAAATAATTCAAAAAAATGCCTTCCTGTGTCTTTACAAACTGCACAAACTACACACGCTCTGTGAGAGAAGAAAAATGTTTAATTTCACGCGTATTACTGTATTTTTTTATTAAAACAGAAAAATAATATAAGTTGTTTTATCTTAGGCGGCTGTTGTCACTACGAAGTGTATGAGCGAGATGTGTTGATCGTCTTGTGTGAGAGAGTGATAGAGATCGCAGCATAATCGACGACCAAAGTCGAACAAGGCCGAATTCGGCCGATCCCCACGGCGGCGTCTAATTTTGCTATTAATTTCTCCGCAGACGTGACGAAAGAGCTCCGCAACGCACGCGCCTTGTCCCGCTCCGACAGCCTGGAGGAAGAAGATGTGCCCACTGAGCCGGATATGCACCAACTGCTACTCGCGGCCTGCACTCAAGGTACTAATACCCTCTTGTTAAACTAGTAGTTCACCCCGAACTGTGACTTCTTATTGAACGTGCCCTCAGCACCCAGCCACCCGGTGTCCTCCAGGAAGGCCTCTCAAAGCGTTCTCGGTTGCAAGGAGACGCAAAGTGCCATTACAGTGTAATTTTTTTCCACTTTTGACATTTTGGCGCCCCTTGCTATCTGGCGCCTAGAACGCCCCAGCTCTGGCGCTGCCGAAAAGAAATCAGAAAAGTTTGTTTTGTGACAATGAAAAAAGAAATATTAAAATAATACTATACAGGTACGTTGTCACAAAAACCGACCCCAACTCAGCATGTTGCTGGTTGTACACAACCAGCGCTGGTATTCTGTTGGGCCCGGCAAGTGACGTCACGCTCGATACGTGTGCGCGTACACACATACATAAACAACTGTATAAAATAAGCATAATAACAACGAAAAATATTTAAACAGAACACCGATACCAATACGAGACATGAAAATAATAAATTGAAAAACTAAAATGATCAACAACTAAAATAGAATATACAATACAAAACTACAAGCAACTAAACTAACTCAAGGGTTATCCTAGTTTGGCAGTTAGTTTCTGGTGTTTTTGTGGTAACCTATGCAGCGAGTACTAGCAACTCAGTCTAAAAATTTGTTCACTCCCGGTTCACTCTATTACCAATCTACATATGTAAAATTGGAAATGTCAGTGTCAGGTCAGAAGATTTGCTTTGTCTTTGTTTTGTTAATTAATATCCAATTCTGTACGTTTCCTGTGGTTTCCTACCAACCTGTATTCTGCAAATGTATTTACTATGGGACCAACCCTGGTCCCATAATAAAAGTTGTTCATAATGATGGGTATAATGACTTTTTTTTCGGCTCAGTACACCCAAATATATAACCCTGTATTAGAATGTCCATCATAAGATGATGTGGTGTTGTTCCAGCGAACCAGCTGACGTCGCTGGTGCGACAGTACCTGACGGTGGACGAGGCAGGCGCGGTGGCGGCGCGCGCCCGCTGCGACTCCTGCGCACGCGGCAGGAACAAGCACGGTATGTTAGCATTTACAATACTATCCGATCCCCAATCATTATTAACAACAAAACGTCCACTGCTGAATTTAGGCCCCCATAGAACTCCACACTAAACGATAGTCTGCCATCTCCATCCACTGGATGCCCGCGACTCTCACGATGTCGTCGGTTCATCTACTGGGAGGCCTACCTACGCTACGTCTCCCGGTTCGTGGTCTCCACTCTAAACTTTGCGTAACTGCGTTTAACTGCGCGTGACCTGTGCGGACCAGTACCGATAAGCGCAGTTAGATCGGCGCTGGTAACCTGCTTCCTACGTGAATACACCCTTACATCTGTATGTGAATTTCATAATGTGCAATATATTATAGAGTATGACGTTCCAGCGGAGATCTCGATCCCGGAGCCAGCGGCGCCGGACGTAGACCCGCTGGCGGGCTTGTTGGACTCCAGTTACGACGGTCCGGAGGATGTCAGTCGGGAATGCGATGCCTTAGACGCTGATGATGTTCTGGGTATGCATTACCTGTTTATTATTTAATTACATTCTCGGGTCTAGCCCGGATATTTGGTAGGCATTGGTGGAGCCGAAGCCAACACCAAGAGGCCCTGTTCAATGTAAAAAATACAATTATGGTATATGTGTAAAAAAGAATATGGAAACTATTGTACAGTATAGAATTTAAAAAAAAACCTGGGCTATTGAGAAGAACAACTTGTGGAAGGGATAAGAGATCTATTGGATGAGAAACGGCACCTGCCTTATCTTGTCTCATCTCAAAATTAGTTAGGCAGGTGATGACTTGCCACCCACTAAATGCCTCCCGCCCCCCCCCCCCCCCCCCCGTTAAGGCCGCATTACCTGTTTATTATTAAGGTCCCAACTAGATATACCACGAATATTCGATTACTATTAGATATTCGGCAACTTTTTTTGATACTTGGTATTGAACCGAACACCAAATCTTCACTACAAATCTCATAATGTTTCCAAATAGGCAATTATTTATTAAATGGTGTCATTTTGTAAAGCTTTTGGCGAATAAATATCACTATTTATTCGCCAATGTATTTTCTGCAATTGCACGACAAATTACAGAAGTCTTTTGAACCCAAGTTGGCTATGTAAGTAATAACTATTATTAAAAGTAGCATTGTTTATAGGCCATTAGAAATTTAAAAAAAAATGGACTATTAGTAGCTTTTTAAATTCTCTGCCGGCACTGTCTAAAAACTTTATGCACGCTGCTGTGGATCAGAGAAGGCAAACTCGGAAAAAACTATCCCTGGTTCAGACTAAGCTTCTTAGTCTTAAGCATCGGCGTAAAGTTGCTAGTCTATCGGCTTTTTATCGGATACATTTTGGAGAGTGTGCATCAGATCTGCATGATCTAATTCCCTCCTGCTCATTTTTCTATCGCACTGCCAGAGCGGTGCCCAATCGACACCGCTTCATGGTTGTCATTCTGAAAACCCGTACGAAGCGCTTTGATTCCACTTTTATTGTGCGAGCTGCTAGTCTGTGGAATGCGCTGCATGATTAGGTGTTATCGATAGTTACAATCTGGGTAGACACCCAAAGACTTAAATCACGTGTGAATCGGTTTCTTCAAGGCAAGCGTGCTCCACCGCATCATCGCTTAACATCAAGCGAGTTGGCGGTCAAACGCAAGCCAACTATCGCGTGACTGGATCCATTTTGGCTGCGTATTGAGTCCAGCCAGATTGAGTATTGCCGCGATTAGCGCGTCATTTGTATTTTTTGATCGAAAACTATGACAGTAATTTGTAAAGTAGTATTTGTATGTACAGAAGGCAGCGCGTCGGCAGCTCTCCTCGCGCGTCAGATGGTGTCAGCGTCGGTGGGCATCCAGCACACCCTGAGCCGGCTGCTGGGCGCCGCCCCGCCGCCGAGCCACGCGCTGCGGGAGGAACTCGTTCTGCTGCGGGAGAGAAATGACGTCCTGCTCGCCCGTACTGCCGGTCAGTACAACCTGAACTCTAAATAATGATGTGGCAAGGTCTATTGCATCAAGTCTTCTGGAGCTCGATATCTCCCAACAAGTCTCGCACCTCGTAAGGATTCATCAAATTGACGGCATGACGGGCGTAACCAGGGGCGTTCCTAAGTACCGGAGCATGGGAGTTCCAGGATGAAACCTACCTATGGTATAAACACAGACTAGGCAATGCTGCTACGTAGCCATAAATAATCAATTCATAGCATATATGTAATCAAATAAATGTCACCTTATGTCAATATCAGAGTACGGGTGTAACTAACATTTTGGAGTTTCGGCGTGAACTTGAAAAAAACGTCGTCTAGTTTGTATTATTTTCCTAAACTTGTGTATTGTTGACTGTTAATGCGTAATAATGGTGGATTACTATTTATTAAGTGATTGTGGACGTGCTCGAGTGTGGGTAAAGTGATACAACGCGGGTAACCAAGAAAAGCTCTACGGTAGCCTCTTGTAAAGTCTCCACCAGTTTCCTGGGGCATAACTTTGACTTGGCCGTGACTTAGCTTGACTCTGACTGAATCAAACTGAATAATACTTGACACTGGCAAATGCGCAAGAGTGCGACGCCAAAATCCTCACAGAGGAAAGATAAAAATATATTTAGCAAACGTTTTTAGAGAGAATAAAAGTAATAAAACAAGAGTTGTTGCATGTTACTGATATAATACCACAAATTATTTTTCATTACTCATACTCGGAAAGTAGGTCTGAAGTTGTAGAACATGCTCTACAGTTTCGTTCTCCTTCATGCAGCCACGACACAGTGGACTGTCCGTGGCTCCCAGCCAGCTACAAGTGGCTATTCAAATTGCAATGACCGGTTATGAGGCATACAATCAGGCGAAGATCCTGTCGTTGCAACTTCAATAGATTGTTCGTGATCTTCCTGGCAAGAATTGAGAACGCAGCTTCAGCATGCTTGCAGTCATCTTTCTTGTTCCACAGATTCTGTTGTTCTTTTTCGGTGAGACGACGCAGTAGCTATCGCACTTCCATCGCCGATGGATTGCAGAGGCCCACTGCGTCATCACTTACTTGTTTCCTAGCACCTTCCTTGGCAAGGGTGTCCGCCGTTATATTACCCACGCAGGATCCGTGGCTTTTTGTCCATCTCACTATCGTTCTGCACTTGCTCGCGCAGTGCTAGCCGCACTATCACTAGTAAACATAAGGATTCCCTTGCCGTCCCGGTCCACGGGGCCCTGAGAAACTCATTTAAAGGCCAGACTGCTCTTGCTGCCAGTAGTAGGCCCATGGCCTCCGCCTGCAGAGCCGTCGTTGTTTTGTTTAAGGCCATGGACTCCTTGAGTCCGAGCTCGGGTGAGTAGTAGACGCAGCCAGCTCCCTCCTTGTTTTTTGAACAATCTGTGTATATATTCCACGAGGGCAATACCCCGTCCAGGACGTTGTCGTCTGTTATCAACTCGTACTTTTTGTTATCAAGATGTGTGTTGGCTTGATCTTATCGGTACCTAGGATTGCTTCAGGAATAATCCTAGTCGCCCGGTCGATCCTGGTAAGGATAATGGGACCTACTATATAAATTACTAGCCGTCCGTCTCGGCTTCGCACGAGTGTAAGCTCGGCCTTCGGCCTCGCTACAAAATATAATATAGCCTATGTCACCCGGGGATAGTGTAGCTTCCCAACAGTGAAAGAATTTTACAAATCGGTTCAGTAGTTTCGGAGCCTATTCATTACAAACATACAAAAATAGGTACAAATCTTTCCTCTTTATAATATTAGTGTAGACTAGCCGTCCGCCCCGGCTTCGCACGAGTGTAAGCTCGGCCTTCGGCCTCGCTACAAAATATAATATAGCCTATGTCACCCGGGGATAGTGTAGCTTCCCAACAGTGAAATAATTTTTCAAATCGGTTCAGTAGTTTCGGAGCCTATTCATTACAAACATACAAACATACAAAAATAGGTACAAATCTTTCCTCTTTATAATATTAGTGTAGATTGCATTGTCATCGGTCCTTGATATGTGTACTTAATTTCAATTTAACTCGATGTTTTGAAGTAATTGAAAATCAAGTTCAAAGATTCCGTTACATACATAAATACATACCAAGCTAATAAAAGCGTGTTAAAAAGGGTTCAGGTGTTGTCGTATACAGTCAATTTCTTGACAGCCCCGTTAGCTTAGTTGGTAGTGAACCTGCCTTCTGCGCTTGGGGGCGTGGGTTCGATTCCCACCTAGGGCAAACATTTGTGTGATGAACATTTGTGTTTGTTCTATGTCTGGGTGTTAATATCTATTTAAGTATGTATTTAAAAATATATATGTATGTATATCAGTCTCTGGCAGCCATATTACAAGGTTTGCTTAGTTTGGGGTCAGATGATCATGTGTGCAATAATGTCCCAGATATTAATTTAATTAGGAATTAATAACAATAAAAAGCCGTCGACTTAATGTTACGTGAGTAATTTTTTTAAATTTTTTTTTAAACTATACTGTCCCACTGCTGGGCAAAGGTCTCCCCCATTTCCTTCCATAAATCTCGGTCCTCCGCCGCTTCTTGCGAACCTCTCCGGAATGAGTCAAGATCGTCACGTGAGTCATATAAATAAAATAATAAAAAAGTCTAAATTGGTTATAAACTTTAATTCCATAAGTTTGCAGGAACAAGTTAGAGAATTATATCGGTCCAGAGTATGTCCTGACGTATGCCTCCACTTGTGAGGCAGGCATAGCGCTGTAACTGTAGTAGTTAGCGGGCCGCCAGTTGACCGCGTTGGGGATGCCAGCGTCGTTTGCACTGTTGGTCAACTGGTTGTTTACATTCATAAAGTTACCGATGGGGTTCGGGTTGGGGGAGCTAGCCCAGCCCCAGGCGCGGCGGCAGTTTACGAACACGTTATTCTCGGCGTATATCGAGGCGCCAGTCCAGACGCCGATACCGTAGCTGGTGACGTCGGTGTATAAGTTGTTAAAGATGTGGTTCTGAAAGTTTTACCAATTCATTATCACACTAATGATAACGATGCCTGAATGGGTGTTCCCCGATAGTTACAAACTTAGTTTTCAAGTCAAATGTGAATCGGTTTCTTCTAGGCAAGCATGATCCACCGTAGGCCGCATCGTCGCTTAACAACAGGCGAGTTGGCGGCCAAGCCAAGCAAAAAAAATATGTAAAGCGTACGAAACTCTGAGTCTATGCACCGCGTCGGTACACAAGCGCGGCGCTGTATGCGCGCGGAGGTCGTTAGAACTCCAGCGTCAGCTGGTTATTTTATTTGCATTACATTGAGAAAATGTTTAAATGCACGAGCGAGATAACAGCGTGGTTTAGAAGACCCTTAAGATCCGTCGAAAAACAGTGAAACATGTTACCTCGGCCCATCTGACGAGAGGGTTCCGTTGAACAGTACCCTGGAACCAGTTATTGTACCAGGAGGTCTTCAACCTCCCGATGTCAGTGCCTCCTGTGTTCTCACCAATGCCGACCAGGATCACCATGTTGTGGTTCCTGTTAAATAAAAATGTTTTTAGTTCATTTATGTTGTGTTACTCGTATTTTTGTGAATATTCTCACTATCTTCGAGTAAAGTAACAATTGGTGGAGGCAATTAGGCATTCAGCTACGGTCGGTTTGTTGTCACCTCTCAGTCAGCTTTGGATCCTGGAAAGGTTCTAGCTGAGTAGATAGTTGCAGTTTTTTTTTTTTTTTTTTTTTTGTTTGTAACAGGCTTAGAGAAGGATATCTCACTAGCTCTCACTAGAGTTCGATGAGTGGGTCATTAATGACTCAAAATACGGGCGGTAAATATCGCTTTGCGTCCCTAGGGAGGTAAAGTAATAAAACAATCGAAGTAGTCCCCAATAAAAAAATACCATTAAGCTTACTTTTTATTTTCTTCGACCATGTATTGCCGTGAAGTGTCGATATTTTATTTAAAAACCATCGAATGATGTTTTTCCCATAAATTAATGAACAATCTATACATATAATAAAAACGTAGAGATAAAAAAATCTGTAATTGCGAGATAACAAAAAAAAAATCACACAGGTCGTCTTAAAATAAGCAGCTGAACACGATAGGACAGTTTTTAGTATTTTTGTCTGTTTGTTTGTTTGTTTGTTTGTTTGTTTGTTTGTCCGCGCACATCTCCTAAACCACTGGACGGATTTAAATGCGGTTTTCACCAATATGCTTAGAAATTACCAGATTAAAACATAGGCTATCGTATATCATTTATTTTAATTCTTTATTTTTACATAAACGAAAATAAAAATCAATGATTTATTTCTTCGTTACCCGAAACGTAATATGAGGATCGTCACATAGCCTCAATCAAGGAGATCCAAAGTAAAGAGAATGTTATTGACATAGCCATTAAAATTTTGAAACTGTCAACTGTCATTCGGTTAATCAGTTTAAATTTAAAGAAGGTTCCTTAACCTTCTTAGATGAATGAACGTGTAGATCAAGCATGTTATAGGCCTTACAACCTCTTTGGTGATTCATTCCAGTGCATGGAGTAGGAGTGTGGCGTACTCGTACTCCTTGCGCCAACCTTCGTGAATTTTATTCCAATTTTCCACGACGTGTGGCGCTGGGGCGCGAAAAGAAAATAATAAAAGAACACCGAATTTCAAATGGAATTGTCATTCGCTTTTTCTAAGATTTGTCTAAGATTTTTCTTTGCATTAAATTTATAATTTCTTTCGGACTCAGCTATTTTCTTCCATTGTCGGTAGCTTAACCCTCTCCTTCTATATAAATAGTACAAATCCACTATAATTGGTGACCACTGAATGGACCGTACACCACCGACAAAGGTCAGAATGCCGCTAGATCGTACTGATAGCACTGCGGCTGACACGAAGAATAAAGATGATGACAATGTATTCCAAATTGGCGTGCGAATTCCACCGTTTTGGCCCGAGAAGCCGGCGATTTGGTTCGCCCAGATCGAAGGCCAATTCGCGATTTCCAACATCACTGCAGATAGCACCAAGTTCTACTATGTGATTGGACAACTTGACCCGCAATACGCAGCTGAAGTCGAAGACATCATCGTCAACCCGCCTGTGACCGAGAAGTACGAAAAACTCAAGCTGGAGCTAATTAAACGTTTGTCCGCATCAAGAGAAAAAAAGGTACAGCAACTTTTAACACACGAGGAGCTAGGTGATCGTAAGCCTTCTTAATTCTTACGTCATCTACGACACCTAGCAGGCCCCGGAGTTTCAGAAGACTTTTTACGCATGATTTGGACCAGCCGCCTACCGAACAGCACGCAGACCATCATTGCTTCGCAGCAGATGACGTCATCACTCGATGTGCTGGCAGACCTAGCCGACCGCATACATGACGTTGTCCCTATAGCCCAGGTCGCATCTACATCCAGTACCACACCGGGAAGCTCCAAGCTCCATATTACATTCTCATGGTTTTATTCTATGTTAGCATTTAAAACACAAAATATACCGCATCCTATTTTAATACAGTCCCGCGAATAGAAATATTCAAAAAAGGCCCTTTGTACATGAAAATAAACCTATACAACAAAATGCCGGACGCAATAAAGAAAGAAATAAATAATAACATTTTTCCAGAACCAACTTTGTAAGTTTCTAACCCAAAAATGTTATTACGAGATAAAAGATTTTTTCGACGATAAATTTTAGAAAATTATAATTAGAAAATAAATATCGATATATAAATAGTTAAGAAAGTAGCGTCATAAGTTTTGTATCATCTCATATATAATTAAGTAACCTATCACACTAAGTATGTTTTTTTTTGTTTTGTAAAATTGCTCCACCCTAGGTTATTTATTTATTTATTTATTTATTTATTTAACTAACACGGTACAACCAATTACATTAGATAAATTATTAAAATATTACAAAAACATATAACTCGTAATTACAATAACCAAAAATTCAATGCAAATATATTAACAAACAATACAAAATTAAAAACAATAATAAAATTAGTGACATGATGTCATGGATGATAAAATACAGATAAAATCAATTAATGTCACAAAAAGTCAAAATGCATATAAATTTTTAATTAAATGTTAAGTTTGAATAGTATATATAATATTTATGTAATAGATTTAACTATACTTAAATTTATATGTTTATGTCTGTGGTCTGGTTTTGTGAACAGCCACTACATAATTCATTGCTGCACCCTTTATGCAGGGTATATAAACTTAGCTTTTAGAAGAATACAGTGTATATTTGCAATAAGAATAAGAATATAGAAATAATTTTATTTTACTGTGATATTTTAACAGATAAATAGAGTAGTTACATTTCATGGCTTTTTAATCACGGTATACATACAAATGCACGCGAAATAAGAAATAACTATCCAAGAGCGTGTTAAGACAAGCATTATGTTAGGGTTCCGTGGCCAGCGAAACTTTCGCCATTTCAAAACATGCTCTGCACTGTGGTCACATTATCTTTTTGATTTGAAAACTGTTGACGGTGTTATTTATTACTTTTGTGATTCTATCAATACTTCACACAGGGCGACTTAAAATAAGCAGCTGAACATGTTAAGGCAGTTTTTAGAATTTTTGTTTGTTTGTTCACGCACATCTCCTACACCCCTGGAAGAAAATGCGGACGGATTTAAATGTGGTTTTCACGAATATGCTTAGCTATGACCAGATTGAAGTATATGCTATGTTATTTTGCGCAAGGCCGGATTAAGGGAAGAAAAAAGAATTGAAGGTTTATATGAAAATCTACGCGTACGAAGTCGCGGGCAAAAAAGCTAGTAATTTAAATAAAAATACTAGCGGCCACCTTTTAATTGGCACCCTGGTTGATATATATATTCTCCTTATCATAAGTATGCGTAAAAATTTGGTTTTAAGCAAAAACTCGATGACCGAAGTAATTCTGCAGCCGGATCTTAGACTAATACTGTTTATGGTTTAAACGTAGAGTAATATCTTAATCATTATAGAAGTTAGAAGGTTCTAAAAAAAACGTACGGACGGACGGACAGACATACAGACAGACAGATGGACAGAACGAATTTATAACGGGTTCCTTGTCGGGCTATGGAACCCTAAAAAGCAAAGAGGCATGAAACAGCTTGAGTTCTTACCATCTCGGGACCATAACCCGAAGTGCACTTATGATCACTCAGATAATATTTTTTCCTCATAATAGTTACTATTTTCCAACAGCTTTTAACAAATTCACAGAAAGACCACAAACATATTTATTGAAATTTAGCTCGACTGTTGTCAGCGGGTAAACTCGTTATCAATAAGAATTACCTGAAAATGGAGTTCGAAACGGACACAAAGTTAGCGCCATTGTAGATGTTCAACAATCCGTTGTGTCGTCTCTGGCTCTCTGGCGTGTTCACTGCGATCCAAGGATCGTCAGCCAGTTCAACGTGGTTGATCCAGACTTGGACAGAATTGTCCACAGCGATGTTGTCGACGAAGGAGAACGCTCCTGGCACCATGGAGATGATTCCTCCGTTGCCGTTGGGACGCTCTTCCGGTCGCAGCGTCAGGGCGTTGTGAATCTTCAAGTTTGACACGATCACTTGTTGTTGCTGGAACACAAAAAAAAACAATATGCATGTAGGTTTCATTACGTTTTACCACTAAAAGGCAAATAACAGAGGCAAGAAGTTACGTTAGTTATTTAAAAAAAAAAAAGACATTTCCAGATCCAGCTCTGGCTCGAAGACCAAATGGAAATGGATGTTTTTATTTTTTCGAAATGTAGTTGCTGTATTATTTGCACGTTTTAATGAAACAAAATATATCTTTGTATATTGTAACGTGGATACTCCCCTACAAGTACCTACTATATTGTGTTTGTTCTATGTCTGGGTGTTAATATCTATTTAAGTATGTATTTAAAAATATATATGTATGTATGTATATCAGTCTCTGGCAGCCATATTACAAGCTTTGCTTAGTTTGGGGTCAGATGACCATGTGTGCAAAAATGTCCCAGATATTTATTTATTTATTTGAGAGAAGTAGCGTACGTATTACACCCGTTCCTCATGGAAATTCCAAAAATTGGTACTCAACGATTTGGGTAGTCAAATTAGTAATTTATCATACGCACTGCCCAAGAATGGAACTCGCTGCCGTCCTCCTTGTTTCCTGAGAACTACAATCTGGGCATCTTCAAGGCTAGAGTGAATAGATTTCTTCTAGATCAACGTGTTCCATCCTTGGACACACCGTCGCTTACCATCAGGCGAGTTGGTGGCCAAAAGTCAATCTATTCTAAGTGTTTACAAAAAAATACAAGCTTTGGCGGAGGACTCACGTATATTGGCCTCGGCTGCGCCTCGGCCCTTCTTTTTACGTTCGTCCATAAACGCCTATGTCGCCTGGCGCTGCAGTTAACGAGCACCGCAACGCGGTAAAGTTGTATGTCTGTCTATTTTCTACCAGATACATTTGCATGCTGACGTTATCGCATATAAAAACTTAGTTTTTTTTACAAATAATTACAGCATGAATAACAATTAAATGTATAATTGTACAATTATATAATAGGGAAATACTACTTACTAACCAACTGACACACTCATCATGAAATCTTGAGAACTACTTAACCTACAAAGCTGAAATTTGGCAGGTATATTCTAGGGTTGTAGAGTTCCGCCACAGTAGAAATATAAGCTAAACCAGTAGTTTGACTCGGATGTTTCCTTGAATTCAATGCCTACTGCGGGTTGACGCTGCGCGCGCGTCTGTCGCTCTGAGCGTACCGTGATGTATCGTAGCGGGCGGGGAGAAGGGCGCTCGTTTGATTACGTCACTCGATTCGGGCGTTAGTTTAAAGTCAACCTTCTGCTTTAGCTTATATTATATCCACTAAGAAAGGATTTTGCGAAAGGACTAAATAAAGGGGGTCCAAAAGGGGTTGAAAGTTTATATGAAAGTCTATTACGAAGGGGAGGAGCTAGTTATATTGTATATAACATTAAATTGTTGGAAAGTATGAACCCACCATTTAAAAAGTATTATAGTATACTGTACCCCCATAATTCTGAGGCCTCCTCCGAAGAGTGTAGCGTCACGGTCACCTCCAGTGATGGTCTTCCAGCTGCCGACTGGCAGAAACACTCCTGATGAGCCAGTAGTATACAGCGCCATCATGTCGATGCGTCCGCGCACATACACAATCCTGATGACATTTCAACATTTAAAATCCCTCATTTTAACCCGTCTGCCGTCAGATGTCGATAAAATCGATTTTAAAATTAAAACAAGACAATTAGGTACCTATACATTATTTGGAATCATAACAAACTTACCTAAACTAATATCTATATACTGGGTTACGCATAAAGGGTGTACTAAGCCGTAACGGGTCCGCTAAATACTCATCATTATCCCGGCGAGCATGAGCCAGGGTATCTTACACCCTGGTATTTTTTTTAAGTTGTGTATTTTTTTAAACCTTCGTCTGACAATACTAGCTCGCTCAGTAGCTGGAGCCAGGGGCGTGCGGGAGAGGATAGTGACGTGTTCGCAGTGTGGCATGGGACATTGTACGGGATATTCATGGGCAAACCTGTTTAGGGTATGTTATACCCTGCCTCATTTTTGACGTATTTTTTTAATGTAATTTTTCCAGTTATTAATTTTAACTCTTTTATTAGTTTTTTTGTATTATCTGTTGTTCTTTTTTTTATGATTTACTATATCGGTTGTCTTTCGTTCCTTTAGTTGAGTTTTTTGTTATATTATTTTCAGTTTTTGCTCAAAATGGATATTGAAAAACAAGAAAAGCGAATCCGTGCCATGTTAGAGGAAGAACTAAGTGATTATTCTGATGAATCCAGTTCAGAAGGTGAAACCGATCACTGTAGTGAGCACGAAGTGAATTATGACACAGAAGAGCCCCGTTGTAGAAAAACCAAGCATTCCTGCAATGCTTGTGCCAAGCCCATATCATATGCATACATTATCAGCCAATTAACGTCCATTGTTGGACAAGGCTTCCCTCATAGAGAGGGGTGTTGCCATAATCCCCACGCTTGGCAGGCAGCTTGGGGATCGCAGTATGTTCACCGTATACTATTAGGACGCTGCTGCCCATCCTCCGGTGGTTCTGGTCGCAGTTTTAGGACAACATAATATGGATGGAACACGCAAAATTTGTTTGCGAAAATTGTGCTGATCTTGACAGTAGTCCTTAGTCTCGTTTTTAGTTAAAAAAAATACAAATAAGTTTATTAACGAAAAGAACCTCAATATCTTTCGGTATTAAGTTGATTTACATTCCAATTAATAATATTTTTGCTAAATTGTTGATTTTTTTAAACCTCTACACTTTTGTCCCTATAATTATATAGTATAAGAAAAACATTAATAAAAAATAATTATTTCATAATTAAAAACTTCTTTCATTGAATTCTATTAAATAATTTATTATTATACAAAATGAGATCAACACAATTAAGAAAATAATAATAAGAACTGTATTATGGTACATCAAATTATGGGTATGTCGTACCCTGCCACATTCTTGATGTAACTTTTTTTCACCTCATGCCCGCCGGGTTATACAAGTTTTAACTAAGGGACAGTTTTTTTTCATTTTCACACTGAAAACGAAAATAATAATCTGCTGCTCATAACATTTTATTGACTGTGATAAACAGATGCACAATTTTATTGATAATAGTGTGAATAATTAGAAGTTAGGCAAGAATTTAATGTAAAATATATTTATCTATATTTATCTTCTATATCGATACATAAAAATATAGAGATAAAAGAACTGTAATTGCTAGAAAAAAAGAACACAACACGTCTTAAAATAAGTCTTCTGGCTGATGATGTTGATACATACTGTGAAAATGTCAACTGTCTATTACGGTTCTAAAAATACAGGATCTATAAAATTGGGTACGGAACCTTAAAAAGTACAAAATTACCTGCGATCATTGCCAAGGATGGCGTCCCTCAGTGCCCACGCGTCCCAGACCGTCCAAGATGCTCCGTTATGCCCCCCCCACGTAGCTCCGTTCAAGGCGGCAAAGCCAGCCTGTTGATACGGCACGCGAGAATTCGTGGTATTGACGTTTTCGGTGTAGACATCTCCTTCCCTGCCTGACAATAAAGTACATAAAAAAAACTGACTTCCCTTAATTATCTACAAAAAAATACTGTCAGGTTGAGAACCTCCTATTTTGAAGTCGGTTGAAAATGAAAGATACTACTTAATCGAACGCCAAAAGGGCTTTGACGTCGTTTGAACGCGTCCAAAACAGGGGGTTCAACGTCGTTTGAGCGCGTCATAAACAGAGAGGGTGCAACGTCGTTTGAACGCGTCCAAAACAGGAAGTTCGACTTTGTTTGAACGCGTCCAAAACAGAGGGAGTTGTCGTCGGCTAATTTGTATGCTTTTCATACAAACGTAACAAACGTTTGTGACGCATGCGTGTTTGCACTGTGTATTGTGTTAAAATAATGATAATATGACAGTATATTTACCTAAGTCGATTTCACGATTAGTTGGCAAGGCGGTGACCGCGAGCACCGCGGCTGATATGACCAGGAACCACTTCATGTTCAGAGTATACTCTCATATTCGGTTGTCTCGGTTTTATATAACACTAATCAATAGTCAGAAAATTAAAGGCTTAAGATACGTTGTAGATTATATTTGATTGATGCTTTGATAAACTTCATTTACTTACTTAATTAACAAAAATATGTGATTAGACAAAAATATTTAAAAAAATATCATCGGAACTATGCTTAAAAATTGCCACACTAAAAATAGAATAAATTGACTCAGTTAATAATAATCACCTGCGTTTTGTTTATTTCAATCATCATCATCGTTATCAGCCTATCATGTTCCCAATGCTGGGAACAAAGACATATTAGCTTTACGTAATCTGTGTCTGGGACACAGGCCATCTCTCAGAGAGTGAATGGCCTTTAATCCACCATGCTGTCCCAGTGCATGTGAAGAGAAGATAATATCATGTCATTGAGTTTTTGAAGTTCTTAGCCACACCGGTTTCCTTCGTCGTTTTTTGAGCAATGGTATCGAAACTGAACATTATTTAAGCACTAAACAAGTCATTGGTACAGGGCCGAGGATCGAACCGGTCGCCGTCATTTCAGCCATAGGACGTCCACTGCTGGACATAGGCCTCTTCCATTGATTCCCAAAAGGACCGGTTGGAAGCGGCCTGCATCCAGCGTTTTCCTGCGGTCTCTTTTAGGTCGTCTGTCCATCTTGTGGGTGGACGTCCTACGCTGCGCTTACCGGTCCGTGGTCTCCACTCGAGAACCATTCGGCCCCATCGGCCATCTGTTCTGCGTGATATGTGCCCTGCCCACTGCCACTTCAGCTTGCTAATCAGTTGGGCTGTGTCGGTAACTTTCGTTCGTCTACGGATCTCCTAATTTCTGATTGGATCTCGTAAAGAAACCCCGAGCATAGCCCTCTCCATAGCTCGTTGTGCGACTTTGAGCTTGCTAATGAGGCCCATAGTGAGAGACCACGTTTCAGTTACGTATGTCATCACTGGCAACACACACAGGTTGAAGACTTTCGTCTTAAGGCACTGAGGTATTTTGGACGAGAAGACGTTGCGAAGTTTACCGAACGCTGCCCACCCGAGAGATTGTCTTCGCGGGTGAGCGGTGAGCGGCTTAATTCACCTAGTTGATAACAATGGGCTTTTCATTGATAACTATACCACGTCCAATATTTTTCTTGATCCTTGAAAGATATGACTAGTGAAATTTAAAAATAAAAATTATTGATACGATCGATTTAAATCTTTGTTGATAAAAATATATGGCCAAGTGCGAACTGCTTTAACTCCTTTACTCTTTTTCCGTATTTTTAAGCACTGGAAAAAAGGGCATCTAGCATAATAATAGGCTATACTTATTAGCCTAATATTAGGCTAGATGCCCTATTTAATTATCACCTAAACATCTCCGTATGTTATTTTAAAAACTAAGAATGTGTCCGATATCACGTTTCTTACTGGCTCTATTCTTCTTCTTTTGAGTTGATGTTTCGTAAGTTAATTTGTTTACATTTATTATGTCGGGAGTGAAAAATTTTTTGTTTGGAACGGTTGCTTTTTTTAGCGAATTCCAAAAATTCGCAAAACAAAAATTGTTTGTTGTTGTATAGAGGCCGCTCTTAAGAGGATGCTAATTGATTACCAGTAGTCCTGTATATATGTCGCAGATTTGCCGAATCAGCTGTTTTACAAAACCACTAGCTATTTTACAAAACAGCTCCGTTATGTTAACCAGCTATATATATATATATATAGCTGTTTATAGCTGTATTATATATATATATATATATACTAGCCGTCCGCCCCGGCTTCGCACGAGTGTAAGCTCGGCCTTCGGCCTCGGTACAAAATATAATATAGCCTATGTCACCCGGGGATAGTGTAGCTTCCCAACAGTGAAAGAATTTTTCAAATCGGTTCTGTAGTTTCGGAGCCTATTCATTACAAACATACAAAAATAGGTACAAATCTTTCCTCTTTATAATATTAGTGTAGATATAGTGTACAGAATTGGACCTGTTACAGTTTTATCTACACTAATTAGCTGAGCTAGGGGTGTTATGACGTTAGTATTTATGGCAAGGAATCTCATGTGAGTTAATTAGGGTCTAGGTGTTGTAGTATACAGGTAATGAGGAAAAATAATAAAAAAGTCTAAATAACTTCATTTATTGCAGTTTCAAGTTAGAGAATTATCGCGGTCCTGCGTATCTCCTGACGTGGTCCTCCACGTAAATGATGTTGTGTAATATGTACCCGTAGTGCTGTTCGGGATGCCAGTTGACCGCGTTGGGGATGCCAGCGTCAAACCCACTGTTGGTCAGTTGGCTGCCTTCATCCCTAAAGTTACCGATGGGGTTCGGGTTGGGGGAGCTAGCCCAGCCCCAGGCGCGGCGGCAGTTTACGAACACGTTCCTCTGGGAGTAAATCAAGGCGCCAGTCCAGACTCCGATACAGTAGCTGCTGCAGTCGGTATATAAGTTGTTCATGACGTGGTTCTGAAAGTTTTACCCATTCATTATCACACTTATTCATTATAAATGCTGTTTTTGTGTGTAAATGTATATGTTTGTTTCTTCTTCACGCTACCACGGTTGGAATGGAGATAGTTTATACCCTAGATATCGGTTCCTTGGTTGGAGGTATGGGTACCCTGTGTGTTAACATAGACTACATTTTATCTCGAAAATGTTAAAGGTTCCTGTAGAGCAGCGGGTGAAACCGCGGGCGTAACTAGTAATTGTATTACACAATCGCGTATCCTCTGTATTTCCGCTTCAAAATCCTGGCAAATATGACAAGGAAGTAGAAGATTAGGTCCTGCAAAGTAACGTTTGATTCTAAAGTTATAAACGATCTATCAGATCATCGCTCAAAATATCTGAACCAAACGGAAACTAAAACCTAACTAGTTGTTTGCTCATATCCGAAATTTAAAAACTTAAAAATATACAGTGTAAACTCTATATAGCGACACTTAAGGGACTGCCCAATTTATGGTGTTATTGAGAGTTATCATTTAATGGAGAGAAGAAAAATCTATATTATTTTACTAGTATAATATGTATTTACTAGTAAAGTATAAATTTATAAACAAAAAACATTAATATTGACACAAATATCAACGCATATTGCATGTAGTCTGTTATCTGCGTGTGACGTTTTTTTCTGCTCCAGTATTTTATTCTAAACTAGCTGTCGTAGCCACGACTTTGTCCGCGATTTCTTCAGAAAAATTGCCTACGTTCCGTCCTCATGCTACATACTATTACCTCGCAAAATTTTATCGCGATCGGTTTAGCCGTTTAGCCGTGATTATGTAGCAAACAGACAGACGGACAGAGTCACTTTCGCATTTATAATATTAGTGTGGATACGAGTTGTTAGTAAGTACTGTTTGTTGCTTAATAATGACGTATTGTTGTCGTTGTTTAGTGTGGGTGTGATGCTACATAGAGTGTGTCATTGTATGGACAACAAGGTAAACCAGCCAAGTCAAGTAATTTCGAAGTTTTAGGGAGTTTGTCGTTAAATGTAGTGTCGCTATATAGAGTTTATACTATTGAAATGACCTACTTAAATACAAAATTACTTAAATTAAATCAACGATCCGCAAGTTCTCATTAAACAAATATACAAACATACATAAAAACACCGACCTCTCATTAGAACCTGAGATCTTGCTTCGCTCGGTCAACTATTTAAGCATATAATTTAAATTTTGTTGCAATCTAAATTAAACATTATTATAATGACATTGGATAGTAGTTACTGGTAGTTCTTAAATGTATACCGGGTGTAATGGAAACGGTCTTGAATCCGAAACGCTATTATTATACTATCTACACACCACCGAATACTTACAGTAGAATCCATTTATTATGACTCCGCCTATATTGACAAACCGCTTCTTATGAAGTAATTACACAGGAAAGTTTAGTTTTCATATAAAATTCTTTATAACTAAGTCGAATATAATGACATGTCACTTATTGTGACCCCAATTAAATAAATTGCGTCCTGTTATAGTGACCGACATGATTCCTAACACCTTCGGCAGTGTTCGGTAGAGTCACGTGATACCCGACAACGTTCGGCGCGTGCATGTTTTTGTTTGTTTTGAGTCTCAGTGGGTAATTGATAGTTGAAGGTCATTGATTTATGTCTATTTTGTTTCTCTCTATTAAAATAAATACATATGTACTTACAAAAACAGGAGATTGTTTATTTTCTACAAAATGCTTTGTATAACGTCCGCTTAATATGACGTGTTTGTTATTTCCCTGCGTTGTCATTATAAACGGATTCCACTGTATATTAATTTGCCTTGTTTGTCGTATTTTGCAAACAAGCGTGCCAAGAGGCTCATCAGCAACAAAGCCCTAGTTCAAACTAAGCTTCTTAGTCCTGAACATCGGCGCAAAGTTGCTAGTCTATCAGTTTTTTTAACGGATTCATTTTGGAGAGTGTGCATCAGATCTGCATGATTTAATTCCCTCCTGCCCTTTTTTCTATCGGACTGCCAGAGCGGGCACGAAAAATTGACACCGCTTTATGGTTGACATTCCGAAAACCCGTACGAAGCGCTTTGATTCCACTTTTATTGTGCGAACTGCTGGTTTGTAGAATGCACTGCCTGAACGGGTGTTCCCCGATAGTTACAATCTGGGTGTCTTCAAGTCAAGAGTGAATCGGTTTCTTCTAGGCAAGCGTGATCAAAAATCTAACAAAAAAATTGTTTTATACCATTTGCAACTTCATTCTAAAGATAATGCTCAATATTATTATTTTATTCTCACTGAGTGATTTATATCTTTAAAAATGTTTACATGCATGAACATGAAGCATGAAATAGTCGCACGTTTTTAGCTGCCCCTTAAGATCCGTCGATGAAGAACAGTGAAACATGTTACGTTACCCGAGACCATCTGACGAGAGGGTTCCGTTGAACGGTACCCTGGAACCAGTTCAGGAACCAGGTAGTCCTCAACCTCCCGATGTCAGTGCCTCCTGTGTTCTCACCAGTGCCGACTAGGATCACCATGTTGTGGTTCCTGCAAAAATTATGAAATTTTTCAAAAAACAGTTTTTGGTTACTTAACTTCTGTTGTGTTACTCATATTTTCGAAATGACATGAAATTTAATTACTAAAAATATGTTTTTTAACCGACTTCCAAAAAGAAGGAGGTTCCCAATTCGACAGTTTTGTTTTATATCTAAGTTAAAATGAATATTAGTAGATTGGTATGTCAAAATATGTTATTTAAAATTAATATTGAACCTATGTTATAGTATACAACAATAATTATTAAGTTAAAATGTCAAAGCTTAAAAAGTATTTTAAACAATAAAAGGTTTTTTTATTATGATTTTTTAAATTATTAAATTTTTTCTGGAACATTCCGTATGGAAGCTCTATCAGCGATGTCGGTAGTTTATTATAAACAGTGATACACATGGCACAGCAGTTCTTGTGAAACAGTGCCAATCTCGGATGGCGTTCGAGAACAAGTATCTGTCAATTTCTTGTATTACCAAATAATTCATAAAGTACAAATACAGAAGATTCACTCCGCAAAATCATTTACATAAGTAGCGACTCTTGCTATTACACAATAAAGTGCAATTCAGGACGTGCGAGCGCTAACTACCTACAGCTATATAAACCTAGAAGTTGCCTCTCTGTCTATCTTGTAACTCATGTCGCGTTATCTCTGTCTATCGTGCGGCAGCGGGCACGGCAAGTCCGACAAGACGACTACTTGTATCTTCATACCTAAAGTGAGGAGTGCGCCAGGCCTGGTATTACGTGGAAATATTAGTCTTAAGATCCGGCTGTAGAATTACTTTGGTCATCGAGTTTTTGCTTAAAACCAAATTTTTACGCATATTTATGATTAGGAGAATATATATTAACCAGGGTGCCAATCAAAATGAGGCCGCTAGTATTTTTAATGAAATTATTGTTAATTAATTTATGGCAAAAAAATTCATTCACTAGGTTTTTAAATAAAATATCGTCCAATTCACAGCAATATAAAAATATACATGCAAGTCGGCGTCATGATTCCAAGAACTTTAAAGAAAGGTTTGCAGGACTCGTATGAACGAATATCTACCATCGTGCATATACATACACTTTTTTGCGATAAGAAAGCTCTATCTATATTTGTCGAGTTACCCCAGAGAAAGAGGCTATACCGTAGGATGGAACTTACTTTGCCATGGTAGGCCTGTAACACGGTATTTCGGGATGTGGTTTTTCGAAGTTTATAAAAACAAATACAAATCTATTAACCCTAGTACAGGCGTTTTTATATGGTTTTTTCCAGTCTACATATTGATATGCAGTGGTGCCTAAATAAACTCAATGGTATGTTTGATGTGGGACTAGTTTGATTTTTAAATTTACTTATCTCCCTAGAGAGGTAAAGTGATATTTAGTGCCCGTATTATGAGTCATTAAAGACTTACCAAGCGCTAGTGATGAAAAATATACGAATACACAATCAAAAATTACCTGAAAATGGTGTTCGAAACAGTCACGAAGTCCGCGCCATTGTAGATGTTCAACAACCCGTTGTGTCGTCTCTGGTTCTCCGGCGTGGCCGCTGCGTTCCAAGGGTCGTCAGAAAATTCACAGTGGTTTATCCAGACTTGGAAAGAATTGTCCACAGCGACGTTGTCGACGAAGGAGTACGCTCCTGATACCTGGGAGATGATGCCTCCGTTGCCGTTGGGCTGCTCGCCCGGGGCGAACGACAAGGCGTTGTGGATCCTGAGGTCTGTAATGATGACTTGTTGTACCTGGAACACAAAAAACAATGTGCAAGTAGGTTTCATTACATTCTACCACTAATAGGCAGATAACAGAGATAAGAAGAAGTTACGTTAGTTATAAAAAAAAAAAAACAGATGCAGCTCTGGCTCGATGACCAAATGGAAATTAAATGTTTATTTGTTGTTTTTTTTAGGTGCTATGTAATCATTTATGAATTACATAATGAAGTACATAGTTTATTCACTTAAAGTATACATTTTTGTTATATTTTATATATATCATATGCACGTTTTAATGAATTAGTTACAGAGAACACAAAATATAAAGAATTTACATCTAGGTACGTGCATACAACATACGTATGGAAATGGCTCTGGCTCGATGACCTGTGATTGGCTCATACCACCCAAAATTCCAAAACTAAATGGAAAATTTTTTTTCTTCCACATTTTATACTATATAGGCACGTTTTAATGAATATTCAAATTATCTATATATATATTGTTCCGTGGATAAACAGTATTTGAGAGAATTACTATACTCGTTCCTCGTGGAAATTCCTTGAATTTTATGCTTACTGCGGGTTGACGCTGCGCGTGCGACTGTCGTTCTGAGCGTACCGTGATGTATCGTAGCGGGCGGGGAGACGGGTGATCGTTTGATTACGTCACTCGATTCTGACGTTTGTTTAAAGTCGAGCTACTGCTCTAGCTTATAATATATCTACTTCCGCTAAGAACAGGGGTCAGTTAAGGGGGGCAAAAGGTTTTTTTTTTTATATGAAAATCTAGGACGAACGGGAGCAGGTAGTTGTTATATTGTATATAACATTAAAATCTTTGTAAAAAAAATATAAACTATCCCATTTAAAAAATAATGTACTATACTTTACCCCGCGGAGTCTGAGGCCTCCTCCGACGAGCATAGCGTTAGCGTCCCCTCCAGCAATGGTCTTCCAGCTGCCAACAAGCAGAAACACTCCTGGCGAGCCCGTGAACACCTGCAGCATGTCGATGCGTCCGCGCACATAGACGATCCTGACGACATTTCAACATTTGAAATCCCTCATCTTACCCCGACTGCCTCAGTTCGACATATAGTTTTAAATCGATTTAAACATGAAAATTATACATATTTGGAATCAGAAAAACTAACTTAAACTACAATCTATGTACTGAATTACGCAGAAAGGGGGTGTCCTAAGCCAGAAGAATTCCGTTATACTCATAATTATGAACAACCTTTACTATGAGATCAACCCTAAAAATGAAAAAATAAACAGGTGCTCTATAAAAAAAATCTAGTGTGAATGGCCATTTTCTATGGAATAGCTGGAATTTTTTTCGCGATTTATTTCGCTAAAAAAACACACAAGGACACTCGATTTGAGGACAAACTCCCTAAAACCTCGAAATTACTTGACTCTGGTTGGTTTACCTTGTCCATACAATGATACAATCTATGTAGCATCACACCCACACTGAATAACAACAGCAATACGTCATTATTAAGCAATAAATAGTAATAGTAAAATAGTACACTTCGTATTTACATCTTATTTACCCCGACATCATAAATAAATGAATATGAAATATGAAAATATCATACGTAGACGAAGATAACAATACGCAATAAATATTGTTATTGTATATCAATATTAATGTTTGTTGTTTGTAAATTTTATGCTCTTCTAAGTAAATACATATTATAATATTAAAATAATATTGATATTTAACGACAACTCTCCATTTTACGTATATATAGTTTACACTGTATATTTTATTCATTAACAAGTTTGCATCATTTGTTGTTTTACTTAAGAGTGTGTACTATAAAACCGACAGACAGCGTAGTCTTAGTAATATAAATCCGTTGAATCCTTTTGCGTACGGAACCCTGAAAAGTAGTTACCTGCGATCGTTGCCAGTGATGGCGTCCCTCAGTGCAAACGCGTCCCAGACCGTCCAAACAGCTCCGCCTTCGCCCCCCCATGTGCCTCCGTTCAAGGCGGCGAAGCCAGCCTGCCCATAAGGCACACGGGTATTCGTGGTGTTGACATTTTCGTAGTAGATAGTTTCTTCGCTGTCTGTGAAAAACGCACAAAAAGTGCATTAATGAAACACTGAATTCATGGAATGTGGCGGAAATTCAATAAACAGAATTTATCTCTTAACTTTCCACCCTTAGAGATTGCATATTTTCTTCGCGTAGTTTAAATGCGTCCAAAACAGAGCGAATTCAACGACGTTTGAACGCGTCCAAAACAGAGGGGGTTGACGTCGTTTGAACGCGTCCAAAACAGAAGTGTTGGCCTCGTGTAATTTTTATGCTTTTCATACAAACGTAACAAACGTATGTATGACCACAAAATGACCCGAGATCCGCCTTAACGTGTATGTGTAACGATAAGATGACAGTATATTTACCTAAGTCGATTTCACGATTAGCTGGCAAGGCGGTGACCGCGAGCACCGCGGCTGATATGACCAGGAACAACTTCATGTTCACAGTATACTCTCATATTCGGTTGTCTCGGTTTTATATACTAATCGATTGTCAGAAAATTAAAGGTTTAAGACACGTTGTAGATTATAAATGATTGATACTTTGATAAACTGCATTTACACTAATAAAAAAAAAATGATTAGGTATTTTTTTAAAAACGTCGGATCTACGCTAAAAATGGCAACACTAAAAGTAGATTAAATTGACTGAGTTTATAAATCACCTGCGTTGAGTTGTGTTTATTTGAATCATCATCATTATTATCATTATCAGCCTATCTATTCTTAAAGTTCTATGTATGTGTCCTTATATGTATATTAGATATTAGATGTATATAGATATTATATGTATCCATGATAAAAGTATATAAAACTAGCTGCGCCCCGCGGTTTCACCCGCGTGGTGATGAAAATCGGTGATGATGATGATGATGAAAAATATGTATCTATGCGTTAATCCAGGACCTAAGCAATGTATATTCCAAATTTCATACAAATCCATCCAGCCGTTTCTGTGTGATTGAGTAACAAACATCCATCCTTTCATCCATCCAAACTTTCACATATACGATACTAGCCGTCCGCCCCGGCTTCGCACGAGTGTAAGCTCGGCCTTCGGCCTCGCTACAAAATATAATATAGCCTATGTCACCCGGGGATAGTGTAGCTTCCCAACAGTGAAAGAATTTTTCAAATCGGTTCAGTAGTTTCGGAGCCTATTCATTACAAACATACAAAAATAGGTACAAATCTTTCCTCTTTATAATATTAGTGTAGATTAGTGTGATAACGTTTGTGTAGTTTATTAATTAATTATGTATAATTAGGTGTATAGTATCATGAGTATAAGTAGTCTATGTATTTTATTTATTATATTCATATATTACAGTTATTTGTGTTTGATCGTTTGTTATTTGCTTAAGTATTTACTTTTGAATCATTGTAGTTAAGGCGACTTTTTTATTGTTGTAATTCCTTGCCGTGCATGGTTTCCTGTAAGAGATCGATTTAAGCGATAAGGCCGTCTATTATAAAACCTAGATTATATTTTCATTGCAATGTATGTTTTCGTTATTTGTGTGGTCTTTTAATAATGAGTTATCATGTTCCCACTGCTGGGACAAAAGACACGTAGTAGCTTTACTTAGTCTGTGGCTGGGACACAGGCCTTCTCTCAGAGAGAGAATTGGCCCTAATCCACCATGCTGGCCCATGGTACATGTGAAGAGAAGATAATGTCATGTCATTGAGTTTTTGAAGTTCTTAGCGATACCGGTTTCCTTGCGATGTTTTCCTTCACAGTTTTGACAGTTTTGTGAGCAATGATATCGAAACTGAACATAATTTATTGAAGCACTAAGTAAGTGATTGGTACAGGTCCGAGGATCGAACCGGGTGCCGTCAGATTGTAAAGCTATAGCATGCGCGCTTTATTTAAATATATATCTTCTTTTTCTTGCTTTATAATGTTTCTGAGTTTGTTTAAATTGTTAATTTAATGTTATTATGTGTGTACATTCTATGTATTTGTGTGTTTCGTGCGCGGTACCGCGGCGTGTGGTATTCGTGGGTGATATCACAGCCGGTTCCAACTGAAGACCAGCGCTGGTTGTTCGGAGCCAGCATTATACTGACACAGCCCTGTTAGCTCAGTTGGTAGTGTACCTGCCTTCTGCGCTTGGGGCGTAGGTTCGATTCCCACCTAGGACAAACATTTGTGTGATAATCATTTGTGTTTGTTCTGTCTGGGTGTTAATATCTATTTAAGTATGAGTTAAAAAATATATATGTATGGATATCCATCTCTGGCAGCCATATTACAAGCTTTGCTTAGTTTGGGGGCATATGACCATGTGTGCAATATGTCCCAGATATTTATTTATTATGTATTTATTTATCTTTATCTGGGCTGCGCATCACGCCGAATTTACTAAATTAATTTAAATGAAACTTAGCTGGATTTAAGTTCTTACTACGAGGTAGACTATTGGATACTTTTTATCCCGAAATTCAGTAAGTTTTCCTTGGGAGAGAGGATAAAAGTCAAAATGTGTACTTGTAATTCATTAACGCGTAAACCGATTTCATACAATCTTATTTTGTCAGAAAGGAGGTAGGTACCTTAAAGATTGTCCCGTAAACATTTCAAGGTAATCAGTTGTGTAGTTCAGAAGTTACAGACATCACAACCCTCAGTATTAGGTCCAAATAACTTGAAACCCTGAATGTACAAGAACCTGTGAACGTACGGGTCATCTTAGCTGGCGTTTAATTTGTAGCGCATTTTGTTGTGTACGTTGAGCAGGAAGCCCTATTGTCAAAGTCAGTAACGCCACCCTAAAGGCATTATTTAGAAATCTGATACCTGCTCCATGGACCATCAGCATCACGTAAAAATTCATAATTTCAATGCCATCATTTAAATTGAGAAAAATTACATACCCGTGTCATTTCTGTTAAATCTTTCTCATCGTGGGGTTGATTTAATAGCTTAATTTTAATTTAAAAGCTTAATATTTAGTTTAAGTTTGCACATGTAGGTGTAGTCTAGTAGTCGTTTTTTTTTTCTCAAAAAAAATACTTTAAATTATTACTTCCAGCTATTGCCTGCATTACGTAAATCGTCAGCCTATAGTCTCAGCTACGCTAAGTTTGTCGACTCGTTGCTCTAGCTAGACTAGAATATGTATGTTCTAATTAATGGTTATCGGTTCTGCGACAGATACGTTCGGCTCACTGCCACTACAGCTTGCTAAGCTGAGCTATATCAGTCATATGAGTACATATATCAGAATACCTGTTGCAGCGATCTCTTTAAAATGACTACTTCTGAAAAATGTGCTTCGGTCATTTTACGACGTTTATTTCAAAATATTTAAAACAAATTATTGTTTTAATATTCTTTGTTTTAACTCAAAGGTCATTGACCTTATCGTGAAATGATCCTAACAGAGAATGTTTCCTTAGTAGTTTTCTTTTTTACTAAACCATAAAAAATATAAGTTATGTTGGAATGTTACAACTCTGAAATTTGGCCAAGTCCACAGAGCTTGTGAATCGTTCGTTTGAATTTTTCTATACCTCACCACCAATTTTTTTTGCTATAAATATGACCACAATTATATGTCTTTGGATACGGAAACCTACCAAATGCGTGTATTGACAGTTGACTTGATGAGCTCTTGGACGTTATTCAATGAGCAGTTTCCAATTCGCCATTGTTAGTCATAGTTCTTTCATCGTAAAGAGATGGCGCTCGCGTAACTTTGGTATTTACTTTTTAAACAAATGAATTTGTTAACATGGCAGTGGAGAACTTCGTTCAGCCAACGTAAATAGTTCCAAAAAATACCTGTCAAATAATGTAATAAATAGTACTAATAATGAGGAAAATTGTGATAGCTACGTATTTTGAAATATTTACATACATTCATATCCATCCAACCAAACTGTTCATTCAGTAGTGTAATAAAAACAAGGACGTTTTAAGGTCATTAGATTTTAAAGCGTCCTATAAAAATAAAACGAATTACAGAGTGTCTGTCATGTCACGTCATGGAAAGTTTTAAAAGTGGAAAACTGAAACTAATGGTCGCCAACGCCATCTAGCGAGAGATAAATAATGCTAAAATGACACTTTAGAAATAGCTCATTATAATGTCATGTTATGACGTTAAGTATTTATGGCAAGGAATCTCATGTGAGTTAGTCTGGGTCTAGGTGTTGTAGTATATAGTAAATTATAAAATTAGGAAAAATAATAAAAAAGTCTAAATAACTTTATTTCGATTCAGTTTGAAGAATCAAGTTAGAGAATTATCGCGGTCCTGCGTATCTCCTGACGTGGTCCTCCACGTAAATGATGTTGTGTAATATGTACCCGTAGTGCTGTTCGGGATGCCAGTTGACCGCGTTGGGGATGCCAGCGTCAAACCCACTGTTGGTCAGTTGGCTGCCTTCATCCCTAAAGTTACCGATAGGGTTCGGGTTGGGGGAGCTAGCCCAGCCCCAGGCGCGGCGGCAGTTTACGAACACGTTATTCTGGGAGTAAATCAAGGCGCCAGTCCAGACTCCGATACAGTAGCTGCTGCAGTCGGTATATAAGTTGTTCATGATGTGGTTCTGAAAGTTTTACCAATTCATTATCACACTTATTCATTATAAATGCGTGAGTTTGTGTGTGAATGAATATGTTTGTTTCTTCTTCACGCTACCACGGATGGAATGGAGATAGTTTATACCCTAGATATTGGTTCCTTGGTTGGAGGTATGGGTACCCTGTGTTAACATACGACTACATTTTAACTCGAAAATTTTAAAGGTTCCTGTAGAGCAGCGGGTGAAACCGCGGGTGTAACTAGTAATTGTATTACGCAATCGCGTATTCTCTGTATTTCCGCTTCAAAATCGTGCCAAATATGACAACGAAGTAGAAGATTGGGTCCTGCAAAGTAACGTCTGATACTAAAGTTATAAATGATATATCAGATCATCGCTCAAAAATATCTGAACCAAACCTATCGCCTCCTCCATCCTATAAAATATAATCAGGAAAATTGTTTTTTACCATTTGTAACGTCATTCTAAAGATAATGCTATTTTTTTTTTATTCTCCCTGAGTGATTTATATCTTCAAAAATGTTTAAATGCATGAACTAAATAGTCGCACGTTTTTAGCTGCCCCTTAAGATCCGTCGATGAAGAAGTGAAAGTGAAAGTGAACAGTGAAACATGTTAAGTTACCCGAGACCATCTGACGAGAGGGTTCCGTTGAACGGTACCCTGGAACCAGTTCAGGTACCAGGTGGTCCTCAACCTTCCGATGTCAGTGCCTCCTGTGTTCTCACCAGCGCCGACCAAGATCACCATGTTGTGATTCCTGAAAAAAAAAAAAACAGTTTTTGATTACATAATTTCTGTTGTGTTACTCATATTTTCAAAATGACATGAAATGTATTCACAAAAAATAGGGTTTTTACACTGATCTTAGATATTTTTAACCGACTTCCAATAAGGAGGAGGTTTTCAATTCGACAGTTTTTTTTTTAAATATCTTAGAACTTTCGACTGGGAACCGATTTTGATGATTATTTTTATTTGAAAGCTGGCGCTTCCCGTGTGGTTCCATTTCAATTTGGTCCAGTTCTGAAATTTTTATGAAATCGGTTTTTTTATGTTGATAATTATATATTTAGTTCAGTTTGCCGTTACTCAGCATGTGAATTTAGTCACAAAAATAAATGTATACTTTATTATGAAATTAAAAGTTATATTTGGTGTTCCATCTATACTTTCTCCGACACATGCCGGAGACATTTTTAGACTAAATTACTATTGCATAGCAGTTTACTCTTATTAATTTTTTATAAATCTCGGCGATTCTTACCTTAAATTATTATAATTAGACTGTCATATATTTACTTATATTATGCAAGTATACATAATTATATAATTAAAGTAGAATGTTTTTTTTTTATATTCATTTTTTTTTCACAAACAATTCAACATTGAATGTGTGGTAAAAATTAACATTAGTAGAATGGTATGTCAAAATAAGTTATTTAAAATTAAAATTGAACCTATGTTATAAGGTATATTATTGAATTATTATGTCAAATGCTTGATAATAACAATTATTATTATTAAGTTCATATATCAAAGTAAAAATAAAAACTTAAAAAGTCTTTTAAACAATAAATTCCGTATAGATGCTCTATTAGCGATGTCGGTAGTTTATTATAAACAGTGATACACATGGCAATCCTTATGAAACAGTGCCGATCTCGGATGGCGTTCGAAAACAACTCTCTGTCAATTAGTTGTATTACATGGAAATAATATATCATTAGCCGTGGTGAACAAATCAGAATGATAACAAATACGAACAAATACTGCTATTTCGAAAATATACATGCAAGTCGGCGTCATGATTCCGAGAACTTTAAAGATTTGCAGGACTCGTATGTACGAATACCTACAATCGCGCATATATACTTTTTTGGGATAAAAAAAGGTTTATCTATATCTGTCGAGTTACCCCAGAGAAGGAGGCCATACCGTCGGTTTTTTTTTATTGTTTTTTAGACTTGCGCTTGGCCGCCAACTCGCCTGATGTTAAGCGATGATGCTGCCTACCATGGATCACGCTTGCCTAGAAGAAACCCATTCACCTTTGATTTGAAAACACCCAGATTGTAACGATCGGGGAACACCCATTCAGCACACGCATTCCACATACTAGCAGTTCGCACAATAAAAGTGGAATCAAAGCGCTTCGTACGGGTTTTCGGAATGTCAACCAAAAAGCGGTGTCGATTTTTCGAGCCCGCCCTGGCAGTCCGATAGAAAAAGGAGCAGGTGGGAATTAAATCATGCAGATCTGATGCACACTCTCCAAAATGTATCTGATAAAAAACCGATAGACTAGCAACTTTGTGCCGATGCTCAAGACTAAGAAGCTTAGTCTGAACTAAGACTTCGTTGCTGATGAGTCTCTTGGCACGCTTCTCAATTGACTCCAATGCAATGCAATGGGAGGCTATGCTCCGAGCTGGTACTTAGCTGATCGATCCTAAAGGTGAGAGCCATGCACGAACTTGTGCTTGGTACAGTGTAAGCAACTGTTCCGACGTGCAGTACCGTCGCACCTTCGATAGGATACCAAGCTTTTTGGCAGCAAATTGAGCCAATTGAGAATGGAGCTTACGTAGCCATGGTATGCCAGTAACACAGTATTTCAGGATACAAAAATGTATAATAATAAAAAAACTATTAACCCTAGTACCTACAGACATTTTAATATCGTCTTTCCAGTCTACATATTGATCTGCAGTAATGCCTAAATGCTTTTTTTAGTTTTCGAAGAAAATACTATAAATTTACTTATCTCCCTAGGGAGGTAAAGTGATATTTACCGTCCGTATTATGAGTCATTAAAGACCTACTTACCGAGCGCAAGTGATGAAAAATATATGAATACTCAATCAAAAATTACCTGAAAATGGTGTTCGATACAGACACAAAGTCCGCGCCATTGTAGATGTTCAACAACCCGTTGTGTCGCCTCTGGTTCTCCGGCGTGGCCGCTGCGTTCCAAGGGTCGTCAGACAGGTGACAGTGGTTGATCCAGACTTGGAAAGAATTGTCCACAGCAATGTTGTCGACGAAGGAGTACGCTCCTGATACCTGGGAGATGATGCCTCCGTTGCCGTTGGACTGCTCGCCCGGGGCGTAAGACAAGGCGTTGTGGATACTGAGATCTGTAATGATGACTTGTTGTACCTGGAACACAAAAAACAATGTACAAATAAATAATTTAACTACTTGTAGGTACGACCAACATACGTATGGAAATAGCTGTGGCTGTGATTGGCTCATACCACCCAAAATTCCAAAACCAAATGGTTTTTTCTTCTTCAAAATGTTATACTATATAGGCACGTTTTAATGAAATGTTCAAATTATCTATATATATTGTTACGTGGATACACAATATTTGAGATAAGTACTATACTCGTTCCTCGTGGAAATTCCTTGAATTCAATGCCTACTGCCGGTTGACGCTGCGCGCGCGACTGTCGTTCTGAGTGTACCGTGATGTATCGTAGCGGGTGGGGAGAGGGACGCTCATTTGATTACGTCACTCGATTCTGGCGTTTGTTTAAAGTCGAGCTACTTCTCTAGCTTATAATATATGTACTTCCGCTAAGAAAGGATTCAAGAAGAGGCTCAATTAAGGGGGGGAAAGGGGGTTGAATGTTGGTATGAAAGTCTAGGACGAACAGACGGCAAGTAGTTTGTAAAACCTTTGTAAAAGAAATATATGAACTATCCTATTTAAAAAATAATGTTCTATACTGTACCCCGCGTAGTCTGAGGCCTCCCCCGACGAGCATAGCATTAGCGTCCCCTCCAGCGATGGTCTTCCAGCTGCCAACTAGCAGAAACACTCCCGGTGAGCCCGTGAACAGTTGCGTCAGGTCGATGCGTCCGCGCACATACACGATCCTGTCGACATGTCAACAATTGAAATCCCTCATCTTACCCCGACTGTCTCAGACGCCAGATAGTTTAAAATCGATCTTATAATAAAACATGAAAACTATACATATCGTATTTGGAATCAAAACAAGCTAACTTAAACTAAAATCTATGTACTGGATTACGCAGAAAGGGGGTGTCCTAAGCCAAAAGCGTTCCGTTATACTCATAATTATGAACAACATGTACTATGGAATCAACTTTAAAAATAAATTAAACAGCTGCTCTATAAAAAAAATCGAGTGTAAATGTGTGTTTTCTATGGAACAATTGATATTTTTTCGTGATTTCAGGATTGTTACTAAAAGCAAAAGTTGTTCATAATCATGGGTTTTATGGAACACCCACCCTTACCGCGTAACCCTGTATAAAACGACACTAATATAATAGACCGCTGCCAGCAGGCATCGTTCCCAAAATGCTGGCCGCATTGCGTCAGCAGCTCTGAATCAGTATCACTGACGCGTTGCTCAAGGTCCTGGTGTATGGTATTATGTATTCTGTGGTACTGGCCAGCATTTTGGTCACGGGATGCTTCAACCAGACGTCTCTGCGTACCGGCTTAGTAATAATAATATGACCTCAATGACACCTTTTGGGTACGTAACCCTAAAAAGTACAAAATTACCTGCGATCATTGCCAAGGATGGCGTCCCTCAGTGCCCACGAGTCCCAGACCGTCCAAACAGCTCCGCCTTCGCCCCCCCCACGTGCCTCCGTTCAAGGCGGCAAAGCCAGCCTGCCCATAAGGCACGCGGGTATTCGTGGTGTTGACATTTTCGTAGTAGATAGTTCCTTCGCTGTCTGTGAAAAACGCACAAAAAGTGCATTACAAAACTGAATTCATGGAATGTGGTAGAAATTCAATAAACAGGATTTATCCCTTAATTTTCCACCCTTAGAGGTTGAATATTTTCTTCACATAGTTTAAATGCGTCAATAATATAGGTTTTCAACGTCGTTTGAACGCGTTCAAAACAGGAAAGGAGAGAGGGGGAGAGGGTTTAATGCAGTTTCAGCGCATCCAAAATAGAAGGATTGACGTTGTTTGCATGTGTATAAAACAGAGGGGGTTCAACGTAGTTTAAATGCGTCCAAAACAAAGCGGATTCAACGACATTTGAACGCGTCCAAAACAGAGGGGGTTGACGTCGTTTGAACGCGTCCAAAACAGAGGAGGTTCAACGTTGTTTGAACGAGTCCAAAGCAGAAGTGTTGTCGTCGGGTAATTTTTATGCTTTTCATACAAACGTAACAAACGTACGACCACAAAACGACCCGAGATCCGCCTTAACGTGTATGTTTAACTATAATATGACAGTATATTTACCAAAGTCAATTTCACGATTAGTTGGCAAGGCGGTGACCGCGAGCACCGCGGCTGATATGACCAGGAACCACTTCATGTTCAGAGTATACTCTCATATTCGGTTGTCTCGGTTTTATATAACACTAATCGATTTTCAGAAAATTAGAAGTTTTAGATACGTTGTAGATTATACTTAATTGATATTTTGATAAACTGTATTTAGGTAACAAAAAAAAAGTGATTTGGTAAAATAATTATATATAAAAAAATATGTATATCATTGTTCACCGTTTTTGAGCGATGATATCGAAACTGAACATAATTTATTGAAGCAAAAAGTGATTGGTGCAAGTCCGAGGATCGAACCGGATGCCGTCAGATTGTGAAGCGCACATGGAGCGATGGTGGCCGAGCAGTAGCATGTGCGCTTTATTAATATACTCGTACCTTGTTTTTTCTTGCTTTATAATAAATATCTGGAACATTATTGCACACATGGTCATCTGACCCCAAACTCAGCAAAGCTAATTTTATGGCTGCCATAGACTGATATACGTACATATATTTTTAAATACATACTTAAATAGATATTAACACCCAGACATAGAACAAACACAGATGTTCAACGCACAAATGTTTTGTCCTAGGTGGGAATCGAACCCACGCCTCCACGCCACTTGAACTACGAAACTGAAATTTTGCGAATAGATTTCGTATGGAGTGTAGAGGTCCACCAAGAAAGGATTTTGAGAAAGGGACATAGTAAGGGGGGCAAATTGAGTTCGAAAGTTTAATGGAATAGGCATGATGACTAATATTTTTCTATTACCTCATAAAAAAGCTGATCATCAATAGAGCCTATCAAACAAAATTTAAATTAGTTAAAAAATAAATAAGTTATAAGTATTTTAATTTCATGCTAGACAGAGAGCGCACTATACTGATCTATGACGTCAATCCTCAGGCGCGACATACAAATGCAATACTAACACACGCTTTGCGAGCAAGGGATGGAGCATCCCCTCTCTATCCCCACCTAAAACTTTAAACGCTCTCAGAGATTATTCAGCCAATTCAATTTATTTTAGTATGTGTAATGTATAAATTAAACATTAGGCAACATGCCTATTCTACGCGTACGAAGTCGCAGACAACAGCTAGGTTAATCCTATTCGTTTGTTGTGATAATTCTAATCTATAGTCTTATGACGATGTATAATAGATATTATTTTTATGCCTACTTTTCTAGTCAATTTGTAGCAACCAGAACATTAGTATCAATTTGTTAATTGATCGGGCAAGACAAATTATTGTCGCATTGAACATGTGAGCTTTAATCGTTAAATAGTCATTATCATCAGCCAGAAGACGTCCACTGCTGAACATAGGCCTCCCCCTTTAACCTTCACACTGAAAGACATCCTGCCATCTGCATCCACTGGATGCCCGCGACTCTCACAATGTCGTCGGTCCATCTAGTGGGAGGTAGGCCTACCTACGCTGCGTCTTCCAGTTCGCGGTCTCCACTCAAGAACGTTTCTTCCCCATCGGTTATCAGTTGTTCGAGCGATGTGGCCTGCCCATTGACACTTCAACTTGCAGATTTTAATAGCTATGTCGGTGACTCTGGTTCTTTGGCGAATATCTACGTTCCGGATTTTATCGCGCAAAGAAACTCCGAGCAAAGCTCTCTCCATTGCCCGTTGTGTGACTCTAGTTTAAATTATCTGCCAAGTTATTTAGGTTTGTTTCTATTCGCAAAATTTCAGCAGTTTTTTTTGTCTTATAATGTTTACAAGTCAAAGATTTTCAGAATTATATAATATGAATGGCTATGTGTTAAAGATTAAATCTGTTATTACGATAAACATTATTGATAGGAACTGAAATTGAAGTTGTCCGTAGGTATAAGTAAAACAAACAATTTAATTATAATCCTCTTATCTTTTAGCCACTAATGTATGGCGTGATATGACGTCACATCTAGTGTGATTCGCAAACACTATACAAATTTGTCTCCAACTTATATAAAATTGAAAGTGATCAATAAATACCGGGATAGCGGGATTCATGTCCTAATTTTCCATCATTAGAAACTCAGACATAAGTATTTTATTTTAATTCCTCTAATTCCGTATAAAACTTCAAACCACTCCAATAACACACCGCAAATGTGTACACAGTACGCACGCACACATGTATATACGCACGTGCACAGTACGTAACCTTGGTTATATTATAAAATAGACATAGACTGCCCAGCAGGCCTAGCACGGGCCGTGGACAGCAGGCCTAGCACGGGCCGTGGACAGATTGTCTTTCCACCTTTTTTATCCCGCTAGAAAGAGACAAACGTATCCATATTCTAGCTCTGTCGCGTCTACACGCAGTTTTTTTTTTAATGTTCTGTTTTATTCCTCCGACATGGGTCGGAGGCATTGACCAGCTAAACACAGTTGTATGATACCTTTCGATGTCACACACCATTGCTATAAGGTGGATGGCAATGCCCACATTGTGGTGAGCGTTGTACTCAGAATACATATTCCAGTTTCACAGTTTACAATGGTCAATAATTCAATAGTTGTACATGTAACATCCTTTTTTTTCTTTGTCTTATACTACACGCGGATAAAAACGATGGAAAGACAATTTTTCCACGGCCCGTGCTAGGTCTGCTGGTGGCTAGACTGCCCCGGTGGCTCAGTAGACTGCCCCGGTGGCTCAGTTGTTAGTGAACATACCAGTGATGACACGGCCGCGTTAAGAGTTGTGGCCATAGAAAAAACAGATTAATTAACAATTAATGTGGTGATACGGAACCCTCAGTGCGCGAGTCCGACTCGCACTTTGCTTGTTTATTTTAGCAGGCCCTGTAATATACAATGCACTTCCATTAGTTATATAATCTAAGGGGCTTAAAATTTGTCTGAAATAAATGATTTATTATTATTAATATCTTATCTGTTTTTTTTTTTCAGATAATCAATCGGTTGATGATATCTCTTTCGCGAAAGCAAGCGCAGATCCTACAACACAGGTAAATAATATTTTCATTTCTTATTTAAACCCTTAATCTAAGCGTTAAAGATAAGTGTGTGCGTTAGTCCAGGGTATAAGCTAATTCCATACCAAATTTAATGTAAACCCTTTCAGCTGTTACAGAGTTGAGTTTGTTGAGTTGCCCACAACAAACACTCAATTATATACACACTTAGTTCATCATCATCATCATCAGCCAGAAGACGTCCACTGATGAACATAGGCCTCCCCCTTTAACCTCCACACTGAACGACATCCTGCCATATGCATCCACTGGATGCCCGCGACTCTCACAATGTCGTCGGTCCATCTAGTGGGAGGCGGCCTACCTACGCTGCGTCTTCCGGTTCGTGGTCTCCACTCAAGAACCTTTCTTCCCCATCGGTTATAAGTTCATACTTAGTTACTAATTTAAAAATACCGACTTCAAAATTAGTAAATACGCAATTTCGTTTATTTGGTTTACATATTTTTTTCAGTTATTTTGACTTAAAAACCAAACTAGTAAACCGGTTTTGAAGAAACTTTTATATGATCACATAATGGCCTACCAAACAAAAAAGGAATCATCAAAATCAATTCATAATTGGCGGAGAAATCAGTGAACATATAAAAAAAATAAAAATACAGTGGAACAAAAAAAAAATACAGGGCGTCTTAATATTTAAATAATAATCTTCTAGGATTAAGTACACCAGCACGAATGATATTGTTAATACCGTAAAATACCCAAATTAAGTACACCAGAAACAATGATATTTTTAATACTGTAAAACACCCAATTATCGCATCATGCGCACGTAGCGTGGCAGTGAAATTAACAAATCGCTAGAGCACAAGCAGAAGCCGATAAAGAAGTGAATTAATGCTATTCTTTGATAAAATAAAATCTTAAACCAGAAGCCTTTACATAACTAGTCGTATAACATTCATTCATTGAACAGATATGTTTATTTATTTCACAACGTACATAAACTTTTTTTTTATATCGTGAATAGGTCCGCCTTTGACAACCAATTCGCCTGTTGATAAGCGAAGATGAGGCACGCAGACTTAGAAGACACCTATTCACTCTTGCATTGAAAAGGCTCAGATTATAACTCTCAGGAAACAGGTTGTTCCAATCCTTGGCCTAGTTCTTAAAACTGAAGTAGTTTTTTTTTTATATAATATAATAGATCTACGTTTGGCCACCAACTCGCCTGATGGTAAGCGACGGTGTGGCCGTGGATGGAACATGTTGTATTCACTCTGGCCTTGAAGATACTCAGTAAATAAGTAGCTTTTATCCCCCGATGCAAAAACAAGAGATGTTGTAAGTTCAACGTGTGTCTGTCTGTATCATCGTAGCTCCCAAACGGCTGAACCAATTTTGATTTTGATATTTTTGTATGAAATCCTACTTAATTGATCGAGAGTGTTTATAAGCTATGATTCATGTAAATCTGTTTATCCGTTTAAAGATTATTCTTAGCTTTCTTCTCTAAGCTCTTTCATCGAGGCTTTAAATAATTATCATAATAAAAAAAAACGACTTCATAAAAATGTCAGAACTGGACTTAACTGAAATGGGACCACATGGGAAGAACCAACTTTCAAATAAAAAAAGAATTATCAAAATCTGTTCACCCATTCGAAAGTTCTGAGGTAACGATCATTTAAAAAAAACAGCCGATCTGAGAACCATCTCCTTTTTGGAAGTCTGTTAAAAAAAATAGTCATGCTTACCTATGTCGAGTTTAAATGACCGTTTTCTATGGAACGGCTGATTTTTCCTCCCCCCTTTTCAACGTTTTTAGCATGTATTTGAATGTATTTGATTATTATACAATTTTTTTTCAGGATCAACCCAGTAATGGCGGCTGATTTCTGAACGAGAAACGAATCAACCCGTCTCGAGTACTGTAGGTGCCGTCTCGCTCCCACTAAATAGGCTATAGGCGACTTTTTGGCTGGTCCACGTAAAAACGACGACATCTTACATTTCCGCCTCCGCGAAAGTTTTATCAAAAACAGTCAAGCATTTTTTTGACAGATGGTCTTCGTTCCATTTGAAAATATTTTTTTAATCTTGTTTTTGTTTTGGTCCGAATCAAATAATGTATATTTTGTAATAAATGTTTTTTTTTCTTAGTTATTACATGTATATTACTAATATTAGTGTTAAATGAGAAATAAATTTTATTATTCCATACGTATATACTATGTGATGTATTAATAATCTTAAAATAAGTTTTAACTTCACTATAAACATACTTTTCCAAAAAAAAAATAGTTTCTTTTATAAGAACTTCGATGTAAATAAAAAAAAAATTATAGTAAATTGTGTAAAATACGTGTATTTTTGTTTTTTTTATTAATTCTTAAGGCGACGTCCTAGTTGGCCAACGTTCGTGCGAACAAACGTCGCCATGTTATCGCGCGAATATCTTTTACGAACAATCTGTGAACCGATAGAAATATCAGTTGAAACACTCAATGTTGACGAGTGTTTGGATGTTGGTGTCAACGGGGAAAAAATATGTCTTAATGTATATATATTATTATATTATGGTATATATAGTAATACAGTTAGTGGTCCATAACGTGCAGGAGAAATAATGCAGTAAAACGGTGTCTTTTTGGGTTGTTTCCAATTCTCTATAGAAGTTTCTGGTAAAGATTTTACCACTTTACTGGGGCGTGACATAGACTTGACTGTGATTAATCTAAAACTTGAATCTATAGACTACTTGTACATTCTACGCTATACTTGAGACTGGCTAAATAGACAACACGTCTGGAGCCAAAACTTTAAAGATAATAATGATCCCGAGTTCGCACGAACAATACTATGCGATCGTTTCCTCGTGCAAACGATGGCTGAATAGGATGCCGACTAAATGTAGCGTTAAAGAGTATTAAATTGACAATATGTTTTTTTTATAGTAAATTGACAAGTTGTACACTTCAGGAAGAAGTTATATATTATAAATAAACTGTTATTAATGTAATAATTGTATGAAATGTGTATTTCGAAGGAAAACCTGCCAGGGCCACACACAACTACTGGGATGATCATATCTACATAAATATACCTTTTACATAATTGACAAATAAACATAACATATAGACTTCAAATTTCTGAATATATATGTTACTAGTACTGTTCGTACGCGTACATTTTCATATAATCTTTCAACCCTTTTTTTCCTCCGGCAATAATAATCCGGCATTTGCGCAAAATAACATAGCCTATAGCCATAGCGTGTGCGTGGACAAACAAACAAACAGACAAAATTCTAAAAACTGGCTTAACGTGTTCAGCTGCTTATTATAAGACGCCCTGTGTTTTTTTTATTTCTCAATTTCAATTTTTTAGCTCTACGTTTTTATTATATTATAGACTAGCCGTCCGCCCCGGCTTCGCACGAGTGTAAGCTCGGCCTTCGGCCTCGCTACAAAATATAATATAGCCTATGTCACCCGGGGATAGTGTAGCTTTCCAACAGTGAAAGAATTTTTCAAATCGGTTCAGTAGTTTCGGAGCCTATTCATTACAAACATACAAACATACAAAAATAGGTACAAATCTTTCCTCTTTATAATATTAGTGTAGATATATTATTTTGAAAACATGTTTTTATTTTATATATTCAATATGTTTTTTGCGACATTGTATGCATGCAGACTTTAAGGGCCGAATTCCAAAACGCACCATTCAATTTTAAGTATTTCAATTTTCGGGCATAAAACGAAAAAATAAAGCCGTAATTGTCAAGACTTAATATAAAACAAGTAAACTTTAACAATTGTTTATTTTAAATCAGTAATTAACCGAAATCTCTAACTTTTCCTACGAAAATTTTACGAAAAACTACTTCTGTAAATTGGAGGTAATAAGTTGGCATGTTGAATTTTTTCAAATTTTTTACACAAAATCTTAAATCACGCTTTTTGCATGTGTATTGAAAATTAATCATGATTAAAAGAAAATTAATAGGTAGTTCAGTTTGGTTTGTACCATAGATATAGATATAAGGATCTACCCGTCTAAACATTTGCATCCCAGACGTCTAGTACTTGAAACGCCATCTGTCGAAATCTCTGCTAACTAAAGGCAGTTCCGGATTACCCATAAGCACATTAAGCAATTGCTTAGGGCATCACGTCTCGGGGGCTCCATAAACAGCACTGACAAAATATTAGCCTGCACATTCGATAAATTATACATTGATTCATAACACTATAATTATCATCCTTGATAGAATTAACTATTCGTACATACCGTACATGGTACTGTGCAATGAATGATTTATGACGTAATAAATAAATAAAAATTAAAGACCGAGTCTAATTTTCTGTTGCATAGGGGACACAGACCTATCTTAGATAAATATACAGGTCTGTGTGTGTAGGGGAGGGGCAGGCGTGGATTGCTTAGGACATCAAGTAGCCTTAATCCGGCACTGACTAAAGGTCGGCAACGTACTCGTATCTGAGATGACCCTGGTGTTACAGGTATAGGCGACGGTGATCGCTTACGATCAGGCGGAACGTTAGCTTAATAGCCACATATGGCATAAAAATACTACTTTGCATCGCTCTAAAGTACGACGAAGTCGGCGCGCTATGCTTTTGTGTACTACCTTTGAAAATGCTTCATTAGGTCGGTCCTTATATATATGTCAATGGTTTGTACCTACAGATACAGATTTACTGTTTTATCCTTAATATACATATAAAACTTAAATATGTTTGTTATTTTATGTGGTTAATTATCCCATTAGTGATGTGTTCTTTTGTGGTTTGAGGTACAGTCATAGGAAAAAGGATAAATAAATGACCTAACAGTTAGGTTACAGGAAATTTGAAATGACCTAAAATGAAAATAATCATGTGTAAAATAATAAGTATTTACTGAAAATAGATTTAACTTTATAAGCACAAAATGTAAAGATAGCTATATTCCGACTGTTTGGGCTTGGGTCATAATATTACATTATAATAAATATAGTAATCATTGTTAAAACTAATATTTATACAGTTCGATTCACGAAAATGATCCCACTTTGATTCTTTATCAGTTTCAGTACAAAGAGCAATATAATTATATGATTATTTACGGGATATTTACCGTGGTAAGGTTGTAAATGGAGAAATAATATATTCGTAAATAATCATATAATTGTAGTGAACAACCGTGATAGTTTAAAAAAGACCTTGGTTCTGCTCGTCACACGAGAAAAACATTGCTCTGACAACACTGCTCGTGTGTACCATTGTGATACATACCAATTATATTGCTCTAACAACTTGGATAAATATGCTCAGCCTAGCGTGTCAACATAATTATTATTAATAAATTACTTTTGACTTTGTAATAATTAGTGTGAATCTGATTACACACGTAGAACATTGTTCTTACAACTTTCTCGTGTGTCCTGCAGTTCCGTTCAGGGCACGTCGCAGCTGGTCTACTTTTTCCGCAATTTCTTAGTGAAACCTTTATTTATGCTGCTCTTGCCTATTCGACAGGCTATCAAAAAAGAGAAAGATGTATATAAAGTCCGTCCAAACCACCTCATCGAAGAACTGTTAACGAAAATCGATCGTAAAAAGGCAGACTAGCAGAACATTGCTCGGATAAATCTGTTATGTGTCCTATTGTGATGCATGGCATTTTTAAACAAAGTATTGTGTATCACGCAAATTTTTACCATAATTTTAGGTTACTCTAGCAGAATATTGCTCTGACAACTATAACACCTACAAAAGAAAACTGCAAGTCGCACGAGTTTGTTAAAAAAAATTGACATTGCGGGCCGGAGAAATCTGGAGAAAAGGTCTTCGTGGATCAAACTGACTATACATACGTAAATTGCAGAAAATTTTATAATTTTAAATGTCACCTGGGGCAATCTCGGCTTAGCAGTATGTGCGTTTAATAAATGCATTTCCGACCAACTTATTAAAACAAAATAGAGAATTGAAATGTGTACATATCACCCATAATTAATATTTAAAAAAAGCGTTACTGGACGCCCGACAGATGTGCAACATGGCGGCATAAGATAGCGTCATGCCTTTGTCCATCACGGCATACGAGCCGGTTTTACTACCAAGGCGCGCCAATAGATGCTGTACATCAAAAACGTAAAACCTGATTCACATAATCTATATCGATGACACTCCGGACTTAGAGACTAATTTAATGGTACTTTGCGCTCCAAAATCTGAATCCAGGAAAAACTTATCTTTGGCACAGCAGGTAATGCTTACGGGGAGCTTCTCTATGGCACTACTAGTCGTGTCACGCAGTTGTGCCACGGGTAAGTCACGATCCGTAAGCCGTAAAGCCGGGGGTATGTATATTCACATACCCCCGATTATATACACCCGAAAATATAACCCTATTTCCGAGCATTCGGATAAGACATTATGCACCATAGCCGGGAATGCCCTATTTGACTCTATTAAATAAACTGTTTAAATTGTTATCATTCACACTTTAAATATATTTATATACTTAGCACTACTACTTGTAATTGTATAACAATAGTGTATACATATTTGTGAACCAAAACCCAAACCAGCTAGTTGTGTCGGCGCATAGATTTAAGGTCATAGCACAGTACCACTACTCAACACCAGACATCATTACATCAAATTGAAATTGTAAACTGTGTCAGGTCACGTAGACGATTTATATAGAATGTTTTCGTGATTTGATTTTATTATTATGGTTTCTTGTTAGAATGTTTGTACGTAAAATACGTAAGGTTCACGCTTCTCGTTTTTAAGACACGGTCTGTCTAACATTGTAAATGGAAAAGAAACTAATGGAAAATTGTAACCGAATAAAGCTTTTAAACTTTAATGACGTCTTCTGGTATCGGCGTCCAATAAACATTTTAGGTCACTGCGTCACCATATAATTACATAAAACTTAGAAAAATTACTAGATATTTTTGCCCAAAAGCGTTCGCCACAAAAATTTGCTCCAGTTAGTGTTAAACAATGATCTCGTATCAGATTGATATTATATCAATTAGATTGATTGTCTGCTATATAATGCTGATAACAGGCGTCCAGTGCCTGTTTTAGGTCGAAATTCACATTTATTTTAGACAGTTTGGTGTCGAATTGGTGCAGTGTGCTATGACTATGAATGTATAAAGTAACCAATGTGTCCTAAGATTCAGTACCTTATAAATGCCATATTAAACACTCAAATGAACGGTATATAAGCTGTTTAATTTATACAACGTTGGACTGTCGCAACGACTTTCTCTTTGGTCCAGATTCAAAAAATCATTTACAAAATTACAACTTAAGTTATGCCTTAAAAGCTGTTAGTTAAAAACTGTGATTTTGTTCTACTCCGGGTACTAATGTACCTAATCTATTTTATTAAATTGAATTTTATGAGCCATTATTGACATGCAAACTTTTTTATTTTATTTTATTGGAGGCATCATAAGTTTTAATAATAGATGCAATAGCTGGCAATGAACAACATTTTTATACATAAAAAACTTGCTAGATTTTTTTTTATGTCAAATTGACGAATTTTCTCTAATATACGTTTTCTTTGAAATAGGCTTTAAATTATGAATAATTTATAAATCAATAAAATTAATGTATTATTATTATATTAATCACACAAATTATATACTTTAAACAGCTTGTATATAATATATAAACAAATAGTAACGTAGTATTTTCCATGTAAAGATAAATGTAATAATGCTTGTAGAAACTATTATATAATTTTACAAAACTATATATTTTATACCTTAGGCTAGATTTAGACCAAAAGAAACCCATCCATTTTCCATTATATATTTGTATAAATATTATAAATCGAGCTTTTGTATAATGTTTATGCGTAAAATTGGCATGTTATGACTATTCAGTGGAATAATTGTATATGTATACATTTATCTATCTTATATTGCAATAAAGAAATAAGTAAAAGTTGTGTTTTTTTTTTTCATTTATAATACGTACTGTAAACTCCTTTCCATCTTCCTTGTCTCCTGAGAACTACAATCTGGGCATCTTCAAGGCTAGAGTGAATAGATTTCTTCTAGATCAACGTGTTCCACCCTCGGCCACACCGTCGCTTACCATCAGGCGAGTTGGTGGCCAAACGTAGATCTATACTGTATAAAAATTATAATATGAAGTCACATAATAATTATCATATTATTATAACCAGTTTGGGCAAAGAAGTAAAAAAATAAATTTAGGTGCTAGCCCTATCATCATACTCTACCTGTCAAATTTGACAGTAGCGTGGAATACTAATTGATCATCAGAAAATCTCATGCGCATCAGATTAAGGTAGGGCGAGCTAATTATATGCTAAAAAGTGTAAGTATATTCCACTAATCGTACAATTTGAGTGACGTAAAAAAAGGGGAGGGCTACAAAGTAAAAAAAAAAGTCTTCTCGAGCGTGGCAAATTTTTATTTATTTTACAAAAATTCGTCGATAAAGTCTATAACGGCTCCCCCCACCGATGAAAAGGTAACATTTTTTTCTTCTTATCATCTAAGCTTTGCAACCCAATAGGTCTCTATGACGCTCGAGTAAATCCCCATTTAGCATCGTGGGCTCCCCACCATATGTATCGACCATGCCTGCCAGAAAGGGATCTGCTCTTTCTCTGATATTTAGGTGGTGCAGATCTCTACCGCTATTAAAATATGGTTCATTAGAGAAGTCAATTATTTTATCTCTTGCACAATTCAATTGGGTAAAAGATTCTGAGTCAGAGGTCAAATCCAAAAGTAATCAACCCACTAGATTTTCTATAGACAAGTAGGCATTTATTAATGAGTTATTTCAGGAAAAATTCTACGAAATTGTAAATAGGGTAGTGTCTGTGACCTAACCTAAAGGATTATCTTCGATAGAGTATAGTAAACAAGGTAAAGTGAGGTAATTTTGATCAACTACGTGCCGTGTGGTCACGGAACACTATTACACCTACACGAGCGTGCGGTGCGGCACGTGGTATGGTAGGCGGTGGGTGTCTTTTTTTATTATTTCCTCTTGAAAGGATTTTGGCGTCACAAGTCTTATGTCATGAAATGAAATATTTCCTACACAGAAAAGAAAAAAAAAATATGCTTAAATTAGAACGGCTGTCAAGGTAATTTTGTAACAATATTGTTGTAGCCACTTGCATATTTATATAAACCCATAGCAACTGTGACGCGGAATTCGACGCGTTGACATAAATAAGAATGTTCAATCAAGTATCTGTCACAACAATACAATACCTGCTGACAGAGTTTACTTCTTTTTTCTGTGATTTATTAACAGCTAAGCTAGTCAGTGTCAAATTTATTCTAAACTCATTGTATTTTTAGATATCTTCAAAAGAGTCGAGCAAAAGATGTCGCGGTATACAGTCAAAGTCATGCATGCTCAGTAAAGTGATCGAGGCTTCTATGGAATAACACGAATGATTTAGCTCAGTTACAAAATTAAAACCTCACCTGCGCGAGCGCCTGCGATACGATGAGATGTAATTTTTACATCTCTAAAAACTTTTTTTTTAAAAGCATTCTTAGTGGAGAAAATAAAACGCATTTTCAGAGACAAAACTTATTTCTATGATTACCATCACTTCTTTGATAACATTTCATCAAGATTCATCATCATCATAATCAGCCTATCTTTGTGCGCTGCTGGACATACCTAGGCCTCTCCCAAGTATGGTTGCCAACCATAATATCTCGCGGACGAGTATATTTTTTTTAATGATACTGTGTGACGAGACGAGCGAAGTCGCTCGCCTGATGGCTATTCACGCTTGCCCATAATAGCTCAACGCCACTCAGAATTTTGAACTTCAACAGTTCAAAACCCTGGATGGCAATGCACTGCGCTCATCACCCCGAGATATAAGATGTCAAATCTCTGTGTGCCCTGTAATTTCGCTATATCCCACAGTATTTGCAATATCCTACAACCACCCACCCACAACGTCGAGCATAGCTGTCTCCATAGCTCCCTGAGTGACCATGAACTTGTGGACTGCTGCAACTACGAGTCTACGTTTCAGCACCGTAAGTAATATCTAGTACGTACTGGAAGATTTACAACGGTCCTTGCGGGATACGTGACATATTATTCAACCGTTTATAATGTAATACAAACGGACGTTAATTTGCAATTGGTGTGATGATTTTTAGACGTAATCTGGTGGTTTTACTTGGTATTTTCCGTGTATTATACCTACCCGGAAAAGATTTTCACTTTTAAGTTCGGTCTCTACTGTTCTAAAGGTATACGACCTATCCGTCTGGTTTGGTACGCCCTTTCCTTGTATCCCAGTGTAGCATAATCAGCCTTTTAACAGTCAACTGCTAGACTTAGACGTAACCCCGAAAGGGCAAGCAAACCAACCGGTACCTATACAAAATATTATAGTTGCCAACTGCTATGCTAAGTTTAGTAAATGTGTATCACCGATATTGACGATGTAATATGCAATTGCTCTAGATGAATCATAGAAATAGAGAACCACCCACAAGATGGACAGACGACCTAAAAGAGACAGCAGGAAAACGCTGGATGCAGGCCGCTTCCAACCGGCCCTTTTGGAAATCGATGGGGGAGGCCTATATCCAGCAGTTGACGTCCTATAGCTGAAATGATGATGATGAGAAATAGAGAAAAGAGTACCTACTCTTGGGCGTTGGCAGAGTTGTCTGGCGTAGCATGGCGGAGGTCGCCACACGCATATTGAATTTTTTCTCCGTGCATATTGCAGGTGAAGAAAAATATCGTGTTTCCTCACGATAGTTTCTTTCACCGAAAAGCCAGTGGTATGAAAATCCGCACATATATTCAAAGAGCTCATTGGTACGGGCCCGAGAACCCGAGATTTGAACTCGCGACCTCACGCTTTCAAGTCTAGCGGCCTCCCATATAGGCTACCACGGCTTTGGGCGTGTAACCCAGTAGGGATAGTCATGATGAGGATAATGGAACAAATAAATAAATAATTAGTGAGTACCGTCCGTACCCAGCACCAGTCGGTATTCCTCTCTGGAACAATGAAGTGGTTCTTCCTGTTTGCCTTCCTCGTTCAACTCCTGGGGGTGCTGCATGCGAGCCCGATGATTGGTTTGTCGAACCGGAATCTCTGGGGGCCCCCGCACTGCCCGCATGATATGGCACTGTTTTTCTATGGTGGAAGAGCCTTCTGCAAGAAGTAAGCATTCATTTTACTTATAGTACACTAGCGTTTGCCTGTGACTTCATCAGCATCTATGGGACCGTTCAAGAATTATGTAAGCAGATTTATTACAACTCCCCCTTGTCAGCAAAAGTAAGCAAACCTCTTATCCCAACGCTTACGCAAACATTGGTATATGCATTTTTCTTTTAATCTAAGTATTATTTTTATTGATTCATGATCCCCTTCTTCTATCTATATAGGTTTTGGATGTTTGTAACGAAATAAATCTACTGAACCGATTTAAAAAAATTATTTCACTGTTGGGAAGCTACCCCGGGTTGGGTCCCCGGGTGACGTAGGCTATGTTATATTTGGTAGCGAGGCCGAAGGCCGAGCTTATACCCGTGCGTAGCCGAGGCGGGCGGCTAGTCTATTTATACAGGTAAAATTTGTGACTGTATTGTTTGTAGGTATAAGGTAATTTATGGAAATACTGAACGGATTCTGAAAACTATTATACTGATAGAAAGCTACATTATTCCTGAGTGACATAGGTTATTTTATTCACAAAGCTGACCAGAAAAACGTTGTCCTGTCCAATGATTTATAATATAGTTCGTATAAAATTCCCATAGAAAAAAGCACTTTCAGTTTTGCCTGAATATTTCAATTTTCTGGGAAAACTATCCAAATATATTTTTTCTAAAACACCCCAGTTGGCGGTTAAATGCAAGCCTACCTATATACCTAAAAAAATGGGTACGACGATTAAAAGTAGATGTATAAGATCGATTTCATAGATTTGTTTACATAGTTAGTTGTATTAAAGTGAAGGTAATAATAATTATGGTTTTTTTTTCAGGAAGTTTATCCAGGAGGACGACTGGTAGTACGAAAAATATATGAACGTATCACGCGAACCTTAACGCGCCGAGATACGGTTTGCGGTCGCGTGATCTTACAAACTGCACCTATTCGGGACTGCGTTTAAAGTTGGCTGTAAGGCTGGGGCCTTACGCCGCTTTCGTCAGAATAAAACAAAATAGGAATTCCTTCTATTTATTCTTTTGGACAGAAAAACCTTTAGGTGATTATTACAATATTTATCAAGCACTGTAGAATCAATAAGCTTAATCTTACAATTGTAATGCGTCAATCTTACCATTGAAAATAAAAATAATAAACGACCAGTTATATGATTATTTACGAGATATTTATCGTGGTAAGATGGTGAAAAGAGCTCTCAAATTTTACCACGGTAAATATCCCGTAAATAATCATAAAACTGTAGTTAACAACCGTGATAGTTTAAAACAGTGTTTTATTTTTAACGGATTTTATTAGTTGTATCGTAGGTAACTACATTATTTAAAAAGTGTTTAAGTTTAGTTTTGTTTATTTTAATGTTTAATTATAGCGAAATTCTAAGAAAACATTTATCTACCCATTATATCGCACCTGAAATTGTGGATCAATTTTCAAATAAGTAAATAACAATTCACATAAACCAATCATATCCAAATTAAAACTGGCTCTAACCGCCAAACTGACTAAATCAAGTAAGTTAGTTCCTTCAATTGATCGTATGCTAAGGTCATGTACAATTATTGTTATGTTTATTGCTATTAAATAAATAAATGAATTCGTATTTTTCCTTTTCATGCCATAGGTGGCAAACAAGCTAACGGGCCGCCTGATGGTAAGCGATCACCGTCGCCTATGGATACGGGCATCACAGATACGTTGCCGACCTATAAAAACTCTATTAACAGTTCCTTTGAAGAACCCCATATTATAGTTCAAACGCATTTAAAAAATAGACAATTCAAAAAACATACAATTGCTAGGATTCGAGCCTGCGTCATCCGGATTTACGTGTGAGCGTTCTATTCGCTAAGCTACGGTCGCCCACTTATCGGCCTTCAAAATTTTGAGCTGTCTATGCAACCCACAGAAAAGAGCAGCAAATAGAACGGAAATGAGATGGAAAATCTGTCGCTAGGTATTGTGACATAAATAAGAATGTTCATTCTTATAATAAGAATAGCTTCGCTTTTTATAATAAGAATGTTCATTCTTATTTATGTCAACACGTCGATCTCCGCGTCACAGTTGCTAACACAGTTGCTATGGGTTTATATGGGTGCAAGTGGCTACAACAAATTTCTTACAAAAATGCCTTGACAACCATTCTAATTTAAACAAATAAAATTATTTTCTTTGATGCAATCAATCTAAACGTTGCTTGGTCCTAAAGTGAAAACAATTATATTAGTTACTAGCTGCGCCCCGCAGTTTTACCCGCTTGGAATACTCCTTATATCATCCTACATGCCAGTGAAAGTCCCGTCTAAATCGGTCCAGCCGTTTTGGAGTCCATAAGGAACATACATAAAATATACATTTACTTACATCGTCTTTTATAATAAGATTTTTATCAAACCATATTGCTATACTTTTGCGTTTATTTCCTCAAATGCACAAAATAATGTGATTAATTTCCCGCTGCAGTACTGCATTATTTGTTGTTTTTGGCGCGTCGATGTAGAATGCGTAGTTTAAAAACAGCATGATCAGTGGGATTAGTACGAGAACTTGCGAAAAAATTATCGATACGTAAACGATAGCAAATGTATGAAAAATTCAGTTTCCCTTTACGTCCGAAAGAGGCGCTGTTAAATTTTTCATACATTTTGCTATCGTTTACGGAACGAATACTTTTTCGCAAGTGGTCGTACTAAGGCCACTGTTCAATTATTAATATTGACTTTTGTTATATTTTCCTTGTCATCACAAAATACCGATTCACTCTATCCCTCGCTTTACCTAAACTCTCAACAGCTATAGGTACTCCTATCACTGTGTGTGTGTGTGTGTTTCTAAAACACGCTGTCCGTTCTATTTGTTAGGTATCTTTTATTCGCAGTTATATTCTATAGTAGGTATATCGCTCATTACATCATCATGATCAGATCAAATATTTATATTAAAGTTTGTGGGTCAGTAGGTAATTCCGTTTTATATATTGAACTAGCTGCGCCCCGCTGTTTCACCCGCGTGGTGATGAAAATCGGTGATGATGATGAAAAGTAGCCTATGTGTTAATCCAGGACATAAGCAATGTATATTCCAAATTTCATCCAAATCTATCCAGCCGTTTCTGTGTTATTGAGTAACAAACATCCATCCATCCAAACATTCACATATATGATATTAGTGTGATAATCAGCCTGGTGACAGTTAAGCGAGATGAAATTTCAGTTTCTCTCTTCTGATTGGTCCGCGTTCGAGCTTCTGAAAGATTAGCGTAGTTAGGTTGAAGGCAATAAGGTTGTATGTAAAAACACACACACACTGATATTAAATTCTCTATGGTGATAAATTCATTTTTGTGATTGGTTAGCAAGGAGTTTGTATTATAATACTAACCATTTGGTGGTTAGTACTTATGTGAAATCAACCAAAGAGGCCGAACGAATCATGACACATCTGTCATGTGCATTCTTCTTTCTTTTCATTTATTTTTTCTCAAATTTTCACGCTTTTGCGATAAGTTATTGCAAATAATAAATAAAAATTAGTTTGAGTAGTGATATATTAACTTGTAGGTATTAGGTACTATTAGTTATTCGTAGCTTTCTTTTTCGGGGTGAAACTATTTTGTTTTCGGTTTCGCGGATTCTGCTATTGAATCTTTCGCTTCACTCTAAATTTAAAATTACGCCCTCGCCCTCGACGGACTAAATATTACTTTGTCCCCTTGCATCACAAACAACTAATGAAATCTTCAATTTAAAATTGCTTACAGCATGTTGCATGAGCATGTATAATCGTAGACCGCGTCGTCTCCTGTAATGACATTGCGCTTGGCCGATATTTGTTAGCATTGAAGTTTTTACAATCACTTTTTGCACCTAACATTACTCATTGTTACATATTCAGGGTCAATGGCTATTATATAACAGTAACATTATTCACCAGCGACTTTGAAAACGTAATGAAATAATCCATCCCGTTCTAATCCCGCGTTTCTTTCGTGAATTCCGTAGGACTTCATACAAATTTCCAATCGCTTATTGCTCCCTTTTCTTTTTTAATGAAAAACTAGCTGCTAACGAAATACTTATACACCTTCTTGAAGCATACTTCTTGGTAGCGACAGCAACCTGCTTTGACTTAGATGTCAATTTCTTATTTTTTCTACGTTCCGATTGGTATTTCTTCGTCATTGTCCATTCTTCATATTATTAAATATATATCTTCTTTTTTTCTATTTTACACTCTTCTGATCCTTCCATCCTGATCCTAACTATATCCTAATTTTCGCGTATCGTTTCCTTACCTTTACATGCTTGTAATATGGCAACAGCGGCACGGCAAACCCAAAAGCAACACAAAAAAAAAAATCGTGAATTTTTCTTATTGAAACTTTTTCTTACAACTTTTATTTCATTTTTTTCTTTGTTTTTTTTTTAATACCTATTCTTAATTTCGGGGCGGAGAGAAATCCAAAAAATCAAAGATCATATAAATTGGGCCAGCCGTTCTTGAGTTATAAATGTCGTAACCAACCCGACTTTGTTTTATATAAGTTGTTTTTTTTATGATACCTAATGAGTGACGAGACGAGCGAAGTCGTTCGCCTGATGGCTCTTCACGCTTGCCCATTCTTGCCCAACAGCTCTACGCCACCCAGAATTTTGAATTTCAACAGTTCAAAACCCTAGATGGCAATGCACTGCGCTCGTCACCCCGTGATATAAGATGTCAAATCTCTGTCTGCTCTGTAATTTCGCTGGAAACATTGCCCTTCAATCCGGAACACAGTAGTGTTTGTACACTACTGCTTGGCGGTTGAATAACTGGCAAAGGTGTGGTACTTCCCCAGGCGGACCCCTGCAAAGAGTCCTACAACTACAAAAAAGTATTTATATAATATCCCTAGATAGGTTTGAGCTTGATTGCCATCTGAGCGATGACGCGGTCTACTAAAGTGCGAGTTTGCCTAAAAGAAATCTATCCACACACGTCTTGAAGACACCCAGATTAATTACGTCCCATTCGCAAAATCCTTTATTAGTGCACGCCGCTCTAATTCCACGTTTCTTCCGAGAAATCTTACAAGACTTAAGTATATTACTATATATTTATTTCCAAAAACCTCATTGACCCCTCGACTTAACTCGCCCCTTTTCAAATCCTTACTTATAACGAACGTCTACATCGTATAAGAAACTATAGGTAGGTATCAGCTAAATTTCAAGTTTTTTAATTTTTATTCATTAATTAAACACTTATAACATTACAGATAAACTAAAGTTCGCGGGTCTTATAGTTTTTGAGAGTTATTGATGAGTGCATTTGTTCATGTCAATGGTATTTCGCGTCCATATATGTACTTAGCTATATAGGGTTACGCGGAAAGGGTATACTAAGCTGATATTCAGCTGTGGGGTTAGTACGAGAATTTGCGAAAAAGTTATTGATACGTAAATGATATGTATATTAAAAAAACAGTTTCCTTTTACGTCCGATAGAGGCGCTGTTAATTTTTTCATACATTTTGCTATCGTTTACGGAACGAATACTTTTTCGCAAGTGCTCGTACTAGGGCCACCGTTTCATAGAAAACGGCTATTTACACTCGACAAAATGTATGTAAGGAACAGCCAGTGAGATGGAACGGTGGCCTAAGTACGAATATTCGCGTAAATACGTACTATCGAATTCCATACACATTTTGAATTTCGAACTAGAAATTTGTATGAAATTCAATAGTAGGGTTTTTTTAATGTTACTGAGTGACGAGACGAGCGAAGTCACTCGCCTGATGGCTCTTCACGCTTGCCCATAACAGCACAACGCCACTCAGAATTTTGAACTTCAACAGTTCAAAACCCTGGATGGCAATGCACTGCGCTCGTCACCCCGAGATATAAGATGTCAAATCTCTGTGTGCCCTGTAATATCGCTGGAAACATTGTCCTTCAATCCGGAACACAGTAGTGTTTGCACATTACTGCTAGGTACGTATTTTACGCTGATTTTACGTGAATATTCGTAATTCGGCCATAGCTGATATTATTATTTTATAATTTCAGTGTTGGTCCCACAGTAAACGTTGTTCATAAAGATGAGTAGGTATTAGCCCACAGACAAAGATAATAAATAACCACATGATAGCGCATTTAGTGAAAATTCCCTCTTGCACGAGTAGGTACCGAAGCTACGTCGATCGCTTGCACAGAAAAGAAAAGTAAATAGAACGGAAATGAGAAAGGACTGTCGCCAGGTATTGTGACAGATATGCGATTGAACATTCTTATTTATGACAACGCGTCGAACTCCGCGTCACAGTTGCTATGGGTTTATATGGGTGCAAGTGGCTACAAAAAATTTCTTACAAAAATGCCTTGACAGCCGTTCTAATTTAAACAAAAATCTTTTCTGTGGTCGCTTGGGTCTGAATGGCGCTTGTGGCGTTATCGAATGTATTATGTTATGATTGGAAGTCACGCAAAGGATTGGCCAGCTCGAAAAAGATTATGCCGATTTTTTACCGACTTCCAAAAAGGAGGTTCTATGTTCGTCTATATGTTTTTTTTTGTGCTCTTGAAGACGATATTATCGTTATTGCCTACAGCAACGTTGTTCATAATGATGATTACAGCTTACCCTTCTAGGCTTAGTATACTCTTTCAGTGTAGCCTCGTTTATTGTTACATATTCAGGGTCAATAGGTATAAGCGCATTCGGCCTGTCTTTTGACCTACCGACCGACCGCACTGAAAGGTCGAACTCACTTGTTGCAGGACAAAAAATATAAATAGAGTATTCGCTCGTCTATTGTATAAAACATAGATGTATTTTTTGCTTAGATTTTTAGATACTCAGTCAATCATGTTTTTTTTATCGGGACAATCGCAACTAATCGATACGCACTTGGAGAAGCTGATAGCCGATATTTTACAGTAAATGTTATCATAAGTAAAAATATACAAGTTTTTTTTTTACATTATTGCACACATGGTCATCTGACCCCAAACTAAGCAAAGCTTGTAAGCAAACTGATATACATACATAATTATATATTTTAAAATACATACTTAAATAGATATTAACACCCAGACATAGAACAAACACAAATGTTCATCACACAAACGTTCGTCCTAGGTGGGAATCGAACCCACAAGCGCAGAAGGCAGGTACACTACCAACTGTGCTAACGGGGCTGTCGAGATTGAAACCACAGACCTAAAATATATTTGTTTGCTACGCTAAAAAAAAACATGATATCCTAAATCTATGATTGAAACGTAGTCTAGCTACGTGGCAAAAAAAAAGATGTCTGCGAGTCTATGGAGTCTAGCAACCAAAATTCGAAAAAAAATGGCCATCATTTCACGTAGGTATGGCGGGAAATTAATATTTCGAACAGTTTTGTGTTTATGTAGCCAAGCCGGGTAATGATTGTAAACTAGCCGCCCGCCCCAGCTTCGCACGGGTGTAAGCTCGGCCTTCGGCCCCGCTACAAAATATAGAAGAATAAAATGTAGCTTCCCAATAGTGAAAGAATTTTTCAAATCGGTTCAGTAGTTTCGGAGCCTATTCAATGCAAACAAACAAACAATCAAATCTTTCCTCTTTATAATATTAGTACCTATAGATGATGATTAAACCGTTTGAAACAGTAAAAAAAAAATACGGAGAAATGTATGTACATAAGTTTTAAGTTGCGTTACTGTGGCACATAATTTTACATGATAATGTAAAGAATAAATTTCACTGTAATCATTTATAATAATTACCAGACGAATAGCTACAAGTACAAGAAAATCCCGCCGTAGGTGAAACGCCATAGGATTCACTTTAATGCAATGTGCGCCATTCACAACTTTATTACTCTATAGTTTTTTATTTTATTTTAAATGTCACTAATCCTACTACTATTATAAAGGCGAAAGTTTGTAAGTATGGATGTATGGATGTTTGTTACTCTTTCACGTAAAAACTACTGAATGGATTTGAATGAAACTTTACCACAATATAGCTTATACATCAGAATAACATATAGGCTATAGCTTATACATCAGAATAACACATAGGCTACAATTTTTGAGGTTTCTAATGTGAAGTCGTAAAAAAACACATTTTTTGCGCTTACATTGCAAACGCTGACTGAATCCTACAAGATCCTACAAGATAGATCAAAACAATGTACTACAGTATTGTACAACTTAAAAAGGTCTCCAAAAAAGTCCGTGATGGTATATGTTTATCTCTTAGGAATAACCCACAATAACCATTTTTTATCCTTTACTTTGTACGAGAAATAATGGCTTTTTACGAAGCGATTTTAAGCAATACAGTATTAATCCTTATCCAATTAAGTATCTTAAATACATTGTGCATTTAATAAAGATCAATATGGCTTTTTACAGCATGTAAATTAAATAAATATTTTCGAAGATATCACAGATTTAAAATGCAGAGTCATAGCAATTTCGGCGATAAATACCGTTTCGGTGATAAATACCGGCAGCGGTGCCAGGCGAACGGGGCGTGGGGGGAGCGGGGTAGGTGCGGTGGGGAAGAAGTGGCTCATCGCTGAGTGCGCGACCCGAACGCGGGCAGACACGTGAGGGCAGACGTCGTTGACGGTTGTGTCCGTTTTGCGAATTTTCAAGGTACCAGCGATTTGATAAAAACGTATGGTCGCCTACTTTAAGTAATATAGGCCTAAGGTTAGTTATTGCCAGGTTTCTTTTTGGTTAGGAGTTACACGTACAAAAAGATACTTCATTTTTACGAATTACTTCATTGATAATTCAATTACTATATAGATAGGTTAATTAAATAGGCAAGGATTGCATTAAAGTACAATCATAACAATAACTACCGTACTGTATTTTTTGGAAGTATAGAAACAACACGTACTTAAGAATTATGCCGCGAAAGCGTAAGTCTAATCTTTCCCAAAGCTCTAATAAAGCTCGAACTATGAAAGTAGCTAGACTTAACGAGACGTTTCCACAAGCCGAACTGCGAAGGCTTAAACAAGCAGAGCGTGAAGCAGCTCAAAGAGCTGCTGAGACACCAGAGCAGTCCCAAGATAGACGTCGACAGCATGCTGAGTATCTAGCATCTCAACGGGCTGCAGAGACACCCGAACAGTCTCAAGCTCGACGTCAACAGAACGCTGAATATCTGGCATCTCAACGGGCTTCTGAGACACCCGAACAGTCCCAGGATCGACGTCGACAGCATGCTGAGTATCTAGCATCTCAACGGGCTGTCGACGTCTATCTTGGGACTGCTCTGGTGTCTCAGAAGCCCGTTGAGATGCCAGATATTCAGCGTTCTGTTGACGTCGAGCTTGAGACTGTTCGGGTGTCTCTGCAGCCCGTTGAGATGCTAGATACTCAGCATGCTGTCGACGTCTATCTTGGGACTGCTGCGGTACTCGGTTGCGAGTTACCGAATTAGGAAGGCATATAGTGAAGGCTACAATTTTAACTGGAGAAGCCAAGGGAGACAATGTTCTTATACCGCGCATCCCAATCATACCCAACAACTTGCCATTCAATTTTAAACGCCTGCAGTTCCCATTAAAAGTCGCATTTTCAATGACGATCAACAAATCGCAGGGTCAAACCTTGAAGGTAGCAGGCCTACATTTGGGCACGCCATGTTTTTCTCACGGTCAGCTCTATGTGGCTTGCTCACGTGTTTCCAAAGCGAAGAATCTGCATGTTTATGCTGAAGGAAAAAGATCGTTAAATGTAGTTTATAGGAGCATACTGCAGTAGCTACCTATAGACCTATGATTAGGGCTCTTCAGTGCTTAGTTACCGTATTTCTTACTTATTACTAGACTAGACGGGACGAACCTGAAGTCCACGCGAACGAAGTCGCGGGCAAAAGCTAGTATCATAATATGTGAAAGTTTGGATGTATGGATGGATTTTTGTTACTCAATCACGCAGAAACGGCTGAATGGATTTGGATGAAATTTGGAATATACATTGCTTATGTCCTGGATTAACACATAGGCTACTTTTCATCATCATCATCATCTCATCGCCGATTTTCATCACCACGCGGGTGAAACCGCGGGGCGCAGCTAGTACTTTTAAATATTTTTGTAAATTTGACTTGCCCCGTTTAACTGACAATGTTATAAGGCCAATAAAGATTTCTATTCTATTCTATTTAGGTAGCAAAAGTCGAGACCTTAAAATGGCAGAATTCGTCAAAATGAGTTAAGTATAAAAAAATAGACACATTACATGCCATGTTTGAGAAAACAACTGACAAACTCAAATTAGGTACAAATGATACTTACTCTCAAGAAAAATTTCTTGATAGTAGTTTTTAATTGACTTATAATTACTTTCTAACTAGCCTAAAAAAGTTGATAAAAACCTTACAATTAAAAACCCATTAAAAAACTATTAATTATTTTTTACATTGTTATTCAATTGAATAAAAGTTTTTAGTTATCAATGAAACAATAATTGATTAAATGTTTCATTAATATTCCATTTATCCCACGGTCGTGGAAAATGCTTTAAAAATCATTAAAACAAAATGAATTGACATGTTCTAAGGAATGCAATAAACCACAAACAGAACACGCAGCTCATTAATTTAATTAAAAAACCGCTCATTCAATTATGAATAATCTAGTAAAAAAATATTAAATCGATCTTTGATTGGCAGCTGTATCGTTCGCTTCATATTGTCACAATTGTAAAATTTCAAAATGTTATGAAATTTAGCTGCGAACTGTCAAACCTAGACAAAAATAAAATCAGCCAAGTGCGAGTAGGACTCGCGCACGAAGGGTTCCGTGCCATTGTCTATAAAACGGCAAAAAAATCATGTCTGTTGTATGGGAACCCCCCTTAAATACTTGTTTTATTTAAATAAATAAATAAATATCTGGGACATTATTGCACACACGGTCATCTGACCCCAAACTAAGCAAAGCTTGTAATATGGCTGCCAGATACTGATATACATACATATGATATATTTTTAAATACATACTTAAATAGATATTAACACCCAGACATAGAACAAACACAAATGTTTATCACACAAATGTTTGTCCTAGATGGGAATCGAACCCACGCCTCCAAGCACAGAAGGCAGGATCACTACCAACTAAGCTAACGGGGCTGGCTTTAAATTTAATTATTTATTTTTAAAGTGAATATATGTATAATTACACATTCTGTGAATATTTCAAGCGTCTACCTGTTGCCGTTATCAATATCGAGCAAAAACAAGCAAAAAAATCACTTTTGTTGTTTGGGAGCCCCCTTAAATATTTATTTTATTCTGTTTTTAGTATGTGTTGTTATGGCGGCAACAGAGATACATCATCTGTCAAAATTTCAACTTTCTAACTATCACGGTTTATGAGATACAGCTTGGTGACAGACGGACAGATGGACACTAGGTACGCGCTATTGCATGCTATTGCGTTTCACCATCGATATTGTTAACCCAAAAAAAAGCAATCTTGTCAATCATCATCATCAGCCAGAAGACGTCCACTGCTGAACATAGGCCTCCCCCTTTAACCTCCACACTGAACGACATCCTGCCATCTGCATCCACTGGATGCCCGCAACTCTCACAATGTCGTCGGTCCATCTAGTGGGAGGTAGGCCTACCTACGCTTCGTCTTCCAGTTCGCGGTCTCCACTCAAGAACCTTTCTTCCCCATCGGTTATCAGTTCTTCGAGCAATGTGGCCTGCCCATTGCCACTTCAACTTACAGATTTTAATAGCTATGTCGGTGACTCTGGTTCTTTGGCGAATATCTACGTTCCGGATTTTATCGCGCAAAGAAACTCCGAGCATTGCTCTCTCCATTGCCCGTTGTGTGACTCTGAGTTTTTCCAAAAGACCAACAGTTAAGGACCACGTCTCAGTACCATATGTCATCACTGGCAACACACTGGTCAAAGACCTTTGTCTTCAGGCACTGTGGTATTTTGGACGAGAAGATGTCACGCATCTTGTCAATGCATTTCACGAATGCTTCAAAAAAAGACGCAAGGGAGTTTTGGCGCCAACTAAAAAAAACATAATTGTATTATTTTCCTAAACTTGTGTATTTTCAAGTATTAATGCGTAATGGTAGATTATTATTTGAAAAACATGTATTTTCGTGATGTTTCCAAAGCTCTATAGAAGCCTCTTGTGATTTCTTGTAAAGTCTCCACTACTTTACATGGCATGACTTTGGCTTGACCGTGACTTACTTTGCTTGAATCTAACTGTGACTGACTTGTTTGACTACATTTCATCAAACTTAATAATCTAATACAGTATACTTGACACTGGCAAATGCACAAGAGTGCGACGCTAAAATCCTCACATAGGAAAGATTTAATAAAAAACGCAAGTTGGTGCTGAAAGCGCATTTCGAATCTAGCTAAACTTGTTAGTAAAATATACGCATAGAATTGACAATTCCGCCTTCGACAAAAAGACAAGAGTTCAATACAGATTATATTACAAATTAAGTAGTTAAATATACATAATCTTTCATAGTTTATCAAGATCAAAGGTTACTTGTATAACGGAGTTATTTCGCTTCTAATCAAGCAATTTATGTCACGTTTTTATGCCAAATAATTCTAATTAAGCAGACATCTAAAATGTAAGTTATCTATTATTTTGGTAAAAACACTGATAAGTAATACTGTACTACGTACTTATTGTATAATTTTCCGTGTGCTCATTAAATGTGTCATTAAATATCATGACGCCTAACCAATTGAAAACGTGACGAGTTGAAATCATGGCTACTTCACGGTCCTGACCACTTCCTATAAATGTATATGACTATTTAGGCCGTGCGCTGCGTTAAGCGGGTGCACGGCGCGGGCATCCGACGCGGGCATCCGTCGCGGGCATCCGCGTCGTGCTCCGTCGCGGACAAATAGCCCGTCGCGGGTATCCGCAACGACCTCCCGCTAAACGCAGCGCCGCCAGTACAATTTTAGACGTGCGGGTGTACAGTCGATTCATAATGGATTATTTGTTGATATACTACCTAGCCAAAAGACGACGTAGACAACAGCGGCAGCCAATCAGCCCATATGTCTCGTCCAGATTGTTGTGTGGAGAATTTGTAACCAAGTTTACGCTATTAAGAGAAGATGAGAGGAGATTTTTTAAGTATTTTAAAATGTCAACGTCTACATTTGATGAATTATTTTCGAAACTTGAACCATATTTGAAACATAGTGCTAATACTCTTAAAGTAAAAAGTGTATCAATTATATTACCAATAGAGAGGTTGGCAATAACGGCAAGGTAAGTAAATAAAATGTTTTTCTTGATATAAAATATTTTTATTTTGTCAGTCAAGATCACGCATGTATACAACCAAATCAGTTATTGGACTTATCATAATCATAAGTAACAGTAAAATCACAGTGATTGGATTTATCACTTATTATAATTAACAATATTTTAATCTACAATTACTTTAATGAGAACTAAGTATAACAATTTGGTAGTGTAGGTACATACGTAAAGTAAATCAAAATCACAGTCATTGTAATTATCATAATTAACAATATTATAAGGCTACTTCCAATCTTTGTCTTTCTTCAAATAGAGTATAAATGCAGTAAATAATTGATAATAGGATTAATGTTCTGCTTGAGTGTCATTTGTCACTACGATGTTCGATAAATCCTCCAATGTAATAACATTTTCTCTTTCAATGTCAATTAATAAGTTTAATACCTTTGATCGAAACAATAATTTTTGATATGTAGACAATTTTTTTATGTTTGGCATAATAGATTTAAAAAATGACAAGTCTTCATCATTTTCTTCGTCCTTTTTGTGTTGTATGGATTGTAATAATTGTATTTCAAAAGGAGTCGGCGACGACGCCTTTTTACGCTTTGATTGTTTTTGCGTTTCTCTGCTTGCTGTGTCATTTTCATTTCCAGATGTACTGGTCTCAGGTATTAACACCTCACTAGTGTCAACTATTGGGTGTTGGGACAATTCAAGTGTACTTGTATGACCCGAAGAGTCGTCCTGAGAATTTTCCAAAGATTCTTGTCCTTCTACTCTTTTGTTAGAGTCCAGAAAAGTCATAATATTATAATAGCTGTACCCTTTTCCTTTTTTAGCACCAGAACCAGACTTAAGTTTCTTGTTACTAGCTTTGACTTTCGTATAGCAATCTCTCGCGGTTTTCCAACGCGCTTGTATTTTTTTTTCTGAAAAATGAAAAATAATAAAAATAAAATAAAATAATAAATACATACTTAAAAATTAATTTTGTATTTTTCACAGGTACTTAGTAAGTGGACATACTTTCGTGGATATGCACTTGGCGTACCATGCGGGACAATCTACCATCCGAAAAATTGTTAATGATGTCTGTCAAATTATATGGCAAAGACTGAAAGAAGAATGTATACCAGTATTTACACGTATGCGATGGGAAGATATAGCAGAAGGCTTTTTAAGCAACACAAATTTTCCTAACTGTTTAGGTGCTGTAGATGGAAAACATATACGGATTATAAGACCACCTCACAGCGGATCACTTTACTACAATTACAAACATTACTATTCCATTGTCTTGCTTGCAATGTGTAACGCAAACTATGAATTCACCTACATAAATGTTGGAATACAAGGTAAAGAATCTGACTCTTCAGTTTTCACCAACAGCACTTTATTTCAACAGATGCAGGATGAGCTATTAGATATTCCTCCTCCAAAATCATTGCCAGTGCTACAAAATAATAAACCAACCAATACTGCAGCTACCACACCAGTGCCATACGTCATAGTTGGGGATGAAGCGTTTGGACTGTCTACACATCTTATGCGACCATATGCGCGGGCTATTGCAATGGATCATAGAAAGAAAATATTTAATTATAGATTGTCAAGAGCTAGACGTTACATTGAATCAACCTTTGGAATAATGGCCAATAAGTTTCGAATACTTCATCGTCCACTTAACGTTTCTAGAGAACATGCCATTTGTTTCATAAAAGCAATTTGTATAATGCATAATTTTGTACGAAAAAGAGACGGACTCGGTAATATCAGCGATGTTGTCATAACACCCCGCCATATCCGCGATATCACAAATGGATTTGGGCTAGTTCAAAGAAACTCGTATACAATACGAGATCAGTTCGCTGATTACTTTGCCACAAACGGTAAGGTATCGTGGCAAGATCGCTGTATTTATTGATTATTTACTTAAGTTAAAAAAAATTTGCTCGTGAAGAGGTCACAATACAATAGTTAAATAACAATTAACATAAGTAAATACAAAATGTTTACTAAGCCTAAAGGTGGGTACAGACTATGTAACATATTACCTACATGTTATTTTAACATGTTTTATATCATTCAGTGTCCACATTATCTGAAACTTGTTATATAGCAATGTCGTATAACATGTTATGTTATATAGTCTGTACCCACCTTAATAAATGAAAGAAGTAAATAAGTATGTAGTAAATAAATTTATAAAGTCATAATAAAAAGTAAGAATTTACCTGTTGACTTTTTTTCTGTGTCACTGAAGTCCTCATAATTTTCGTATAATTCTTTACAAATCTCGAGCCATGCAGCTTGACGCGCATCCCTGTCTTTATACAAGTTGTTAGACAAATCCCATAAAGCGGGGCGACATTGCACTTCTAAAATAACACGTTCCGTATCAATATCACTCATGTTTATCAACTTGATTGTACAAGCACGGCGCGTGCGACACGGATAACGCAGCGGCGCTCACTGATTTTCTAGAAACATCTCCGCTCGCGTGCTCCGTCGCACGGACACGCGAGCGTACCCCCGTCGCCCGCGCCGCGTGTGACGGGCGTTCCGCCTTATGCAGCGCTGCTCTATGAATTTACATGAAACATCACGCCGCGCGGGTGCCCGCGCCGTGTACCCGCTTAACGCAGCGCACGGCCTTACTCCCCCGGTGGCTCAGTTGATAGTGAACCTACCTTTTGCACTTGGGGGCGTGGGTCCGATTCCCACCTAGGGCAAACATTCATGTGATGAACATGTGTGTTCTTTCTATGCCTGGGTGTTAATATCTATTTAAAAAAAAGTACGTATATCAGTCTCTGGCAGCCAAATTACAAGCTATGCTTAGGTTGGGGTCAGATAACCGTGTGAGCAAAAGAAAAAACGGAAGATTTCCTAACAAGATAATCTACGAAATGGTTCATGGACCATCCATCATCATCACTGGTCTATATCCATCTTACAAGAGAATAATTAGGTATGTACCGTCCGAAATACATCTGCGCTCATGGCTAAATAAGCCCGCATCTGGGAGACACAGACAGCAGTCAATTTTTTTAAATAATAAATAGGTCTACTTTTGGCAACCAACTCACCTGATGGAAAGCGATGTTGTGGCCGAAAATGGAGCATGTAGGCCTAGAAAGTACTTGTTCACTCTGGCCTTTGAAGACAGACACCCAGGTTATACACTGTTTTAAACTATCACGGTTGTTCACTACGGTTATACAAGAAGACAACATGGTCTTCCCGTGAACATGGTGCATGTAATGTGCTGCACCGAAATATCGGGAGCTCCTTCCAAACCTTACAACGGTAAATATCCCGTAAATAATCAACCCAGGTTATAGTTTTCAGGAAACAAGTACGGTGGCAAAGCATTCCATTCCCAACGGTTCGCATTAACAAGGTAAGCCGGCTAGTTTGAGCCGGGGGCATGTCCACTATGTAGGGATGGTGTTCATGTGTTCTCCTACTTGTCCTGTTATAGAAGGGGGAAGGAGGGATTAGGTCGTGTACACACTCACCGAAATGCAGCCTCCAAAACAAAACCAAGCACGCTACCTTACGCCGATGCTCACATCCGGCATATAATAACTCCAATTCATTATATCACTCCGGCTACTCACATATAATAACTCCATTTCATTATATCACTCCGGCTACTCATATATAATAACTCCACTTCATTATATCACTCTGGCTACTCACATATTGAAGTGAAAACTTCTTTAGGTGCATTGAACACTTTTTGGGTCAACAAAGATCATGGAACTCGCGTCATCGTCACGCTGTACCGTGTATTTTAAAACAACGCCATCTCTTGTAGAATAGGTGAATTACTTCTTAAGTTTTCACTTCTGACGTGCAGTCCTATGACTGATGTTTTTTTTTTGTCACGGACGCTATATGGCCTGTGACTCGGTTCTGGTTATGTAGGCATGTCTGAGAACCTGCGGCAACCTGTAGCCCCTTTTTAACCAGCAGGAGCCACATGACAGAAGACACTACGTGTGGTGCCGGGTCAGCTGCAGGACCTAACTCCTGCCTCATGGAGGTGCCATAATGGGTTTATTCTGAGTTTTCCTTCTATAATTCCAACTTTCTTAGTTACTAAGAAGAAAATAAAATAAAAGTTTTTTATTTTATTTTGCATGTGGACTATTAGTCAATTCATTAGTGCCTTTGTATGTTTCTTAGTGTGTGTGAAGAACGAGTAAGTGAGCCGTAGTTACAGGTTTTGCGTTAAACGGTTTAGCGGTATGCTGAAAATAATGGATGAAAAATGGAGACATTTTGAACACGTACAATAATTGTATCAAGGCATATCTTCCTTATTTGTCTGATCTAAGCTTAAACATCTGCTCTTTAGGCTTCATCATCATCATCAGCCAGAAGACGTCCACTGCTGAACATAAGCCTTCCCCTTAGAACTCCACACTGAACGACAGCCTGCCATCTGCATCCACTAGCTAGATGCCCGCGACTCTCACAATGTCGATGAATAAGGATGAATGATGCTGATATTTCACAAATCCTGCAAACTGCACTGATATATTATAATATGCTTATAGACACAATTACCTATCTAGGTACAAAGAAGTCTACATTTCAACCTTGTAAGGTGAACGCACTAATAATTTTGTATGCAACAAAAACGGTAGACGACCAAGATAACAATTTAATGAAATAGGTATAAATTTAACAACGGGATGATATAACTGATTAACATGAAGTGGAGGAAACAGCCGGAAAGCGGACTTCAGATCCAGGAAAAATCATATTAGATACCTACCTTATACCTAGTCACCAAGATACAATAAGTACCTATAGAGTCAAAAACGTGCAAAAATATTGAATCAAAACTCGGCACACGCTATGCATTGCCGACTTTTTGGTTAGTTGTTAGTACCACAAAAGAGAAGTAAATAGAACGGAAATGAGAAGGAAACTCTGTTGCCAGGTATTGTGACAGATGCTTGATTGAACATTCTTATTTATGTCAACGCGGGGAACTCCGCGTCACAGTTGCTAACACGGTTGCTGTGGGTTTATATATATGTAGGTGCAAGTGGCTACTACAAATTTCTTACAAAAATGCCTTGACAGCCGTTATATTTAAACAAAAAAAAACTGTGGATAATACACTATATTCCTGAGATGCCGCTGAAACTCCCCCTTCACGTCTTCAAAAAAAAACCTTGCTAGTGCTGACATTTATAGTTTCTAGAAGCGTGTAGATGGCGTATAATTTTGTTTTGTAGTTTACAGTCTAAAGGTATTTAGGAGTAATAAATTACTATTTAATTTAAGTAATATAAGTTAAAAAAAATACGATCGAAAACATAATTTTATTTGCATTATTGACTATTGCTATTATTTATCTGTGGTCTATTTTGACATTTAAGAACGTTTTTTTTTTTGCAATTCAAATAATTTCTTATCGTTTCGTTAGCGCTGTTTTTTCGGTTTTAATCTGGTTTGTGATTGTTTTTCTGATATCTGCTCTGAACGTTTGACCCCTGCTTATATCCTGGACCCGTATTAGTTGCCTAATACTTTTGTCGATAAACCTTTGCCTGAACCCTGGATGTTACCTGTCTTTGACGATTTAATTTACCCTGCTCTTATTACTGGATTTTGTTGGCGATACGAACTGGATTATAGAGATGCCAAGAAAATCATTTTCTCTAACTATTATTTGCCCGTGCTACTACTGGTAGTACAGCTGGTAGTAGTAACACGGGCATCAAAGAAGTGTTACCTTCGATCACACAGTGCCAAGAGCAACACAGTTCAACGTCTGATAAATACAATATTTACGCACGCATGAGTTGAGATACCGACAACGCTAGATATGTTCAAATTCCGGTTAGTGATTTAACATGCAGAAAAGACGTGCTTCGTTATATTATAACTTAGCCTGATGCCCGCGACTTTTAACGGACGAATTATTGTGGCGCGCAGCTATCTCACTTGCACATTTGTTGTTTTTTTAATACAACAAACGTCGTAAATACCAGACAAGGACAGAATAAATGGGAAAAACTGTTTATATCCCATTTTTTGTGGTCTTAATAATAATAGATTATTCACCAAGGGGATAAAGCCGAGCGTCATATTGAATCCCGAGCGTAATTAAGGATTCGAGACTTAACTCCCGAGCGTAGTGAGAGTTAAGAATATAATCCTTCAATACGCTCGGGATCCAAGCACGCTCAAGACGCAGACACCTTTATCTCTCTACTCTAGGAGAATACTCTACTTTTCATACTTTCTGCGAAACAATAAAAAGATATACTACTATAAACGACGTAGGTATTAATTATACTCGTAAAAGCTAGTAGACCGATATGTTTGATACATTAGACCAGTTGTGGAAAGACAAATGAAAATTTGTTATTTAACACTACAGCGATTTGCAGTATTCAAGCCATTTTTTCTTTATTCTGTGTTTAATCATAAATATCCAAATATACTAAAGTAGCTAAATAAACACCTAACTAAATTAAACTGAATACCTATCCTGAACTATCCAAAACTATAAACTACAGGTAAAAAACTGCATTAAGGTCACTGTCTTCGTGTAGGTTACCTAAAAAGCTAGCGACATTATCACGTTGAATGGTCAAACTTATTCTTTGGCCAAGGTATGCGCCAACTCTTTGATCACCCGTCACATCGACGAGGCGTCTAAACCCCGAGCGGCCGGACCCCACGGTCCCGTGGTTTCAACTCCAAACGGAAGAAATATGTATCCCTCGCCGAGAGGTGCATATTTCCTCCGTTTGAGGCTTTCCGCCACTTCCGCCGCTGCACCAGCCGCTCTTGATGTGCTCTGGAGGTGAGAGGGAACTAGCGTGTCAGCGCAATAAACGTAATAATAATAAACGTTCGACATTCGAATAAGTTCTTCTTGCTGGTCGCTATAGTAAAAATTAACACAAATTTATAGTCGAGGTGCCAAATTCTAAATTCAAATCATTTTATTGAACACCGGGTTATAATCAGGTTATAATGAAATTAAATGCAATATTTATGCCCGGATAGGCCGTAGGGCAATAATTACTTACTTTAGGTTTGGTCTGCAAGACTAAAATTGGACATTCCTTCTTCCCCGATGGGGAAGAATAGTAGATTGTAACATAAGGGAGCAAAATAATATTTTTACGGCAAGGGCGTTTTTTGAATCCAGAGCTAAGTGAGGGATTCTTTAGTAGAATCCTGAACGTAGCGAGGGATTCAAAGTACGTCGCCCGAGCCAAAAAATATTTTTGCCCGAGTGACTACTTTTCATCAGTCACTATGAGAAAATAAAAGGAGCCTCATATTTTATTGTAATATTATTATTTAATAAAACAAGAGTAACAACTACATTGAATTTAAATAGTATCTAATAATAAAAAACTAAAAAAAAAACATGAATTTCTAAGAATCCGTGAAAATTTACGAAAACGCTGTATAGTATAGGCTGTATTTCGCGCGTTTTTATTTTAATTTCTTTTTTTTTATTCAGCGGCGGCGCGACAATGGACCGTCGTACCAGCCAGTCTTCATTCAAACAATATTTGCGTTCGATTTATTTGGTGCTGAACACTAAGATGTTCCAAATTCAAAAAGTGCGGGACAAAGATAATTGCGGCGCACTTATAAAGAGGATTAAAAACTCATTACTGCCCGCTAAAAGTTTCTTATAGAAAACACCACCTTTGGTTGCACTTAAAGGCAAACCAAGTCGTCCTTTTCGAATAGATGGGATGAACAGTTTCTTGAGTGGAGACCGCGAACCGGAAGACGCAGCGTAGGTAGGCCTCCCACTAGATGGACCGACGACGTCGTGGGAGTCGCGGGCATCCAGTGGATGCACGAAATGCATGAAAAAACCCTTAATTCCTTAACACTAAAAGACAATGGTTAAGTAGCCAATCAGTTAGAGCTTTTTTAAATTCGATACCGTCCAACATTTTGAATTCGTTAGGTATAGCTTGTTGTAAATTGATATGCACATAATTATAAACATTTCGTTCGTACAAATCTTTTCTGATAGGAGGTTGATACAATAAGTTAGTGAGCTTGGCTTTTATTTGACGGGTATTAGTTGACTATGTTTTTTAAAATATTCTGGGTATACTTTGGTGAAAATACAAATATCCCTAATATACATACATGGTAACGGAAGTACTATCCACCTCTTAGCTTCATCATCAGATCAGCTCGAAGGTAACAAAGTATTGTTTTGCCATTCAGAGTAGGTACAAACACTTGGAAAACATCAAATCAATACGACAATATAATTAGAAGTTTTAAAGGCAATTAAAAGTAGGTCAATCGACTTCCAAGATTTATTTACATTGTTACAAAGAAGCTGATAATAACAGTTTGATTATACCTATAGACCGCTGAAGGTCTAAAGATAGCCTAAATGCTCAAATTATGCCATAAGAAGCACTTACGTACATATCATAATAACATGTTATAATATTATTATATAAAAATACTTGCTTAAAAGTTAACAGAAATAATGTTGACCCGCAAAAGATAAGTGATGCCCTCTACATTAGATTAGAAACATAGGCCAGCGAGCTATCTATAGAATAAAATATCAAAGGTTGAGTTGTGACCGTTCTTTTTACGATACAATTTACTTGATCTTTGTGCGTTTTAGGGTTACGAACCTTATGTAGTATATAGAACGTACATAGTTTAACTTTAAGATTTTACCTTTTGAACCAGTGAGATAAGTATCTTAGTTAGAACAAAAGGTTTTGTTGAATTTATAGGTAGAAGTTATGTTGCGGAAGAAAACGTAATTACGAGTATGTAGGTACACCGTGGTATGTGTATAGTGGTGGTGAACGGAAACCGCTCAAGAAGCCAAAACTTTTTTGTAAAAAAAAAACCAACCATCCATCTAACCATTTCGGAATTCCAAATTTGTATGAAATTCGATACGTATTTTACATAGCGAATACTCGTACTTTGCACACATTCCCAGTTGCATACATTTTTTTTAAATTATTTCATCCCCATTGGATTCATGTCTTTATTTTTTAATGCACGTAAATTGGCACAGTATAGAATAACTTTGATATTAATATTAAATGTACCGGCAACATTAAATTTAGGCTAAATAAGTTAGGCTAATTCAGACATAAATAACCTGAAAGTTATCTCAATGAAATGAAAATGAAAATATTTTATTCCAGATTTACATCCATATGAATACAAAATTAAAACTAAATACTAAAACAATAACATTATTTATAAAAATTAAAATTAAGTGATGGGCGTGTGGTACGCTCTCCATGTACGATGCAGTGGACTAGAGTGCCAGTCGCGCACCGCAGCCACGAGAGTGTTGTTGGAGCGGTGTAGGGCGGCGGCCGACCGGCTCCGCAGCAGCGCCTGCCTGCAGGGCGCGCGTCCCGCGGCGAACATGCCGCTCGCGCTGCACCACCGGGGTAGTCGGGCCATCGCGCGCCACGCGTCATTGTACTGCACGCGCATCTCGCTCATGGCAGCCTTGGTGTGGTTCGTCCACAGTTCGACAGTGTAGACGCTGGTGCAGTTACTAATAAACAACTGAGTCTTCCCTGCCTCGCTGCAGCGGCTAAACCTCCTAACCAGCATGTTGCCGCGCACTGCGATGGCTCGCCTCTGCCTCTCTATATCACCATGGTCGGATAAATCGGAGCTCAATACGTGGCCGAGATATTTGGCTTCTTCTACTTTTTGTAGGGCGACATCGTACAGCGTTAGAGGAGGAAGATCAGGAAACAATTTAAGGAGGCTTTTAGGATCAATCTATAGAGGAACTTTGTTATATTATTATTCAGCCGTCTTTAACCTATTGGAGGCTAGGGCACAATATTTATTTATTTATTATAATACGCCAACAGTGAACATATTATAAATTCTTAAATATTACATTTTTTGACATGCGTCTGATATGAACACCTTTTATAGGCGTATACAACATTCACCATATAAGTGGTTAGACACTAAAACTATATAATTATATAACTAAGATAATTGAATAAACATAATATATACATATAAAGTTATATAATTATTTACGGGATATTTACCGTGGTAAGGTTGTGGAAGGAGCTCCCGTTCACGGGAAGACCCCGGGTCTTCCCGTGAACATGGTGCATGTAACTGCGCCGAAATATCGGGAGCTCCTTCCACAACCTTACCACGGTAAATATCCCGTAAATAATCATATAACTTTAGTGAACAACCGTGATAGTTTAAAACAATGTACATATAATATTTATAACATTATTTGTCTCTGGTTGGAGACTGATAATGTAGTCTGGTTATTTTGTTTTTAAAAATCATATAAAGTATCATTATATACATCCAGATCACTCAAGGAGACGTTAAACTCGTTATAGGTGCGACATAATCTTTGTGTAGGGGAGGTAAGTCCCAAATTGGTTCTAGCAGCTTATGCAGCTTAGCAGCAATAGGATATGACCTTGACAGAGCACATTTTTCGCGCAAGAGTAGTTCTCTTCTCTACTCGCGCCCGAAAATAGTGCTCTTTCAAGGTGTCAAGGCGTGAAGCTATTGCTTCACGCATGCAAAAGCTAATAAACAAGTAGGTATTATAGTTAGTCATTATCTGTTGTTTTTTTTTCGAAATAAATATGATTTTCAGTAGGTAATAAATATCGGTTATTGTTTGGCGATCTGGCAAGAACTTGCCCTTCGATGGCGGGGCTATGGGCAAGTGCCCAGAGTACTCAATGCAGCATTGAATTTACCCGCTCTCTAACTCCTCACCTCTCCTGCGCTCTAAAAAAGCTGCTGTCACTTTTTATTACACCCTGCAGGCCTAGCACGGACCGTGGACAGATTGTCTTTCCACCATTTTTATCCCGCTAGAAAGAGACAAACGTATCCATATTCTAGCTCTGTCGCGTCTACACGCGGATAAAAACGGTCGAAAGATAATTTTTCCACGGCCCGTGCTAGGCCTACTGGCATTAGATATATTGAAAATAATCAAATAGCCACATTTAAGTCTATATTTTTATATGTTTCTACATGAAAATATTATTGAAGTTAAAAGCATTTCTGTTTGGAAACAAAAAATTAAAGACTGTTTTAAACTATCACGGTTGTTCACTACAGTTATGTGATTATTTACGGGATATTTACCGTGGTAAGGTTGTGGAAAGAGCTCCCGATATTTCGGCGCAGTTACATGCACCATGTTCACGGGAAGACACGTGAATATGGTGCATGTAACTGCGCCGAAATTTCGGGAGCTCCTTCCACAACCTTACCACGGTAAATATCCCACTTGGTGATAATGGGACCAAATTGGAAGTATACCCTACCGAACAAAAGTTTTTTTTTTATCGGTCAGCAGTTGTCGGTGAAAGAGCCGTATTACAAGATGCAATTGTAACATTTTAGGTTGTCTGGGTTTTCGGGCATAAAACGAAAAAATAAAGCCATATTTTATCAACACCAATTCAAAACAAATAAACACCATAGATTTAAAACTATTTTTTCATTAAAATTATTTATTTTTCGCTCTCTAACTATTCCTCCTAGAGTTTTACGAAAAGCTACTTTTGTAAATTTGAGATTATAAGTTCAATATTTTCCAATAACTGAAGCCGTCGCATTCAATAACAAATACAGGGGCATTGCGCCGTATTCTAAACGCGGGCCCGTTTAGGTGCAGTTTGCAAAATCACGCGAACACGAACCTTAACGTGTCGAGATACGGTTTGCGGTCGCGTGATCTTGCAAACTGCATCTATTCGGGCCCGCGTTTTGAGTTGGGCGTACGGCCCCAGGCCGGCGCTACGCCGCCGCTCGAGCCGAAAACCTCAAACGGCGCAAATATGCACACCTTGACCGGGTGTACATGTTTGCTCCGTTTGGGGTGGAGAGGATGGTCCGTGGGGGGTCTTTAGGGCTTTATCGGGACTTGGCCAGGCGATTGGTGTTCAGAATGCCGCCTATTATTTCGCACAGACATTGAGTATTACCATTTAACGTGTCAATTTTTAGTTATTTTCAGTTGTAGTTTTTAGATAATATTTTTGGTTTTCGTAAATTTTCTGTTTTTTAAGTTGTGCATAATAAAATAATTACAAACAAAAATTTTATCTGAAAAAATACCACGGTAAAAAAACATTACCTACATCAGTGCAAGTTTTTTTTTATCGCGAATAAGTCCGCGTTTGACCACCAACTCGCCTGTTGGTAAGCGACGATCTGGTCGAAGATGAAGCACGCAGACTTAAAAGATACCTATTCACTCTCATTTGTTTGTCATTTCACGATGACATTGTACGACAAAACTGTAAACAAATCATATAAATATTGAATAAGATAAAATTATAATACCATTATGAAAAAAACCCTCTCAGAGCACATTATTTCTTGACTTGCTTTTTTTTAAATTTTATCTGCCTAACAACTTGCCAGTTCAGTAGGTCAGCAAAAATACCTTATCAGCTGTTATTATATAACACAGGAAAGATACAATATATTAGGAAAAATAATTTGCAACAATAAAGTTTTTTACATAAGATTTTTTTCTATTCAGCTAATTGCTTAATATTTTTTTTTATTTAAGAAAAATCACTTGCCTAAGCCTATTTCACATTTTTAACATTAACAAGATTATATTGTTAAACAATATATTTTTACATATAAATATAAGAGACGGTATTGCTGCTCGCATTTGAACGCTAGCTGTGCAAGTGACCGGTCCTCTAGTTTTTTTTTAATTCAATAGAACTCTAAACTCGCGGTAATATTTAAACCTCGTTTTTTCACGAACTCACCTTGGTTATCGAAACAGGTTGTCCGCTCTACTTGTCATTGCCATTTTGTGCCGTCCTGTCAAAGTGACGTGAAAAAGCGCGCGAATTCGCGAGTTATTAGTTTGAATTTGGAATTTATTAAATATGAAGGAGTTGAACGGAGTTACTACCAGCCAGGTTGTGGAGAAGAATGGAGGCGTTATCGTTAAGAAGAAGCCTGACAAAGATAACGGTACGTTTTAATTTACTCAGAACTATTTTATTTTTTCGCGACCACCCAAAAAGGGCTATTATCCATTCTAATTTGTGTATTGAGCTCTATTCTAAATTAGATAAAATATGATTTTTAGAAGTCACTTCGATCTTTTAAACCTCACCCCGCGACATAACTGCAGAGCAGATGACTTATCTAACATATCTATAAGGTGAGACAGTGGTGGACGAGTGAACATTTTGAAGGTGATATTTTCATTCTGAGAAAAGGCCTCGACAAAAGTTACCGTAAAGGTACCGTAACAGACAAGCAAAAAGAAAATAAAGTAGTAGCGAAATATGTCTGTCAGGGTCGTAGCAAGTGGAGAGATGTTGCCTCGTGGTATCTGCCTACCTCAACAGGAAAGAGACGTGCGTAACTGTACCTATGTGTGTATGTATATTTTCACTCATTAAGAGAGTTAGAACTTTGCAAAGGCGTGGGATATCACGCATAAAAAAAGTTATTAATGTAGTCAATGTAGAATGTGAAGGTCACTAAAAGAGTTTAATTTACGTACAAATATATCTTAATGCCATGTAGTGACTTATTACATTATATTCTGAATCGTCGAAATGGATTATAATAGTAAATTAGTTATTGAAATTTGTCTCCTTGACTACTTTAATTGTTGTATTGATGACAAAAGGTAGAGTTATAATTGGTGTATATTTTTATGTGGTAATTTCATTACAGGTTACTTGAATATTACAAAAATATTAATTGCATTCGTTTTTCTCTACGATGTGTAAAAGATTATTGATACATATGTTTATTGAAGTAGACAAACCAAGAAAAATGGGGTCGAGAATGACTTTTCCGTTTCTCCTAATGACATTTTCGATACTCTCGGAGCTACGCTACGATACGATCATGGCAAATGCGCCAAGGGATCGTTATATACCATAATTAAGCCTTATTTAAGCATGTTTTGGGGTAATTCTATATAGGTATTTCATTAAAAAGTTGCCTAGCAACTCACTCGCAAACCGGTACTACCCCATAGGTAAATTTTGTGGGCTTTCCGTATCCAAACGTTATGATTCTACGTTTCTAATCTGTACGGCCAAGGATTGGACCAACCTGCCGGCTTCCTTGTTTCCTGAGAGACATAATCTGGTAATTTTCAATGCAAGAGTGAACTTCTAAGACTGCGTGCTTCATCTTCGACCACATCGTCGCTTACCAACAGGCGAGTTGGTGGTCAAACGCGGACTTTTTCACGATAAGAAAAACTTAGAAATAAAAACATTTCCAGATGGCTTTTATAATGGACCTTGAAAAAAGGAAAAACTAATTTTTTGGCGTACTAATTTTATTAAATAACTATAGAAAATTCTATTTCTGTACAAATTAAATCTGTTTTTTTTTTATTTAAAATAAAGACTCAAAATTTTGAAAAACTCAACATATCAACTTAATACCTCTAATTTAAAAAAGTAGTTTTAAGTAAACATCACGGGAGAAAAGTTTGGGAGTGGATTTCTTTAAATTACTGTCATTAGCTAAATCATTTTAATGTTACGATTTAGTTCTCTATGTAAGTATAAAAGGCGATGTATGTATGTACCCTATGAACTCCAAAACGGCTTGACCTATTTGACGGGACTTTCACTAGCTGCTGTTTTTTATTCGTCTTGCATTTACGGCTATATTTTTTCGTTTCATGCCCGAAAATCCGGATTTCTACCTAAAGTTCGACACAAACGATTTCATTTTGCAATAAAGCTCTGAACAATACTTGTAACAAAACTATTATCGACGCAACTACTTAATTAAAATCAACCCGTACAAGTTCTGAAAACATTGATTATCGATATCAAAGGATTTAACTTCTCAAACAGTACAAGTTAAACAATGTTCTAACAAGTACAAGTTAACATAACAAGGTCTTCGCTATAATCCGGTGCGTTTGAATGAACCTAATACCTAGGTGCAAACACTAACTATGCATAATGTACTTGTCTATCAAACATAATAATCAGTATAAAAACCTTCTTCATAAAAATGACAGATCAGGGGCCTTATCCCTAGCTCGAAAAGTTGACCCGCATAGGTGTTATTTCGTTAGTACTACGCACCAGATTCACAAATACATATTTTGTTAATTAATCAAGACATTTATTAATAATTAATTAGTCAAACCCGATATCTTGTACACAAGTTATAATAAATACATACTCATCAGTTTTGCATTCAATACATTGTAGGCCTTAATTATCGAACACATTCTTGAGTGACCCCGTGTGAATCAAAGTCCCTGGTAACCCGGACTTAGCCTTAGGCCCCAGATGTTGAGGGCCCCCGTTACTCAACAAAAGTTCATCATTTATGCTACACTAGCCGTAAAACGAAAAAAAATCCGGAATAAAAAGTAACTTATATATTAATTTAAAGCTTCAGAGGCGCGCGGCTATCTCACTCTTCAGCATTTTGAAAGATAATAATGGATTAAAAAAAAAACTTTAATGGGACAAAGTATTTGAATTATTGCATTGTCATCGGTTCTTGATAAGTGTAGAAAATTTCAATTTAATTCGACGTTTTGAAGTAGCTGAAAATCAAGTTCAAAGATTCCGTTACATACATACTTATCAAGCTAGTAAAAGCGTTAAAACATCAACATCCTATAAAATATCAACATGAAAATTGCCTTATATTATTTTTAATGTTATTCTTAACATAATTCTTTTTTTTTTTATTCTCACTCAGTGATGTTCTGAAATGTTGAAAACATGCGGAAGAGATAGCTTGCGCAACCTTAAATTATCGCTGTATTAAATATTATAGTATAGTATTTCTAAAATAATGTTATTTACAAAAGGCATGTCATACAACTTTGTACGGCCTCAAAACTGACCAGCGTTAACTAGCTTATTTTTTATAACGATTTTTTTATTTACTATATAATACTACTAGCCGTCCGCCCCGGCTTCGCACGAGTGTAAGCTCGGCCTTCGGCCTAGCTACAAAATATAATATAGCCTATGTCACCCGGGGATAGTGTAGCTTCCCAACAGTGAAAGAATTTTTCAAATCAGTTCAGTAGTTTCGGAGCCTATTCATTACAAACATACAAACATACAAAAATAGGTACAAATCTTTCCTCTTTATAATATTAGTGTAGATTGTCACGTGGCACTAGTTCTTAAGTTTCTTAATTTTTGTTTCTAGTGTGCACAATAAAGAGTAATCTATATTATATCAATATAGAAGATAAAAGATTCCAACATGTTTACATGTTTGAGCCTTTTGGGGTCGAAACTTTAGAAGCCAGGCGGTCTGGTCGAAGCATCCCGTGACCTGCTGGGGCCTTACCCCTAGCTCGAAAAGTTGACCCGCATAGGTGTTATTTGTCTAAACGGTACCATCAACTACGGTAGTTATTTGATAGCCGCCAAGCTTTGCTATTTTCACGCACACACGCATAGTTAAACGGATTTTCGTTCATTCAAGTTAGACGCTTTTAAACGATGCAGCTTAAATGAGTTGGTTAATTTTAGGTACCTATCAGGTACCTACTAAAAGTTGGCTCGCAAAAGTGAAGCTAGGGGTAAGGCCCCTTGTCAGTATTACAACGGGTCAGTATTGCAATCCAAAGCGCCAATGCGGCCAGCATTTTGGGAACGATAGGCATTTGGGGAGTCAAACAATGCGGTTTATTAGATTAGTACATTTAATTTAATTTGGGTACGTTTGATATGATCCATATATGTATACTTTTCTTGTTTTAATATTAGATTGCAACATTGTTTTTTTAAACCATCCCAACCTGGTATCAAGTTAGGGGCCTTTGGTACCTAAATCCAGCCCTTGGCACGTGTCGGTGACATAACAAATATAATGACAGTTGACAGGGGGTTATCTCATGCCACACATGGTAGATATGAGGAGCAATCTCGACCTCTAGGGCAAGGCCTTATTGTGATAAAAGGGCCCAACAATACAATGTATTGTATAGGCCTAACTCACAGAAGAAAAAAATCGTTGCCGCGCAATCGTCCGTCCGTCGGAAGACAACATCAAATTTGCGATTCTTTTTTTTGGCACCTACATGTAAAAACATTACGCCCTATTTTTAAAAGACTTCCAAAAAGAAGGTTCTCAATTCGACTGTATTTTTTTTTTGTAACTTTCGACTGGGTGAACCGATTTTGGTGATTCTTTTTTTATTTGAAAGCTGGTGTTTCCCGTGTGGTCCCATTTCAATTTGAAAAAGTCGGTTTTTTTATATTGATAATTATTTTATTTATGCTTGTTAGTTGGAATGCTCTTGATTAGCATGTGAAACTAATTAGTAGGAAACCTATAATCTATACATAGGTATAAATAAAACGTAAAGATAGAAAAATCTGTAATTTCGAGATATTAAAAAAATAATCACACAGGAAAAAAAGCAGCTGAAAACAAGACAATTTTTAAGACAGTTTTTAGAATGTTTGTTTGTTTGTCCACGCACATCTCCTAAACCACTAGACGGATTTAAATGGAGTTTTCACGAATATGCTTAGCTATGACCAGATTCAAGTATAGGTTATGTTATTTTGCAAAAGGGCCGGATTACGGGAGGACAAGAGAGTTTAAAGTTTATATGAAAATCTACGCGTACGAAGTCGTGGGCAACAGCAGTGGTACTTAAAATAAAACTTCATTATCCTTTTCATATTTTTAGCTACTACAACGTTCACTGAAAATCAGGTCCTACGGCCCTTAACACATCTCGAATACAAAGATGAGATAGGTATAATTAGATATCTGAATACAATCTTCAATCCATGACGGAATTAACGAGACGGAACATTTGCCAACTAATTTCAAACAGAATTCTGGACAAAGGCATGTTACTTCTATGTAAAACCATTATGGCGGCTCCACATTAGTGCCGTGAATTCACGCGCGAATTCACGACGTGAATTCTCGGCACAAGTCATGCCCTCCACATTCGCGGGATGTTCACAGTCGTTCGTGAAACCCGCCGCGAAATGGACGTAGAATCTGCTGCTGCAATAACTTTGTTTGCTGTGGCAACATATTACTATTTAGACGTCCAAAACAAGAAAGTTATTAAAAAGCGTTGGAAAAAAAGAAGATGGTAGATGACGTCCGTACGCCTTTATAGACCGGAGTAAACAAGAAGTAAAATGGCGCGGGGCCGTGAATGTGGATGTGTACGCGCGAACGGGGCGCGAACCCTTTGTCGCGGGACAAAATACCGACTCTGATCGGGGAACAGGCGTGAACGCGCGTGAACCCCGCGAAAACCCTCCACATTCACGTTCACGCTTGTTCTCGGAGCTTCACGGCACTAATGTGGAGCCGCCATTAGTAGTCATGAAACTAAGAGTGATTCACACCGCAAGTAAAGTATTAGCTGCCCTTTTTACGGTTCCGTAGCCCGACAAGGAACGCTTATAATTTTGTTCAGATAGTCTGTCCGTCTGTCTGTATGTATGTCTGTCTTTCTGTCTATCTTTCTGTCTGTCTTTCTTTCTGTCTGTCTTTCTGTCTGTCCGGCTTTTTTAGAAACTTCTAACTTTTGTAATTATTTATAAATAATTATAATTACTGTTTTATTAAAGAGTAGAAAAATATATAATATTTTAGGGGTGGCTCTGGTAGGTACATGTGAAAGGGGGATGTATTTTTTTATTGCACCTCTTCGTGTAGGGTATCGTTGAAAAGGTACCTATTTTAAAATGAAAGTAACGTTTTATACTGAATTGATCTCTTAAGTATTAGCTGTATCGTATTGTAAAAGAAACTAACCAGTAGTACCAAACCATGGAGATAAAACCTTCTCATTTGTCATGCTGCATTGTTTTTGATGACTTCAGCATCATTATAAATAATGACTTTTATTACTGAGAAATTAGTTGTGACGAACCCTGATGAATTCATTCGCTACAGAAATAGAACTACTGTTTCGAAATAAATAATCTTTAAACAATACTTTTCAGGATAAAAATCATTGTTTTTAGCTAGGGTTAAATTTCCTTCACGCAAAATGTAATTTGTGTGATATATTTGCGGTAAAATAAGTACGTAATTTAACGTTAACGTAACGTTATAAAAAGTTCGGAACAAAATTGCCATACCTTAATTTAGTCATGTTAACATAAAATGTCACCTATTTAATAACGTGCAATAAATAATGTACTATTGACATTTTAGCCCGATAATATAATGAACCGTGTGAAAGCGGGTGAAATCGAGGGTCGATGTTTCTGGACTTCAGCGCTAAAGTATAATGTTTCATGATTAGGAAATATTCCAAATCTTTTTTTTATAGGTAATTAACCAGCGGTAATAACATAGAACAATATTTTTCGTAACGTATCCATTATGTTTATTTGTTGGATAATTTATTACAATAACTTAAACAACATTCCAATAGTAAAAAAAAAAAAAAAAAACGATATGTTAATACCTAACTACTAAACTAATCTATTAAACCGCTACCAGTGGGAATCGTCCCCAAAATGCTGGCCCCATTACCACGTTGTATGGCAATGCTCACTCTTTGAGCAAAGTAGAGGCCAGCATTCTGGTCACGAGTTAAGAGAGTCACGTATCCATTTGATTTTGATCGATTTTGTAGTTATTAATTAAGTATTAGCAATAGGTAGAATAGTAACTAACTCCCGAGAACTAGGTAGGCGCTTCGCCCCAGATCTGAATTGTTGAATAACTATAGCGGAAAACACGTAAATGTAGAAATAAAAATAATTGCGAATGTTGTTACGAAATACGGAAACCTAGTTTAAAACCAGGCGCGGATACAGGATTTCGTTTTTCGTTTCACCGTTTTTGTGTGATTTTAACTAACTTCCAGAAAATTCGTTATAAACAATGTTTGTATATTTGCATAATTACGGACACCGGGTAAGAGGCCGGGTCCAAAAGACGATTAAAAAAATACGAAGCTCAAAGTATTGTGTTTGGACGGAATCAGGGGCGGCCAGTTACACCCATACCATTTATTCTAAACAAACTAAAAACTAAAGTGATTAAATAAATACCTACCTAACTAAATTAAAGTGACTATCTAAAACTATAAAAAAAAAACTGCATTGAGGAGGCTACAGATAGTGTTAAAAAAGCAACAAACCTTACCTTACTAGTCTGGTTAAGCTGTAGAGGTCACAAAGGCCAACGGCGTAAGTCATATTAAAAATAATTATTATAGAAGTTAGGTTTTAAAAAATTCGGACAGACGGGCAGACAGACAGACGGACAGACAGACAGACAGGTAATCAGACAGACAGACAGACAGACGGACCGACAGAACTAATTTATAAGCGTTCCTTGTCGGGCTCCGGAACCTTAAAAGGCGATACAATAAATTCTTTTTTTTTATATGCTTGCGTTTGAACGCCACCTCATTTATTTTGATGCGGTCTAAGATGCAGCACGCTTGCCTAGATTACGTTGAATGGCCAGACTTATTCTTTGGCCAAGGTAAGCGCCAGCTCTTTGATCACCCGTCACATCTACGAGGCAATTAATAATTATTATGTTAATACTTTTACAGATTTAGGTTCAGTATCAGTAGAGCCTCTTTAAATACCTATAGCTCGGCTTAGAATCAACATCCTGTGTTATATTTATATTTGGAACGGTAACCACAAATACTGAAAGCAACATCCACTAGTTTCGTGTTGGATACATTGTCTTCAGATGAAATTATAGATCATACTTTGGTCAACCGAAGCCACAAACTATTACGAAACACTAGCAGAACAGAACTATTTTAATCACAGATCTGTACATTGCGGAAATAATTTTGGCGTCGGACGTATTGTGCATTTTCCAACGTGAAGTATTATAAAATTATCAATCTTTATTGGGTATCGTCTAACAATTCACCATCTTGTATACGTAACTTGAAAATAATACCTACTACACATTGGCGAATGCACAAAACATGCGAAGCCAACATTCTCTCATGAGCAAAGAAAAAAAAACATTGACACTTGACTAATGATCAATGCGGACTCGTACTCGCATTTATCATTTGTCTAGACTAGACCACAAAATAATAAAGAGCATAGAATCCGTCACGTGATTTACAAAGCGTACAAGGCCGTCTGTCAAATATGTATTGTTTGGAACCTTTTACAGATCCCTAGTACATTAAAATAGAGTCATCATCATCAGCCAGAAGACGTCCACTGCTGAACATATGCCTACCCCTTTACAAAATAAAAATTAATAATTAAAATAGCACTTTTTTAAAATAATGTACAACCTTGCAATTAGCCGTCCTGTCAAAAATATTTATCTGTTTCCAAGTAAATTTTGGCATATAAGTATGGCATGTCATGTTTAATTAGTTTATGATAAATTAGCACTACTTCTATACTTTAGTCCTTTTTCTAAGGTCTAGACAGTGACAAATTTCATAGAAATAAATCACTTTGACGCTGTTTAACCAAAACAATGTTGAAACCTTGATTGATTTTTGCGCCAACATAAAAAAAAAACGTCGCCTTATTTTATTATTTTTGTAAACTTATTATTATTAATAAGTGTTAGTGGACGTACCTGCTCGTGTGTGGAAAATGATATAAAGCAGTGAAACATATTTTTTGTGATGTTTCCAAAACTGTATAGAAGCTTCTTGTAAAGCCTGCACTACTTTACTATGGCATGTCTTTGACTGCCGTGACTTGCATTGCTTGACTCTGACTGCGACTTTGATTTGTTTAACGATATTTAATGTGATAATATTTTTATACTTTACACCAGCAAATGCATAAGAAGTGCGACGCCATAATCCTCATAAAAAGTTCTTGGTTAGACACCTACTTAAAAAAAGGACTAAAGCAGGATCCTATTTTTTTGTGAAGTAAACTTGTGTGTAGCCGTTCGTTACACAGTTCATATGACATAATCCTTCAAAGAGCTACTTCAAGCTCGTAAAGGCTTTATTTACTTCAGTCGAAGTGTAATTTTATACGATTCGAGAGCTTTGAGGCGCTAAAAGAAAAATCTATTGAAAGATCCATTGAAAGTACAGCATCAATACAATTGTTTCAATATAGTTGACCTACTAAAGAAATACGTGGTACTTTTTAAAAGTTTACGTTATTGATAAAATGCCTGGAAAATTTTCATTAGCAGAAAAATTCCACGGCGTGGCTGAAAACGGTAGAGCAAAATGGTTTTTGACGTGAACACGTCTTTAAATTTGCTTCCATAATGGGAGGCAATTAAAAAAACTGATCATAACAAAACTCCTTACATAAAAAACTAAATCATTATCAGTTCTGGCGTTTGGGAGTTGAGCTATGATGGTACCACGATACCTATTACCCAAGATGGCAGACAGACACATAGATACACTATTTTAAACTATCACGGTTGTTCACTAAAGTTATATGATTATTTACGGGATATTTACCATGTCTTTCCGTGAACATGGTGCATGTAACTGCGCCGAAACATCGGGAGGTCCTTCCACAAACTTACCACGGTAAATATCCCGTAAATAATCATATAACTTCAAAGATACACTCGTTAAACTTATAACACCCTTTTTTGTGTTGGTGGTTAAAAAGTGGAAGGTTGTATTATTTTTTCTTTAGTTTTGAAAAGAGACAAACATAATATGCAGCGCCCTCATCCACACTCATATTATCATAGGTATTTAAATTAAGTAGTTTGGTATTCATTTTTGTGTGAAATGACGTAGGTAACCGGTATGGCGCATCAAATCTTTACTTACGGACATTTACCTCGATATAACTTATATAAAAATACCCGACTGTCCAATGAAGTACTGTTTTTCGGGATAACTAACATAAACTTGACAGATTTTTGGTTTGTTCTATCTCCGAAATCTTATTGGCTACATTTTGCATTTGAGATGCATGTTTTTTTTCAAAGATTATTTTGAGCTGTCGTTCTTCTTTTGAGGTGCTGTCCGTGACAAAACAGAGGACATTTCAGAAAAATATGACGTTTAAAATGACGTTATTGACAGGTGATGCATTATTATAGCCGTAACAGACGCATCGAACTTGGCTGACGAACCGCCGTCTGATCAACGGTAGAGAATGAGTGAGAACATAATTTCCCTCTCTTTTTCTCTCGTTGATTGAAGTGGTTGACGTCAGCCAAGTTGACGTGTCTGTAACGGCTCTAAAATAAAAACTGAGTTACGTACACAGTAAGAACCTATGTATTTTCTTAAGATTAAGCTTTATACACATTGTCTATTTTTCCAATGTCTAGTATGGTACATTTTTCAAATCACTAGTTTTTTGTTTGCATGTGCTTAAACGTGGGTTTAAGTAACGACCTGGTTTTTTATGGATTTTTACCTCGTCATATTACATACGGGCTTTTACCTGGCATCTTTCACTGTAATGGGTTTTACCCTTGTTTTACCTCGCCATGAGACATGTCGTAATGACATGGCATCGTGGTGCTAATAACCCCCTCAAGTATGTATTTTGTGCCTCAAGCCTACCTGGGAAACCCGACTTGGAAACGTATGTTCTATTTGAACCTATAAGTACTCGGTGCCTTGTGGTATCCATGTTTTATTTTTTCAATTATATATAAATAATTGGCTTGTGGTTGAACACCACCTTATCTATTTTTGATGCGGTCTAAGAAGCACGCTTGCCTAAAAGAAACCAATTCAATCGCGACTTGAAGGCACCCAGATTGTAACTATAGGGGGATGTCTTTATTATTTGGGATAAAAAAAGGTTATTCCAGGGTGTAAGGTGAACGGATTTGACTAGAATTTGTTATGGAGGTATCAATTTCTAATTATACTCGTAGATAGATAGATAGAAACTCTTTATTGTGTACACCGGAAATAAAAATTACAAACGGATAGAAAACACTTACGAGCTAGTGCTACAAGTAAAGAAATCCATTCAGGCAGTCAAACTATGTAATGCGTAGTTTATCTATATAGAAATAATAGTACATTACAGGGTTGTAAACGAAAAGTTTTCTAACGAGGGTGGCATTTGCCGCGCGAGCGCAGCAAGGGCCGTAATCCACCCGAGCTTAAAGTCCGTAGTTTAGTTACTCCTAATGCTATTTGTACAGTGCTTTTTACCTACCAGGAAATCGCTGAATTATTCACATACGATACAACATTTTCGGCTCAAGATTTTGTATATTTGTTATGACAAAAAAAGTTTTATGTAGCTGTTGCGCAAAAATGATGATTACAACCATAATTAACAAAGCATAATTAGCAAAACGAATTAACCTATGAATATAAAAAACTGACTTCATTAAAATGTCAGTACTGGACCAAATTGAAATGGACAACACGGGAAGCACCAGCTTTCAAATAAAAAAATTATCATCAAAATCGGTTCACCCAGTCGAAAGTTCTGAGGTAACAAACATAAAAAAAAATACAGTCAAATTGAGAACCTCCTGCTTTTTGGAAGTCTGTTAAAAATATTATTAATATTGTCTGTACTTCTAAATATTTTTCAAGTAAATTATTATAACTACATGTATGTAAACTGTATTTCAAATATTTTTCAAGAATATGATAAGTATGATAATTAAGTACCTACTTATATAAATGGTCAAATTCTGATTACTGATTGATTAATTTACTATTCACAAGCTATTTATGTATGTTTGTATGGTGTTGGTTTGGGCCAAATCTTGCATGCTGAGATGCTGAATAAAAACCACTTCCTTCTACCCGGTTTTGTTGAAATTTTGCATATACTTACCTTTAGCTCTGATGACAATATAATATACAATACCCTATATTGTATTATCAAAATGGCTCCCACTAAGATGGCAAATGTTTTTTTTCAACCCTGTTAGGATATCAAATAAAAGGGCTTGTAGAGTAGAAAAGGATAGTGAAGACATCCAAGGATATTGTAAGGTTTTATAACGCCCTTGGTGACATCACAATGAATTCAATATGGCCGCTGCTCTAAGATGGCGGATTACATTTTCATTGCTAAAGCTAAGATTATATGATTATTTACGGGCTATTTACCGTGGTAAGGTTGTGTGTATATTCACGGGGGTGTCTTCCCGTGAACATGGTGCATGTAACTGCGCCGAAACATCGGGAGGTCCTTCCACAACCTTACCACGGTAAATATCCCATAAATAATCATACAACTGTAGTGAACAACCGTGATATTTTAGAGCAGTCTTAAAGCTAAAATGTTGTTTTAAGAACAACTTATTATTTTATTTTTATCCTGAAAGTTACGGTTCCTGTTTGATCATACACTTTATCATGAGAAACAGGACCAAACGGCATTAATAAAAAAACAAAATTTTCTTGCTAACTGTATTTTTTTCCAAAATCTGTATGTAAATATGCAAATCCAAGTCTCCATAATCCATGGCGGGACGTTTAAGGTAGTTTTAATGTGGATGTAACGGTTAAAATGGCCTTGTTGCCTGAATAAAGTTCCCACTCTGTATTTTATATAATTCAATTAGAATACACTTTACTTTAGGTATTCATAATACTTATTACCACAACACTTAGCAAGTAACAGTACCTAAGTTAAAAATATAATATATATTTAAATACTTATAACATAGTACCAACCTGACCTGACCTGACCATGGCATTATATGGCACTGAGACGTGGTCCTTTTTGAAAACTCAAGAGTTGCACAGCTGCGGGCAATGAAGAGAGCTATGCTCGAAGTTTCTTTGCGCGGCAAAAACCGGAATGTGGATATTCGCCAAAGAACCAGAGTCATCGACATAACTATTAAAATTTGCAAGCCGAAGTGACTATGGGCAGGCCACATCGCTCGAAGAACCGATAACTGATGGGAAAGAAAGGTTCTTGAGTGGAGACCACGAACCGGAAGACGCAGCGTAGGCCTCCCACTAGATGGACCGACGAAATTGTGAGAGTCGCGGGCATCCAGTGGATGCTGATGGCTGTCTTCCCGTGTGGAGTTCTAAAGGGTAGGCCAATGTTCAGCAGTGGACGTGTTCTGGATGATTTTGATGATGAACAAAGTTCCTATTATTTCTAATGTGAAGAGTCTCTCTACCTCTACACAAGATAAAGATTTATTTCAGAACTCTTTTTTTAAATAGAATTTTTTCATAGAAAAGATAATTTTTTTCGCTTTTCTGTGGTTATATAATATATGCCCCAGCAAAGTACTGGCGACTGTCGTAGAGGCTCCTATTTAGTTTGGGATCTATTTATTTATTGTATACACAAAACAAATTACAATCATACAAAACAATATCTTTCTAATAGGTTTAGACCTGGGGCCTTACCCCTAGCTTAACTTTTGCGAGCCAACTTTTAGTAGGTACCTGATAGGTACCTAAAATTAACCAACTCATTTAAGCTGCATCGTTTAAAAGCGTCTAACTTGAATGAACGAAAATCCGTTTTACTATGCGTGTGATTGTGATTCATTCAAGTTAGACGCTTTTAAACGATGCAGCTTAAATAAGTTGGTTAATTTTAGGTACCTATCAGGTACCTACTAAAAGTTGGCTCGCAAAAGTTAAGCTAGGGGTAAGGCCCCTGGATTGTAATACAAAAATATGTGCAAACTTAAAATCAAAATGAGAAGACATGAATGAGGTTAGTGCTTAATTCATACATGGGTAATAACAAACTACATTAACTGGAGAACGCACACTGACTACAAGTGTTGCAGGTGTGCGTAAAATTGACATGAAAATACACGTTTTACCCACACTCGAGCACATTCATGAGCACTTAATAAAATAAGAAAAAGTGCATCACATTAAGTACCGACTTCAAAATGAAATGTTAGTAAATACGCAATTTCGTTTATTCGGATGACGTGTTTTTTCAGTTATTTTGATTTAAAAACCATACCACTAAACCATATTTGATGAGATTTACATGAGACCATCTCTGAAATATGACCTATCAAACAAAAAAGGAATCGTCAAAATTAATTCATAATTGACGAAGAAATCGGTCAACATAAAAAAAACAATGGGACATAGAACCTCCGCGTTTTTTAAAATTGGTTAATAATAAACCACCATTATTACCTAAACATTAAGGTGATACGTTTCTCGTTTGGCGGGAAATTCAAATTTCAAACAGTTTTTTTTGTTCTTGTAGCTAGGCCGGGCAATTATTGTAAACGATCATGATGTTTGCGAAAATTGATTATTATTCTTTACAAACTCGCGTAAAGTTATTTATCTCTAATGCACATTATTGCATACATTTGTCATTAAACAAATTTTTGGTGTTTCAAACGGTTTATTGCCAAATGTAAGAAATATGACGAGTAACTGATTAATAGCTGTACATGATAATGTACGACAACCAACAATTTTCGCAAACACTGTGCTATTTCTAAATAATTACCCGGCCTAGCTACAAGGACAAAAAAACTGTTTGAAATTTGAATTACCCGCCAAACATGAAACGTATCACCTTAACAATCGAAAATACAAGTTTTGGAAAGTAATACATTGAGGCGAGATGTTTTTTCCATGTTGGTGCTAAACATTGACAGATCATAATGACACGAAGGAAAACCAACGAACAAGGAAAATAACTACATATTTCCAACTAAGTCAAAAGGGGGTTTTTGTAGGTAAATTACTGAGTTTATGGGATAGAAAATTAAGTAAATTGTAAAAAGTAAGCAACAAGAATTTGTATGATTAATTTCCGTATTTCCGTTTTCCGTTTTGTATGTTTTGGTTCACACATAAAAGTAACTCCCCGTCAGAATTTCATGTGTCAGAAATGACATCTAACCCAAACTTATTCACAAATTTAGGCATGGCGGTTTCAGCTTTATCTTACCAATTCTGTCAAAATTCGTTAATTAATTTATTGAAAACAAACCTTTGTTATAAATAATTCTCAAAATAAAAAAACCGACTTCATCAGAACTGTACCAAATTGAAATGGGACCAAATGGAAAGCATCAGCTTTCAAATAAAAAAAGAATCATCAAAATCGGTTCATCCAGTCAAACGTTCTGCGATAAACTAAACTGTCGAATTGATAACCTCATCCTTTTTGGAATTCGGTTAAAAATGTGGACTCAGAGCATTATATTCACTCATCATCCAAATATCTACCCGACGCTACCAACTAAGCCATACGGGTCTTTTGTGTCATAATTTCAGGTACATACTGTTCTAACAACCCGTTATAAATAAATACGTAGCTTTAGAGTAGTTATTACTTGTTTATGATACGTACTGCCCAAGAATAGAACCTCCTGTAGTCCTCCTTGTTTCCTGAGAACTACAATCTAGGCATCTTCAAGGCTAGAGTGAATAGATTTCTTCTAGATCAACGTGTTGCATCCTCAGCAACACCGTCGCTTACCATCAGTGGCCTTAGTAAGAGCACTTGCGAAAAAGTTATAGTTACGTAAACGATAGCAAAATGAACAGATCTAAAAAACTTTTTGATACGTAAATCTATGGCAAAATGTATAAAACATTGAACAACGCCTATATCGGACGTGAAAGGAAACTGAATTTTTCATACATATTGCTATCGTTTACGTAACGATCACTTTTTCGCAAGTGCTCGTACTAAGGCCATAGGCTAGTTGGTGGCCAAACGTACCTAGATCTATTCTATATAATAAATAAATAAAACATTTAGATAAAAAATCTTCGGTTATGAAGTTTTGACGGAACAAAAATTACCTACATCTAATACTAGTAAAATAAAGTAAAGTTAATATGTAGGGAAGCTACCAGCGAGAGGTTATTGCCAATAACCCTGTATATAGCATTGAAAAACAAGAAACAATGCACTAAGTAGCAGATTTTCCCACACAGTTTTTTACACTTTAGCCATAGCTTCTATTAGCAACATCACACTTTTTGAATTGAAAACTTCTTTAGGCGCGTTGAGCACTTTTTGGGTGAACAAAAATCATAGAACTAGCGCATCGTCACGCTGTACAGTGTATTTTAAAACAGCGCCATCTCTTGTAGAATAGGTGAATTACTACTTAAGTTTTCACTTTGACGTGCAGTCTTGTGACTGATGTGCTTTTTTATTCTGTGTTTGATAGAACGCTACACTTCCCTGAGTGTCATAGGGTATCATTTATTCACATTTTATTATGCTTGCTAACTTTGATTTTATTTTACCATTCACGGCCTTATTATAAACGTTACTGTTAAGCAATGCTTAAAATTGGTCTATCTAGTTTTCATGTGTGACAATTTCCGTCAGCGAAAAGTTAATACAGAGCATTGCTAACTAAAGTAACGTTTATAAGTAAGGCCGTTAGTGTTTAAATGCGAACTTAAGAAATAAGTTAACTAAATTACTTAATTTTCTGTTCCTCGGTTAGAATAGAAGTTACCTATTTACGACATTTTGAAACTATATAGTGCGTACGTGCGAGGTAGCAGATCGGGACGACTACGACCTTGTGACTACTATATAGGTATACCTACACAGCCCATGATTTGGTTAAAAAAAATGCATGAACCTACTAAGTTTTGTGAAAATCGGATTAAACCATACAAACAAACTCTCGACTTGTTCCTGTGGACACTAAAAATTAATTCGATCGATTAAATAATCGTATTTCATTAAATTGTGTTTCACAGAAAACACTAGTTACTTACACTTTTTGCATGAGTGTGGAATTAGAAGCAAAAAGTTTGGAACAAAATCAATTCTATCCCACCTCTGTTAATTAGCCTTTTATAACTGAAATCACGTAAACCTCTTTGCACATGAAATACGCATAAAAAAATTACATTTATATTAAAATTGAAAACCACTCGCATGGAAATAGAAAATCTGAAATAAGAAAAATATTTCTATTAAAAAAAACATAGAGCAGAAAAATTATTTTCTATTTGAGATTTTATTTCCTGGTTTTTATACTTATAATTCTTATAAGGCGTGGAAAGGAAAATTATTATGTTAACAGATGACTTCTTCGAAAAATTATACACTCATTAAGAACAGGAGTTAAGTATATTTTAAACGTGTAAATAATTTACCAAACATAATTTATTTCATACGCGTACGTAAAAGGACGTATAAAAACCACCATTTAAACTCCAAAATCCCCGAAATACCGTAAGTGCTGTCAATTAACGATTCCTACGAAAAAGGTGATGAAACATCCGAATGTTTACAATTCGTGTCAAATACATACAAATGATCGAATCAGAATCAGATCATTTGCAATCTCAACTAGTGACGTGCTTGTGGTCTGTGACGTCGATCGATTTCTGTTCGTTTTTCACACAAGCGCACTGGCCCTCCTTCTGGCGTACAAAAATCATCTGTTGCAGGCCCCAGAGTCAGTTCTCCTCCCTCACTCAGTCAGCCATCAGCTAGAGACACGGGAGCTCGTCTCTGCATCTTTTTTGTTTATTTATTTTTAATTGTGTTCTTTAATTGACGGCGCATCGTAAGTAAAGTTTGCTCGTTTGTTTGGATTGCGTATTGTGAAGGTTTTGTTTGTAATCGAAAATTCGGGTGAGATTTTAAAACTTTTATTGAAAAAATTTAAGCTTTAATTCATTGAAAAGTGTTAAATTGGTTTCGATTATTGTCAATAACGGCTATTAAAAGTGGCGTAATTGAAGGACGGTATTTATCATGTAAATCTCCAATCTTATTTTCTATTGTTTGCATTCTTCGTGCATAAAACATTTAATACAAAAAATTGCACCCATAACACAATAAAATAATCAAAACTTCGCAAATGTGATTTAATTTAAAGAGGTTCATATATTTATAATAAATATATAATGTATTGTTTAAAAAATAGCTATACAAGATTTAGATGATACACCCATGGAGTTTATATACCTATATTTGTATAGTTTTAATGAACCATTTCTAGAAGCCATTCTTCACCCCGCGATAAATACCACTTTCACTCAAAAATTCTCATTTTGACAATTATTATGACTATTATTATGAATGAATATAACTTTAATTTGGATCGCCTTAGCACTATCACATCACTTGAGCTTAGACCTCAGGCACCTAGCCTATCAATCATAAAATTGTCAAACAAATAAAAACTGGTGAAGTGCGTGTCGAGACAGGCATATGGTAGGGTTCCGTTTTCCAGTCATATAATTGTGGTCACAATCGTAGTTTAGAAATTGGTGGTTACAGAAATTTTCGAAATAACGAAGCTATGTTAACTTGACCAAATTTCAGAGGTGCATCATAAAAACATAACATAATAAGTATAATTACAGTAGAACGCTGATTATCCGAATTAATTGGGACCGGGGTCGATTCGGATAATCGAAAATTCGGATAATCGGACATAGACTGGTAACACTACTCAACAATATTACATATATTTATTATTAGTCAACCTCGATATGAAACAATATGAACCAAATCAGATATTTTTTTAGTGTTGAGTAGTGTAATAAAGAAAAACAAACTGTCACACATAGAATAAACTTTATTGAGTATACGTTCCGTTTCACGGAAGCCGCGCCACGCAAAACATGTAGTGTCTTGCCTCTAGCTTTCAATTTCAACCATAACAATTGAAATATATCTGGACTCCAATAAGTTCCAAATTGTTACAACACAACAAAACAAAAATTACTTGGTTTTCATTTTTTATATTACGCTTCGGACCGATTCGAATAATTGGAGATTCGGTTACTCGGTATTCGGATAGTCGGCGTTCTCGGTTCGGTACTGTATATACTTTTTTACGGTTGAATTAAAAAGAAAACTACTTGAGAAACATTATTTGTAAAATCAATTTTACGAAACGGTTGATAACCTGAGCCAAAATGAGCTAGAACGTCTTGAATTTATTACAGTTTTATCGCTATAACTAAAAAGTTATAATCAGAACATGTTCGAATAAAAAAATTGAAAGATTGTTTGTGATATGACCTATCAGCAGCGTGTAAAATTTTCCACTTTGGCGGACCATATTTTACGAAATATACACGATAAAAAAAAGTTAAGCCTATTCAACGATACCCTACACAAGGGGGTGCAGCAAATAAAACATCCCCATTCCACCCCTGTACCAGAACCACCCCTTAAAACAAAATTTTAAAACTGAAAAATTGAGATCTATACTATACTTTTACCCCAGTACTACTATACTATACCCCAGTTAAAGGTGAATACTTTTTTTTTAGATCTATATTATAACTGTAATTATGCAAATATGTATGTGTAAATATATGTTACGTTTTATACACTATAGAAGTTAGATTCTAAAAAAATAGGACGGACGGACAGAACGAACTTATAAAGGTTCCTTATAGGTACTTTGTAGTACTACGGAACCCTTAAAAAAATCTAAATAGCTGTCAAACTTTACCACCTTAGCCGTACTAGCGGTAGGGTGCCGTGCCCGTGACACTTTGACGTCTAAAACAACTTTGTTATAAAATTATAATTTACTAATCAACATTGTCTTAACATTGCACGCAATGCCATTCATTAATTCTACTCGATTCAATGTAATCCAGTTTTATTTCCTAAACCAGATTGTAGGTCATGTCGCAGAATATATAGTAGTCAGGGCTCGAGGGCTTGACGAGCGGAGAGCGGAAACAATATGCATATTGATGCTGCCTACCGAGGAAAAGTACCGTATGGACAATTGCCGATTTTTGACCAAAAAAAACTTATTAGAAGATACTATGTCAATTTTAGCCATGCACAGTCAAATTCTTTAACATAATTATTACAATGCTGCAAATAAATAATTATCAATTTAAAAAACCGACTTCATTAGAACTGGACCATATTGAAATGGGACCAAATGAGAAGCACCAGCTTTCAAATAAAAAAGAATCATCAAAATTGGTCCACCCAGTCAAAAGTTCTGAGGTAGCAAACAAAATTAAAAAATACAGTCGAATTGCAACCTCCTCCTTTTTGGAAGTCGGTTAAAAACATAATTTTTGTAATACAGAGAATATTTAAATTATACAACTTTTGAAATGTCCGTTAAAAAATGGAAGTTGACTAACGGTATTTTTCCTTATTAGTCACATATTTTATTTATATTTTTTTTTATTCTGTTGTCTCGGACTGTTTTCATCCTCTTAAAGTTGGTCTCAATACGTCAAATCAAACAACTTTTGTTCTCCGACTTTTCTAAATTCGCGGAAACAAAATCTGTTGTTTCCAATGACTGTTTTTAAAAGGGGGAAGACGCGTGTCATCCAAACATATGACTCAGTTCAAACAAAAGTACTTCACGTGCTATCACAAACGCCAGTTCGATTGGGATTGAAGTCGATTAGGCCCATAGGCCTAATTTGTGCGGTCCACTTCAAGGCTTTCGTCCCGTATCCACCATTTCCTTGCATCAATGGCTTGTTCATACATTTTTTTTTGATGTTCCTACTGAGGCTGCCCTTAAGAGGATGCTAATTGTTTCCCAGTAATCCTGCATAAGTACATATAAAGATAATTTATAAAAAAAAGATAAGCTGCCTCTATTGATTCTATACTGTATAGTTTTTAATATATTAATAGGCTTGCGTTTGACCGCCAACTCGCCTGATGAACTTTCGTTTATTATTATGAGAAATGTGCAAAATCAACCTGTATAGTATAATAACATCAAAATTATATAATCTCAACAGTAGGCCTTACCATATCTTTTATGCGTGATGAAATAGTACAAAGCACTTACTGAGAATACTGAGATCAAAGATCACTAATCATTTTTACATATGCCTGCGTGATATAGATAACAAAAACAATACCTAATAAATGTATATATTTTGTAAATAAATGTATACCATTATAACTAGCAGTGCTCGTAGTTTCACCCGCAATCTTACACGAACCGTTTCTTTTTCGGGGTAAAAGTAGCCTGTGTTAATCCAAGTTATTAAAAACTACCGAACTGAATTTCATCCAAATCCGCTCAGCCGTTCCCGAGATAAGTGGGTACAGATATACTAACATAACTTATACACATACTCACGAACTTTCGCATTTATAATATTAGTCTGATTAGTGTGATTTGATATAATAATAATAAAATATTAAATGTATCTTAATAATAAGGCTGATTTTAAATTAATAATAAAAAAATATACATTATAAATATTGTTGATTGAATCAGGCGTTACTTTGCGGAAATTATTTTTCAAAACAGTTTTTCTTGCTGGGTATCTACTCTAGTAAATACACTAGAGTTTCGTCAAAAGACACTAATTGTATTATTTATATATTGTTGAGAGCCAATTAAAATAAAACGTAAGTACATTTTTTTAATATTCATTAAATAAATTTAAAATATAATAGGTATATAAATTCGCTCTGTGGAGCTTATATTTAAAATAATTATTACTGACACTATACATAACTTAAAACCTGCAAACTAAATTGTAAGTATCCAAAAATATGATTGTTCGACGATAATTGCTTTGCCATAAAATAAATTGGCAAATAGGTCATGGTAATACAAATTTTAAATTGGATTATTATTTCATGTTTGTTTATTTATTGCTAAAATACTTACGTATTCTTTGCTCATTATAGATTTATGGATTGTAACCACAACATTGTCTTTGATCGTAATAAAATAACCACTACTAGTTTTTGCAATCGGTAAAAAAACTGTTTGTATTTCCTTATGATGATTAATTTTAAATGTTGAGGAAAACTCATTATGGAAATGTACGGATCTGATCCTAAGAAAAATCTTATTGCATGCAACACACGTGGTAATTGATTGTTTGAATGGGGGCCCCTTTTTTATGTCGTATATCTTTTTTACACTCTGAACAAAATTCTTACCCTGAAGGCAAGGCTTGTGATGCTGCAGCTGCAGCTGCGGTAGCCCGTCGGCTTGTTAATCATTATATTTAAAAAACACGTGTACAGGCATTTAAATTACATGCATCGTCTTTCTAACACTAATGAAAATCCCTGTTTTAAACTATCACGGTTGTTCACTACAGTTATATGATTATTTACGGGATATTTACCGTGGTAAGGTTGTGGAAGGAGCTCCCGATATTTCAGCGCAGTTACATGCACCATGTTTACGGGAAGGCATCTTCCCGTCGCCGGGGTCTTCCCGTGAACATGGTGCATGTAACTGCGCCGAAATATCGGGTGCTCCTTTCACAACCTTACCACGGTAAATATCCCGTAAATAATCATATAACTGTACTAATGAAAATATATTTCTGTTTTTTCTTCTTTGTCATTGTTTATACCCGGCTTTTCTTTAAATTTTATAGAATTAAATCCTTCATTAGATATAATTATATATTTAAGCTCAATTTCTTCTCCATTTGTGTATATTTCTTTTTTTTTAATTTCAATATTTGTCAGTTGAAATATATCTCGGAAACTAAGCAGAAATATTAGTTTTTAAAACTAAACCAACATACGCCTCTAACGTGTTTTAGAAGCAGATTGTAGCTTTATTTGAAACAAGTGTGAAATTACCACACGATACGTTTTTAGTGAAAAACCATTTCGGAAACTTCTTGTGTGTGTAAACATAACAAAATTCAAGGTCGCTTACCATGTAAGCAGTTTGATATTATGCCCAATACCATCCTGTCCGATATCGTCCTTTCCAATAAAATCCTGTATTATATCACCCTATCCATCAGTACGATCCTGTCTAATACTATATATACAATGGCGAAAATCTGTCAAACGATCGCCATTTCATCTCCAGTTGTTTCAAGTATATTGAAAGACTGTTTTTGCAATTTTTGGTTGTCGTTATTGCATCTCTCGCTTTACATTACTGTAGATACATTTTATACTATACATCATTCTACAATACCTCTTTTAGTAACCCGTTTCTCAAGTTCTGTGGTCAGTTTTCATGTCAGAGGGAAATATTATCCGTATTTACATGTGTCACCTTATACCTCATAATAATTTGAGATCAAGCAAATACTTCGGTTTTATATGCTTAACTTGCTGTTGCCTGAGACTTTGTGTGCGTAGTCTTTCATACAAATTTCCAATCTCCATTTTCCCCCTTTATTTCGACCCTTTCGCAAAAATAAAAATCATAGCGGACCTCATTATGGAATCTAAGTAAACGTAAGTCAGGCTTTCATGCATGTAGCTTTATAGATTTCGTGATGATTCAGTAAGTAAATGTTTTTTTAATTTATATTTAATGTATTTCTATTTATATAGATTTATTCTTTCTTATTTTATGTATAATGTTGTCCTCGAATCGTACGCGTGGATCTTCATTAACTTACAACCCCCTTTTGGCTATCTTAACTCACACTTATCCGGAAAATCCTTAGCGAACCTCTACACCCCATTAAGAATCTAGTTCAATATTAGTTTGTATTTTCAGTTGACCAATCCTTGTTAATTAAATGCCGTTTTTTTAATAGGTCGGGGAAAAAGTCTTTTCGTATTTTGTATGTATAAAGTTGTAGTAAAAATCTTATCCGTTGTACTGTTTGTATCTGGCTGGTTTTGATACCATTAAAAAGATGACATTTTAAAAAAGGAATACAAAACGTAAAAAGCAATTTCCCGCCATTTTTCAATTGTTTTTTTGTTCGATAAAATGAGTGAATCTAACGAACAAATTCGATATATTGTGAAATTTTATAACAAAAAAGGGAAAAATGCGACACAAGCCGCGAATAAAATTTGTGACGTTTATGGACCTAATGCAGTGTCATCAAGAGTAGCACAATGTTGGTTCAAGCGTTTTCAGTCCGGGAATTTTGATGTCAAAGATGCAGCTCGCTCTGGTCGCCCTGTTACGGATAAAGTCGATGCCATTTCTGAAAAAGTGGACCAAGATCGGCATATTAGTAGTTACGACGTAGCTGAAGACCTGGGGATTGACCACAAAACAGTTTTGACCCATTTGAAAATAACTGGGTATACAAAAAAACTCGATATTTGGGTGCCACACGAGCTCACTGAAAGAAACCAAATGAATCGTGTACTCATTTGCGATTATCTATTGAAACGTAACGAAACCGAACCGTTTTTGAAAAGATTGATCACTGGTGATGAAAAATGGATCACCTACGACAAGAATGTGCGCAAAAGATCATGGTCAAAGGGCAGTGAAGCACCACAGACTGTAGCGAAACCCGGATTAACACGTAATAAGGTGATGCTGTGTGTATGGTGGGATTGGCAGGGCATCGTTCATTATGAGCTTTTACCGCCGGGCAAAACCATCGATTCGGATCTCTACTGCCAACAGCAGATGAGACTCAAACAAGAAATTGAGAAAAAACGGCCGGAATTGATCAACAGAAAGAGTGTGGTCTTTCATCATGATAACGCCAGATCGCACACATCTTTGGCCACTCAGCAAAAATTTAGAGAGCTTGGTTGGGAAGTGTTAATGCATCCACCATATAGCCCAGACCTTGCACCCTCAGATTTCCACCTGTTTCGATCTCTTCAGAATTCTTTGGGTAGTGTTAGATTAACATCAAGAGAGGACTGTCAAAACTACTTGTTGCATTTTTTTGATCAGAAGTCCCAAAAATTCTACAGCAACGGGATCATGTCACTACCTACAAGATGGCAACAAGTTATCGAACAAAATGGCACATATATATTATAATTAAATGTAATTAAACTTGAAAAAAATATGTCTTGAATTTGTTTAAAAAATACGAAGAAACTTTTTCCCCGACCTTATATATTTTATTTATTTCATATGTATACATAGTAATTTGAACAATAACTATCGAAAACCTAAGATGTTTCTGTCGATACTTAGCTTCACTACACGCACTGACATCATATCTCAAACTTAAATAAATTTTAAATCTATACTTATAATTATTTATAAATAACCTAAATTTTTACAAATAAGTAAGTACCTGTAATAATTTGACGAGCAAGTAACTCATCTTCAAGAAACGCAAGAGTTCATCCTAGTAACATAATCAAAAGCATAAATAAACATTAAAAAAAAATGTTACTTGTGTTACAAAGGGACAGTAATATTTTGTTCGTCGAGGACGTTATTTTGAATTCAGAGCGAAGTGAAGGATTCTAAAGTATAATTCGCAGTGAAGAATTTAATTAATTACCGCATGTTGTGTGTTTAACCTTAAAATCATAGATTACTGATCTGTTTATTTATATTTTGAAAATATATATTTTTTTAAATGAAGAAATGAGCTAGCCTTTGACCACAACTCACCTGATGGTAAGCGACGATGCGGTCTAAGATGGGGCACGCTTGCCCATGAGGTGCGTATTCACTCTCTCATTTCATCTCTCATTAACTTGGATCATTCACTTTATCCAATTTTACAATAATTCCTTTTGTTATTCATTATACCTCAGATTCATAAGGACATGCGTTCACTTTTGCTAAGCAAGGACACAAATAGTCTTATATAACATTTTTATATTTATATTCAAATATACTGCTATGTCCGTTTGGCTCTTGGTGAAGGGGAATGAACTTTCCAAGGAAGTTTATTAATTGTATAAACTATAAATCATTAAGAAATATATTTATTACTCATCAATGATATTGGTTATAAACTATATACAGGGTTTAAATACAAGCTGGATCTTTATAAGTTCGGTGTAGTACACTTCATTACCAACCAATTCAATTAAGCTCGAAATAATAAGAAAATTAGCTGTCATACATTTTGTTATGAATGATCCATGTCAATGACCTCGATCTATAAAACAGCTGATTTTTCTCGATTTTAGAGTTCTACTGGCTAAGCTGCCATTGTTGAATCTCTCAGCTTATTTATTTTAATTTGCATTTCTAGGGAAACTTGTATCCTATATACATATACAAATACTATACATATGATTTGGTGACTGGGCCAGTTAAATATTTCCACCAATAAGTTACACCATATAATATTGCATTACATTTATTAGTAATTAATATTCTATAATGTTATAAGAATGAAGAAAGATTCTTGAGTGGAGACCGCAAACCGGAAGACGCAGCGTAGGTAGGCCTCCCACTAGATGGACCGACGATATTGTGAGAGTCACGGGCATCCAGTGGATGCAGATGGCAGGATGTCGTTCAGTGTGGAGGTTAAAGGGCCTATGTTCAGCAGTGGACGTATTTTGGCTGATGATGATGAATGTTATAAGCTTACAAAGAAAAAAACAACAAATTTAAACTTAAATACTAAAATATAGTAATTCGTGAATTGAGACATCGTAACCCCTATATCTTCACAACCGGTTATTTTGCTCAAATTCCAACCTGAAAATAGTATTACATATAAATATATTTACAAACGCCAACTTGTTCCTGTACACTTACCGTAAACTTGTGATACACGATGTAGTATCTATAGAAGTTTTGCCTTTACGTGCAAATCTGTATAAATTTACTGACTATAATACTTATTTTAATTTAAGAGAGCAAGTGTCTTTATTAACTTAACAAAAACAAGCTAACACTAACTCTACAAAAACAGTTAGACTGCCCATAGACCATTAAAGGTCTAAAAATAAACCAAATGCTCAAACCCATTATCAGTTGGCAGTTGACTCAGTAAGTGATACTCCTAGCGAATGTAAACATTCAAAACATAATTATAAAAGTCATAATATCAGTATTATTATAATCAAGAACACTTCCATAGAGCCTAAGGTGCTCTAGAATGTAAAACATATATTTAACCTTCTATTACAAATACTTGTATACGTGTTTCTAAGTATTTATGGCATGCATGTACCTAGTAAATTCAATGTCAAAACAATTATCGAAGTAAACAAAAATCACTCAGACAAAAAACCGGAACAAGCCCATAACAACACAGAAACCGCAAGTGAGTACCTACTTTAACTAGGAAGTATCTTGACCTTGCTCGACTTATGCTGACTTTCATATGCGCAAGGTTTTCTAGAAAAAAAATCGAGCGAACCAACCGGTTTGGTAGATTCCGATTTTTGTGACACGCGTCTTGTGATTATGAGGTTCATGGCTTTGCTGACACAGTCAACAGGGTTTTTTCCTCAAGGATTTGGCGTCACGCGTTTTTTTCAACGGGGCTTATGGAACCTGCGGACATCGATGAGTTGCCAAAAAGTTCATTCTGACAAAAAAAACTTATTTATGTCAGTACAGCTTTTATCCCACGGTTAATATAGAGAACGTTCTTTTTTTTTTAGATTATTGGTAGGTTATGTGCTAAAACAAGATACCTACTACCTTACAAAATTTTATGCAAATCCTTGTAATCGTTAAGGAGTAGAGTAGGAACGAACATAATACAAACTCACAAACTTTAGCATTAAAACATTAGAGTGATATGCAATGTCATCTTGAAAAATTGTATGACATTTAACAGATGATCAAATAATAAACATAATTTCAAATCTGCTAAGAAACAGCATGTCGCAAGAATAATTAGAATATATATCATTTGAAAACAATGACGGTGTCAAAAAAATATATAGAGGATTTTATGAAGCGTTTACGCGTCATCATGCTTGCGATGATTCTGACGTCAAATTCATATTTGAGTTCAAATTCTAGCAAGCAGACTCTATGACTAACGAAACTACGTGTACCTATTTAGTTTAGTCCGCTAAATAATTAACAAATCTTACATGATTACACAATGAGGTATATTTTTCGGGTTTTATAATATTTTGTGACCTCACATAGCCTAAATATTTGTGTGAGAGGCTGGACCGATTTGGCTAATTCTTTTTAAATGTTTGTACTTAATAGTTTTAGTAAAGTTTTATTATAATTTTATTTATTAATAATCTAATTGCGTAAAAAAATCTGCATCATCATTATCACTTCAGCCTTCGTCATCATTATCAGGTATCATGTTCCCACATCTGGGACACAGGATTTATCTCAAAGACGATGAGACGATGAGATCTAGTTCACCATTCTGGCCTAGTGCAAGTTGGACCTCAATCTTACGTAAAATAATTATCAATTTCAAAAGCCGACTTCATAGTTATACGCAATTTCGTTTAACTGGATGACATATTTTTTCCAGTTATTTTGATTTAAAAACCAAACTACTAAACTGATTTTGATGAAATTTATGAACCTATCTTTACCATAAAACAATACTTTCAGATCTCGGATGAGTTCTGTTTTGAGGAAACAAATAAAAAAAAAACGCCACCTATTTTGAAGTCTGTTAAAAGTTTAAACAGGTATAGATGATACAGCATTACTAGGCGGCAAAAATTATAACAAAAAAAAACACGTGTAAACATTTATCTTGTTAAGTGGTTGGTGCTAGTGCAAAGAGGTTAAAGGTTATCTATGCAACAAACTACTCCGAGATAGTCACTAAATACAACTCTAACATAATTATATTGCCTTCACTACGAATACGCATTCCAAACAAACCATCGTGAATATTAATTAAATCAATATTAAATATTCAAAAGTTAATTTTAATATTATAGATCAGATAAAAATGGCCGCTGTTAACGGAAAAGATTCAAATTCAGAACCTATTGTCCCGCCATCTTCGTTAATAAGGCGTGTCAGTTCACGGTCTATTCGGAATTCGATTTCGGAAGAAAAAGAAAACGGTGAAACTGGCCAGAAAGGATCTTTTGTCAGTAAATACAAGAAAGCACCTGAAGCGCTTAAGAACTTTCACATAAATGATGCTGAGAGTGAACTTGAGGTGCCTGGGACGCCAATGACACCTCGGACCTCCACAACGCCTGGTAGGTATTTTAAACTTAGAACATCGACATTGTATACCACAGAAAAGAAAAACGTTTTGTTGTATACCCACATTTTGACATATTTGCCAATGTACATAATGAGGGGTTCCTACCAGTTTTGAAAACAATTTTATTATAATCTTACTTTGAACTTTATTTAACTTTCTCTCCATTATTCAAAATTGAAAGTAAAATAAAAATGAGAATGATTTTGAAATCGTGGTAGATATTGTCACACAAAACACTTTTTTAATTTAATTTGGCTTCATATTAAAAATGTTAAATGAATATACAATAGGCCAAAAGGGTAATATATAATATATTAGGCCTTGTAAAATCTAAAATGGAACGTTTAATTTCAAAAACCTTCACTGCTTTGTCAAAATATTTTGAATATTTTCGTGGCCATTGGCCAAATAAGTAACCGAACTTATTAGAATTTGAAACCCAGTATCAGCATGTCTTTTGCCATTTTATTTTGCTTCTGTAAGGACTCTGCAGTCGATAGATGTATTTAATTCCTATTTTTGGAAAATAAAATCTTATCTTGATCTGTTTGTAAATCAGCTCTCTCAAATATTAAGGTTTATCTACGATGGAACAGAGAAGAGTGCATATATATTCTCTCCCTTTGTTCCATCGTAGATAAACTTTAATATTGAAAGGTTTTTTTTTATCGCGAATAAGTCCGCTTTTGACCACCAACTCGCCTGTTGGTAAGCGACGATGTGGTCGAAGATGAAGCACGCAGACTTAGAAGATAACTATTCACTCTTGCCTTGAAAAGGCCCAGATTATATCTCTCAGGAAACAAGGAAGTCGGAATGTTGTTCCAATCCTTGTCCGTACGGATTAGAAACGTAGAATCGAACGGTACGTATCCAAGGAAAGTCCACAATGTATGGGTGGTAATGGGCCGTTTTCCTATGTAATGGGTTGAATTTAGATTTAATTCAGTTAGGTATTTATTTAGTTACTTTAGTAAGAAATATTTCATAAACGGCAAAGATATCCCTAACGTACCTACACACATAAAACATACAGTCAAATAGACAAAACCTCCGTTATTAGTCTGTTGGAAATAAGTAATTTTTTCCAGGTATTAAAATACGAGTATAATCAAACTAGCTGCGTCCCGCGGTGTCACCCGCGTTATATCCGGAATAGTACAAGTAGCCGCCTACACTACAACCAAAAAAAAGTAGTTATACCTACTAATATAAGAAAAAATAATAATAACATCAGCTATCTGTCAGTTAAACATGAAAACAATGCAACCTTGAACAAACCTCCTTGGTGGCGACAGCAACCTCCTTTTACTTATTAGATGTCAATGTATAAACTTCAATTCTGTTTTATTTTTTGTAGGAAAAATATTAAACCCTAAAAAGGTCTTTTGATTCGATCGCTATCAAACTTAGCAAAACTACTCGCTGGGCTAATCTGTACATTGGCTGAAAACGTCATTAAAATCAGTCCAGCCATTTAGGAATCCATAAGGAACATCCATACATACATATTACATACAGACATCGCCTTTTATATTTCTAGATATCTTATATTTGGGTTTTTAAATTAACAAATGTGTGCTGTTTACCTACTATAGAAAAAGCTGTTATTTAACGAAACAGGATTGGGGGATATGCAACATTTAGCAAAGTTGCGTAAGATAAAAGAATTTGAAAAAATTGTCCAGAGCTACTACCGCTGAGTTCCATTCTAGCAGTAAATATGAGTAGAAATATTCAAAAACTTTAGTGTCATGCGACGTTCACCACACGGTTCGTATATATATATATAAAACACATCAGTCATAGGACTGCACGTCAGAAGTGAAAACTTAAGTAGTAATTCACCAATACCACAAGAGATGGCGCTGTTTTAAAATACACGGTACAGCGTGCCGATGGCTCGAGCTCCATGATTTTGTTCACTCAAAAAGAGCTCAACGCGCCTGTAGAAGTTTTCACTTCAAAAATGTATGCCATATATGGCAAACAAGCAGACGAGCTGCCTGATGGTAAGCAGTCACCATCGCCTATGGATACTAGTAACACCAGGGGCCCGATTCTACTAAACCAATTTTTTTTTAATTGTTAATGAATTTTCTCAAAAATTGCCCTTTTGACAGTTTTGGCATAGATAGTGTCAAAAGTGAAAAACAAAATTGTTTTTAAATTGTTAATGAATTGTCTCAAAATGTAATTGACAATTGAAAAACAATTGGTTTAGTAGAATTGGGGCCCTACGTTGCCGACCGGACACGTTGTTTATTTAACCAATTATATGAAAACAAAATTAAATATACTGGATTACGCGGAAAGGGTGTACTAAACCGAAAGAGGTTCATAGTATCCATCATTATGAACTACTTTTACTATGGGCACTAATATGAAATCGCAAGAAAAACTGCTGTTTCATAGAAAACGGTAATGCACACTCGACAAAATGTATGGAACAGCCAGAGAATAGGTATCTATAGAATATCGTGTCCACATGAAACAGAAAACCATATATATCTCCTCGGCTTTTACAGCCGATCATACAGCAATTTACCATCACTAAACACTAAATACACTTCTAGGGAATATCAAAAAAGTCACAGGTGATAGAAATCTAAGTGTTTCACAGTTCTTTTCAGCAAAATATCTTGATTGACCTCCAAATTGTCTGCTACCAGTTGCAGGACTGGCCATCAAATAACCGGACAAATATAGTGCAGGATGAAAATAATACAGCTTTTCATTAATGAGTAATTTTTCTATATAATATCCTTCTCTTGAAAGAGTGAAAGGACCGTGTCCATAGGCGGTGGTTTTGCTTACCATCAGGCGGACCGTATGCTTGTTTGCCGCTCTTTTTATAAAAAAATATTTAATGTTGTGTTTTCTCGTGTTAAAGTACGTTTTGTAACGGTTGTCCCCAGGTCACGAGAACTGCACCTTCCACCATGACTTGGAGCTGGACCACCGACCGCCCACCCGCGAGGCGCTGCTGCCAGACATGGCCAACTCCTACAGGCTTCTGCTCACAGGTCATTAAACAACTTTAGCCATCATCATACAATACAATAACTCTTTATTAAAAACCACAAAAACTAGGATAACATTATAAATAAAAGTAATTATCTAGGCATTTAACAGGCGGCCTTATCGCTTAAAGCGATCTCTTCCAGGCAACCGTGTACGGTTGCCTGGAAAGGAATTACATTAATAGAAATAGTGGCCTTAACTAAAACTAATACAAAAGTAAATACCAATGCAAAAAAACAACAAACAATCATTGAGCTTTTTTCTATTTATAACCGACTTCAAAAATAGGGGGGGAGGGGGGCATTCCATTGAATGTTTTTTTTTAATGTTTGTTACCTCAGAACTCTGTCATTTATAAACCGATTTGAAAGGATATCCTTTCAGAATGGTCCCATAGAAATTTCTTCAAATTCGGTTCTGTAGTTTGGTTTATATATCAAAATAACTGAACAAAATATGTCATTTAAGAAACCCAAATTGCGTATTTACTTATTTTGAAGTCGGTTTTTTAAATCGATAACTATTCTTCACCTCGTAGATACGTCAAGATACGTTTGACGTTAGTTTCAAGCCGACAATGTTACAATTCCAGGCCTGGGTGAGGACCCGACCAGAGACGGACTCCTGAAAACGCCGGAGCGCGCTGCCAAGGCCATGCTGTTCTTCACAAAGGGATACGACCAGAGCTTGGAAGGTTCGTACTCTACGTAAAAGTCTAAAAGTAACCATCATAGGAAACCATTCAATCAGTGTTTACTCGAACCAAGCTACGCAATCAAACGCACTAAATAATAATTTGGTGTTATTATTTAGATTTCTACAATCTAGGGCTAAATATGCCCTGGAAGCTGCAGGGTATATTAACTTAAGCTAAATTAAGCTATTTTGTCACATCATTAGCCTGTGAACGTCCACTGCTAAACAAAAGCATCCCTCTTAGAGAGGGGTGTTGCCATGATCCTCACGCTTGGCGTCTTCTGCAGTCTCCGCCGTGGCTCCGGCCCTTTGAAAAAATGAATGAATGTATCTTAAATATATATTGTATTACTTTAGATTACGCATAGTTAAAACTTTTTTTATGTATAATTTCAGAGGTCCTGAACAACGCCATCTTCGATGAAGATACGGACGAGATGGTCGTAGTGAAAGACATCGAAATGTTCTCAATGTGCGAACATCACCTGGTCCCCTTCTACGGGAAGGTCTCTATCGGATACCTGCCGCAAGGCAAGATCCTGGGACTTAGCAAGCTGGCTAGGTAAGAACAATTATGATAAAATAGACTTTAAAAAAACTCGAACTAATATCTGCAAGTCCCAAGTCTACTGTAATAGAATAAATTACATTCCAAACAGTAATTATCTGCTGTAAACAAATTTATAGGTTTTCCCATATATTTAGTATCACAGATATGTACTATGCTAGTCGGAGATTTAGTATATGGGGTTTCCACACAGAAAAGAGAACGAAAAAATTCTCACTTCAGTGGGGTTTCCATGCCGTATCACACCAATAAATTAAAGTCGGAAAAAGAAATGAGCCAATGACAGAAACACGATAATCGCCTGACAGATGATAAATAAAATACGAAAGCCTCTAACACTACGGGAGCTAATGGCTAATGGGCAGGAGGTAAAATTACATCATGCAGATCCGATTCATACTCTCCGAAATGTATCTGATAAAAAAACTAGCAACTTTGCGTCGATGCTCAATGCTACAAATAGCTTAGTCTGAACTAGGGATTCGTTGCTGATGAGCCTCTTTGCACGTTCCTCAATTCCCCAACCGTCGTTTCTTTTCAACGCCCCAAGCTGGTAATTAGTTGATCCATCCCAAAGGTGACAGAATCTTCTCAGTTACGAATCTGTCCAGAGCTTCGTTAGAGTTTGCCCGTGTACGATAACATATGTACTCTTGTTCTCACAGGATCGTGGAGATCTTCTCTCGGCGACTGCAGGTTCAGGAGCGGCTCACGAAGCAGATTGCCGTCGCAGTGACGCAGGCCGTGCGTCCCGCGGGCGTCGCAGTCGTCATTGAGGGAGTGTGAGTGTTAAATACACAACCTGTATGCATTTTGAACACACTGTATGAATATTATACAGGGCATATACCCTTTGTTTTATTTTTTATCGCGAATTAGACCACGTTTGTCCACCAACTCGCCTATTGGTAAGCGACGATGTGGTCGAAGATGAAGCAGACTTAGAAGTTACCTATTCACTCTGGCCTTGAAAATCTGAAAACCTGTACTAAGCCGAAAGGAGCTCATTGAAGAATACTCATCATTATGAACAACTTTTACTATGAGACCAACCCTGAAATCGCGAAAAAAATCTGGTCCCGATATTTCAGGGCCCCGATTCTACTAAACCAATTGTTTTTCAATTGTTAATGAATTGCCTCATTTTTTACTTATGACACTTTATCTATACCAAAAGTTTCAAAAAGGTAATTTTTGAGGCAATTCATAAACAATTTAAAAACAACAAAAAAAGTAAAATCGGGGCCTGGTGCAGTTGCTTGCACTATGTTCACGGGCAGACCAACAAGTCCAGTAACTAATAACTATAGATAACACCGTGATAGTTTAAAACAGTGTTCCGTGTTAAATGACCATGACATACAGACGGACTCGACGAAACTTAATAGGATGTTGTTTTGCTTCGAAACCCATGACAGGGTTTGAGTTTGACAGGGAATTTAATTCCACTAGGAATAATCTGGTCGAAATATCTTTACAAAATTGTTTGGCTTCGGATGACCACGGACCCAGGGTCTTCTACAGCCAATGCGACAAACAATAAATGATAAAGTGAATTTGTCATTTAATGTTTAATTATCTCTTTCCAGGCACATGTGTATGGTCATGCGCGGAGTCCAGAAGATTAACAGCAAGACGGTCACCAGCACCATGTTGGGGGTGTTCCGTGACGACCCTAAGACGAGGGAGGAGTTCCTGAACCTCGTCCATTCCAAGTGAGGGGCGCCGGCCGACCGTGGCTATGCTACATACCTACATCATCTTCCTTGACACTTTATCATAACTTGATTTGTATAATGAGTCTTTTTTTTTTCTATATATAGTAAATATTGGGTGTTCGGTTTATCCGTCGCGACGGACATATCTGGAGACTTCATTGTACATTATAAAATATATATTTATGTTCCATAGAAAACAGTCACTTGCAGTCAACAAAATGTATGGAACAGCTGATATTTCTTTCGAGATTTCAGGGTTGGTCCCATTGTAATAGTTGTGCTGCTGGGTAGTATGGACCCTAATTGACTTACAACCTTTAATCTCGTATATACTTATGATAATATAGTTGTCATTCGGTTGTAAGAAACTGTTGAACGTCAAAATTTTTATCCGTCCCCTTCCCATCTCACCCTACCGCCTAGATTATCTCGGGTCGTTGCGGGATGAGGTTTGACAGCTTGAACTGACTCATTATAAAAATCTAGTTATCTTGGTTATATACCTACCTTCCCGGCTTGTTTGCTCTAAGTTTGCTCAGTTTGATGTTGGGAAATGCACCTTATTACCTAAAGCATAGTGACGAATGTCCAACTTTATTGTTAATTTAGTTTATTTAATATTTTTAAGCTTTTTACTGCCTTTAGTTTGTTGTTGTTAAATTTGAAAAAAGAAGGTAACGAATATTATATTTTTACCTATATTATTTTTTTACTAAAAAATATCTTTATTTGATTTGTGATGAGATGATGCTCAAAAATAATAAATTTATTGTTATAAATGTTAAAATAAAATTTCCTAATATATTAATGACAATATCTACTATTTTTTATGTGTGAAAAGTCCGTCATGCAGCTCTAGTTATGAGAAGTGTTGTATAATTTTTTGAAATTTTATGCTCCTTTCATAATTATCAATTTTTTTTAGTAATATAGGAGACTGTGACAATATATTTTTTGAAAAATGTGATAATAAAATATATTGCCCAAATTACCACATTTTTCAATATCATGCATTTTTAATTTGTTTTTATATGTATATATATTAGTTTTAGTTAGTACAATGTTAACATTTTATATTGAGTAGAAGATTTGAGGACCAATTATATTTGGGTTTATATACAAATATAAAACAAAAATCTCAGACATTAAATGGCTGATGTTTGACATTTTTGAGAAGACAATATATTTATTCTGAAAACAATTTAAATATTTTTCTTATTCTGTATAAAATGTTAAGCGCCTATGGTGATGCCTTAATGTTACGAATTTTGATATGTTGTACAATGATTTTATTATAAATAAAGATTTTTATTTTTTAAGTTACACAGTTTTTTTTTTAACTTTACCCTAAATTAGTCTGCTTTTTAAACACACATCGTTTATGATTTTCGATGCTATTGTGAGAAAGATTTAAATAACTACGGCTTTGTCATATTTCAAGGTGAAACGTTTCACGTTTGGCGGGAAATTCAAATTTCAAACAGTTTTTTTGTTCCTGTACCTAGGCCGAGTAATTATTGTAAACGATCACGATGTTTGCGACAATTGATTATTATTCTTTACAAACTCGCGTAAAGTTATTTATCTCCAATGCACATTATTACATACATTTGTTAATAAACAAATTTTTGCTGTTTCAAACAGTTTATTGCCTTATGTACCTAAGTAATATGGTGAGTAACTGATTAATAGCTGTACTTGATAATGTAAAGAACGACCAACAATTTTCGCAAACACTATGCCATTTCACAATAATTACCCGGCCTAGCTACAAGGACAAAAAAACTGTTTGAAATTTGAATTTCCCGCCAAACATGAAACGTATCACATAATTATCACGACACCAAAAATACAAGTTTATTCGATAGGGTTACGCTTGTGGGTTAGGTACTAGGAAGAAATTATACCCATCATTATGTACATCGATCTATGAAGCGAAGTACTTTTACTACGGACCAACCCTAAAATCGAGAATTCAACCATTTCATACTTTTCATCGAGTTTCATTGACCTTCTTCAGTGGAACAGCAATTTTTTTAACCGAATTCCAAAAAGGAGGAGGTAGTTATTAATTCGAATGTATTTTTTTTTGTTTGTTACCCCAGAACTTTTGACTGGGTGAACCGATTTTATTGATTTTTTATTTTATTTGAAAGCTGGTGCGTCTCATTTGGTCCAGTTCTGATGAAATTAGTTTTTTTATACTGAGAATTATGTTCGAACACACAACACACATTTCCTATTCGATACCTTTGTTTTCTTTATTCTTATTCTATTCTTTATTCAAAGAATAAGTTTGGCCATTCAACGCGGTAATGTCGCTAGCTTTTTAGGTACCCTACCCGAAGACAGTGACCTTAATGCAGTTTTTTATCTATAGTTTAATTTAGATTTAATTTAGTTAGGTATTTATTTAACTACTTTAGTATATTTCGTGTATGTTTATTATCTGTTTTTTAAGTTGTGCATAATAAATAAATTTAATTTTTACCTTTGTACAAAGTAGATACAAAAAATAACTTTTTTTTCGTATTATATAAATGTTTTAGTATTGTTTCTACATAAGTTCAATGTTAATTCAACTCTTTAGAATCACCAAGTTTTCGTTCAACCACCACCACCAACCAACTCCACCGCACTCTCTTTCTTCGTTTATTCTCTTCTTCAACTACTCCACCACTATCTTCTTCTTATTGTCTTTTCATTCTTTCTTCTTCTTTTTTTTTTCCTTTTTTTGGGTTATTACCACGGTCTAGTTCAGGGAAACACATCAGGTGATCTGGAGCGGCTCTGCATGCGCACCGCGACAAAATTTTGTCGACTTTTTAATCGTGCCAAAGCGAGACAGGCGTATATGAAACCGTAGGCACCTTGTCACGTTCTCGCTCGACACAGTGACGACAAGATTATGTCGCTGTGCGCATGCTAGCCATGCTGGTCCAGCAAAGAATATGCTTTTACGACTGACAAGAAAGGCGTTTGATAACAGCTCATCAGCTCATAAGTGACACTGTGCCAAAGATGAAGCCTATTTCCTTCCACTGAGCAATGCATCGATACGCGATTGAAAATGTCGTGCGTGGGCGCACGACTCTCAAGCGTGTCTCACGATACGCACTTGACATTTTATCCCTGGCCATGTGAAATAAGAAGCCAACACAATATAGGCTCTGGTTAAAATATAGTTTTAAAATTTGATTATTAACGGGATATTTACCGTGGTAAGGCTAAGAACTATAGTAAACAACCGTGATAATTTAAAACAGTGTTCTGAGTAAAATGATAATGGCATACAGACGGACACAACGAAACTTAATAGGGTACTGTTTTGCTACGTAAGCCGATGATATTGGGAAAGCCAGATAGACATAATTAACTTTTTTTTACTAACAAAAAACTAACTACCTAATAGTTTTTTTTTTTTATAAATAGAAATACTAACATTTTTAAGCCGCACCTGGCAAGGACATGACATACGTTTCCATTTGTACGACCCTGTCTGCTACTTTATACCTATATATGTGTAGATACAGATAACATACTTACCATGTCCTGACATTTTTTATTTTTATTTTTTGGTTTGATAATTTTATTTGATTAGATTTTTGACAGGGAATTTAATTTCCCTTAATTTTCCAGTCCATTTAATTTCAGGTCGAAGGTTGAAGCTGTTTCGGACGTCCACGTTCCGAGCTGGACTTCAGTACGCGCCAGCTTGTGAACACTACGGAATAGTCAAAGGCACTAAACACTGCCACCAATTGACCATTATGGTGGACTTAGCACTACAAAAACGAGTAGCTTGTGATTAAAATGTTAATCAATTGTAGGCTTTGATTAGCACCTGGATCATTAAATGTGTACAAAAAAATCCAGGGTACTTTAATGATTATATTATCATCAAAACAAAATGCGTACAAAATAATTTCAGAGCACCTTGATGATTAAATACGTACAAAGTAATAAAAACATACATAATAGCCATAATAACACAATAGTTAGGGAATTCATTATTAACAGAAGTGAAGTATATTTATTTACAAGATTTTTTTATAAGTAAACTAATAAAAGTAGCTACATGTTGTAAGTACTTAATAATATTAGACAACACTTTAGTCTCCAGTGAGCACCTGGATGATTAAATGCGTTCAAAATAATTTCAGTTCACCTCGATGATTCAAAGTGATTAAATTAATTTAAAAGCACCTTGATGATTCAATGCGTACAACATAAAATAATATGAATATTATATATACCTACATATTCTACTACATATATACAAAAACTAACTAATATACCTACTAACAAAACAATGGTAAAAAACGATACACAAACTTCAAACCTATACAAAAATAGTTATTTGTTATACAAGAGTCCAAAATTGCTTTTTAACCGCGTGCTCAATTTTGATGACCGAGCTAGCGAAAGCGAAGCAAAATCCTGAGCGTTAGCGAGGGAATCAAAAGAGCTCGAGGTGAAAAATCTTTGCACTCGAGTGCAACACGTAACTTTTCATCCCACCTCAGCGAGGAAATGGCCTAAGGTTTTAACAATATGACGTGAGAAGAAAATGGCGCAAGCAAAGCAAATTAAAAAAGTACACCAAGAAGGTTCTGAGTCTGAGTTTTTAACAAATTAAAAAAGGTCGTATGATAAATTCGGCACCATGGAGGTAAAGTAAATAGGTTTAATGATGTATTGAATTCACAAACTTAGTGCACGCGATGTTCCAAATTCAATTTACTTTATCATCTAGCAGATAAAAACGGCTTTTGCACTCAGAAATCGAATAGCAAAAATACTCTTTTCGAGATGGGGGGATGAAAATAATATTTAATGTATTAGCCCTTTGCTAGAAGAAAAAGTGTCGAGAATGCTGGCACGCTGCCGAGTTTTTGGCAAAGTACTGTAAGCGTCAGCTTTCTGACCACCCATCTTTCCTTTAATTATGTTTAATAATAGAAATATTGTATTTAATTCAATCGTGATGTAGCGAATAATTGTGTAATTTAATGTGTTAAATAGTTAGCAAAGCAAATTATGTATAATATAACATTTATTTCCAAATTATGTATAATTCTTACCCCAACTCCTTGCCTACAATAAACATAATAGCAACACACCTACAAGTTTCCTTGAACAGCTGTCAGTTAATATATAGGATAGGCCTTGTCTCATTGCAAGTGTGCTGTACAGCACCACATACCTACCACATGCCACATGCCACCAGCCTCGTATCTAAGGAGAGAGAGGGAGGGTGCTAAATCGGGGCACTAGGTCCCTGGGACCTAAGTATATTTAGTGGGACGCCAAATCAATAAAAAATTCCTTAGCTTTAACCACCTTTAAGTTGCAACGTTTCACTTTGGCGGGAAATTCAAATTTCAAACAGTTTTTTGTTAGCTTTTTTTTATTTTTATTAGCTAGGCCGGGTAAATATTGTAAACGACCATGATGTTTGCGAAAATCGTTTATCTGTCTTTACAAACTCACGTAAAGTTATTTATCTCTAATACACATTATTACATACATTTGGCAATAAACAAATTTTTGCTGTTTCAAACGGTTTATTGCCAAATGTAAGTAATATGGTGATTTTCTGATTAATAACTGTACATGATAATTTAAAGAACAACCAACAATTTTCGCAAACACTGTGCCATTTCACAATAATTACCTGACCTAGCTACAAGGACAAAAGAACTGTTTGAAATTTGAATTTCCCGCCAAACATGAAACGTATCACCTTAACTACAAATTTTCTTTGTGGCTAATTCCATGGTGTTGCCGCAATTTTACCAATATCTTGTGGTGGTCCAAAGTCAAGGCCATAGTCAGGAATTCATTTGGTAGGGGTAGTCCAGCTCTGAACAAGGTCATAGCCAGGAATTATTTGGGGGGTAGGGGGGGTAGTACCAGTAGAATACAAACTCTCCGCTTCGCGTTTGACGTAATCCATATCTAAGTAAGTACGTACCTACGTATAAAACAGTGAGACATTTCGGAGGGGCGGTTGTACCCCCAACCATATGTTAGTATTTGTTTGTTGCCCCAACCCTCACCAATCAACCAATCACTCAATCCAAGCCCACTTGGATTAAGCAGTCTGGATGTCTTCAAGTCGCGAGTGAATCGGTTCCTTTTAGTCATGCGTGCTCCTTCGTATACCGCACGTAATACCGGTCAATACAATAGTAAAACAAAATGGCGTTTATGGGCAAAATAGTATTCCGAAATATCAGACAGACACTGTAAAAATTAGAAAACAAATCTGGCAGTACCTTGTTCCTTTCCGTCAGGCATGGTCAATACAAAACGGCCGAATACATTGGTCAAGCAATGTCATATATAATTATAGTGATGATATTTATTGCGATTTTCTCTCCGATAGCCTTAGTTCTATCAAGGATCCATTACTTGGTTCTATGTTTGTTGGTATACAACACAAAATATATAAGGTAGATTTTTATCTTTTCTGGGGTATACTATACAATGCCCCCGCACTCGATTCTGCCCCCGCTACCTAATACCTACACTTATGATTGTGGTAATAGATATAACCCGTTACTATCCTCAAGAACAAAAGTCATCCTTGTGCCTTTAAAAATATGTACGAGCTCATTAAAATTTAACCCATCTGAACCTTATTGATAGCGCAGTACAGTCGCAAACAAAATACAAGCTAACTGCTAACACTAAATACCTAAACCTAAGCCTATTTTACTAAAAACACTTGGTCTGCCCATAGATCGTTGAAGGTCAAGACACAATCAGAATGCTCGCGACAACTACCAGTTGGCAACGTACTCAAAATGCTCAAAGAAATTTAAGGGGGTGCAAAAGCAATGGTCCTTAACTGCTGGCCTTTTGGAAAAACTCAAAGTCGCACAGCAGACCATGTGGAAATGTGGAAATGTGGAGCTATGCGCGGGGTTTCTTTGCGCAATAAAATCCGAAACGAGGATATTCGCCGAAGAACTAAAGCCACCGCTGCCAAGATTTGCAAGTTGAAGTGGGTAGGGGACATCGCTCAAAGAACCGATAACCGATGGGGAAGAAAGTTTTTTGAGAACCATGAACTGGAAGGCGCGTAGGTAGGCCTCCCACTAGCTAGATGGACCGACAACATCGCGAGAATCGCGGAGTGGATGCAGATGGCAGGCTGTCGTTCAGTGTGGCGTTCTAAGGTAGTTCTATAATCAGCTGTGGACGTCTTACGACTGATGATGATGATGAAATCACGGTATATTTTTATTTCGCGAGTGCCTTCAATGCCCAGTTTGCTCTCTAGGGCAAAAACTTGGCTTTTTCTGAACAAGCCCGCGTCCCCGAACCTGAGCTGAATAATATAAGAGATGTAATTTGGAATATAGATAGCGTATATGTTACACATAGGCTACTTTTCTGCATCGCCATCATCACGCGGGTGAAACCGCGGGGAACCGCTAGTACAAAAAAAAACACTTTTGTGTAGATCATTACAATTTTATTGTACAGGGTTACGCATATAGACTGTACTAAGCCGAAAGAAGGTCATTGTACTCATCATTATGAACAACTATTATAGGACCAACCCTGAAATCGCGAAAACAAAATCAGTTGTTCCATATATTTTGTCGAGTGTCAATGACCGTTTTCTATGGAACAGCTGATTTTGTTTACGCGATTTCAGGGTTGGTCCTATAGTAAAAGTTGTTCATAATGATGAGTACAATGACCCTCTTTCGGCATAGTACAGGGTATATGCGTAACCCTGTATACATCGAAAGTATCTACATTGTGAAGTTTATCAAAAGGTCGTATTATGGAAGTACTTATGAGTTAAATATTACACTCGGCGTCAAGCTGTTGAAAGGTATGTTTGTTTTTAATTAAATTTATATTTTGCACATTTTGCTCACGACTTCGCTCGCGTTGCGGACAAAACGTGGCCTCAGAGATAGTATTTATAGCTTTTTAACCAACTTTCAAAGGGTAGGAAGTTCTCAATTCGAATGTTTAAAAAAAAATACCTCAGAACTTTCGACTGTGTGAACTGATTTTGATGATTCATTTTTTATTTGAAAGCTGGTGCTTCCCGTAGGGTCTCATTTTAATTTAGTCCAGTTGACATATTTATGTCGGTTTTTTTAAATTGATAATTATCATCCGTGAATTTGCAGAATCGTTTCAGCAATTTCAGTGGTTATCTCCTACATACAGTCACTTTATTTATCTTTTTTCACTATAAATATTAAGTGTACAATCGGTTACCAAATTTTTGTACATTTGAGGTAATAAATAATATTATTCGGAGATGAGAGAGAGAAAATGCTCCGAATATTATTTTTATAATATTCGGAGCATTTTTGCACACGGCTTAGCAAATCTTGTACTATGGCTGCAAGAGACAGATATACACACATATATATTTTTAAATATTATAAAGTAGGTACTTAAATATATATTGGGGTCAATTCTGTTGTACCATTCTCTAAACTAAACTAATTTGACTGGACTAGAATTATCGGAATTTTTCATTTCAATACGTCGGGAAAGGATGGCAATAAGTTTAGAGCTGTCAAATTTTGTTTAGTTTAGAGAATGGTACATCAGAATCGACGTCATCAACACCCAGATATAGAACAAACACAAATGTTCATCACATGAATGTTTGCCCGAGATGGGAATTGAACCCACGCCCCCAAGCGCAGAAAACAGCTTCACTACCAGAACTGGGCCAACTTCTGCCCGCGCTCTAAAGAGAAATAATGAAGATTTTGTAGGCAGATTATCAATGTTTTAGGATGCTATTGCGCTTTTTAAGTGCCTCAATCTCTGATTATCGGGAGGTCCGAGGTTAGATACTCGACCGGTCAGAAGTTTGGTTTAGTGACTAAATGTTCTGCTTTGGGTCTGACATACAGAATCCTAGTGATAGTGAGTCCTAGTTAAGCATCATAAATCATAATATTATACAATTACCTACTGGAGAAATTGTTTAAATAGGCTAGATAGGCTCTGACATGTGAGCGTTTAAAGTTTTTGCACGGATTAGGAAGGGAAACTGTCCCGTTCTCGCAAAGTGAGTGTTAGTATGGCTTACTTACAAGTAACTTCATTAGTAAATGTAGTGCGCTCTCTGTCTAGAAAAATATTAGGAAGCTTATATCATCCTTAATTTTTCAGTAACTAATAATAAATAATAATAAATACGCAGGGACGGCTTTATGGCGAGCCGTCGGTGAGTGGCGACACCGCGTACCCCGATTCAATGGGGCTAAATGAGACCCCTGACCCCTGGCTTGCCTTAACCGGCCGTCTAGGGGTGGAAACCGCAAGAGCTAAGACCCTAAGCTCCAGGGTGGAAGTGTTAAAGGGCATAACGCCGCGAGTAGCTCTTAGTGAAAGTGCAGCACACCTCTCCACACCCTAAGCCACCCACGCCGATGTTGCCCCTCCGGTGCCAAGATACGGCAGCCTTTATGGGGGGCCCATTCAGTGGGTGGCAAGTCATCACCTGCCTAAATATATTTTGAGATGAGACAGGATAAGGCAGGTGCCGTTTCTCATTCTATAGATCTGATATTCCATCCACAAGTTGTTCACCTCAATAGCCCAGATTTTTTCAATCCTATACTGTACAATAGTTTCATATTCTTTTTTATACATATTCCATAATTGTATTTTCTATATTCAACAGGGCCTCTTGGTGTTGGCTTCGGCTCCACCAATGCCTACCAAATGTCCGGGCTAGACCCGAGAATTTAATTGAATAAAGTATATAATAATAATAAATAATAAATATCTGGGACATTATTGCACACAAGGTCATCTGACCCCAAACTAAGCAAAGCTTGTAATATGGCTGCCAGAGACTGATATACATACATATATATTTTTAAATACATACTTAAATAGATATTAACACCCAGACATAGAACAAACACAAATGTTCATCACACAAATGTTTGTCCTAGATGGGAATCGAACTCTCCTGATTGTTTTACTTTGGCTGCTGAAAATGAAATCAAAGTTTGCAAGCATAATAAAATGTGAATAAATTATACTTATGACACTCAGGGAAAGTGTAGCGCTTAATCAAACACAGAATAAAATAAAAACCGGCCAAGTGCGAATCGGACTCGCGCACGAAGGGTTCCGTACCATTATCTACAAAAATGGCAAAATATCACGTTTTTTGTATGGCCCCCTTAAATATAAATTTTATTTTAATTTTATTATTTCTTTTTAAAGTGAATATTCTTGAAATATTAACAGAATATTTCAAGCGTCTATCTCTTGCCGTTATCAATATCAAGCGAAAACGAGCAAATTATCACGTTTGTTGTATGGGAGCCGCCTTAAATATTTATTTTATTATATTTTTTAGTATTTGTTGTTATAGCGGCAACGGAAATACATCATCTGTGAAAATTTCAACTGTCTAACTGCCACGGTTCATGAGATACAACCTGACGGACGGACGGACAGCGGAGCCTTAGTAATAGGGTCCCGTTTTACCCTTTGGGTACGGAACCCTAAAACACATATCAGTCATAGGATTGCACGTCAGAAGTGAAAACTTAAGTAGTAATTCATCTATTCTACAAGAGATGGTGCTGTTTTAAAATACACGGCACAGCGTGACCATGACGCAAGTTCGGTGATTTTTGGACGCCTACAGAAGTTTTCACTTCAAAAAAATATCAGAATGTTATTACCTCAAATAAACATACAAACTATAGGTACTCATCTTTCATATAATATACGTTTAGATATAAGTACAATCGTGTCGCTGTTGTTTAGTCTGGTTATCTCAGTTAACAGCTCTTATCCGTAACACTTGACCCGTTGATAGGAAAAATTTATTAGCACAAACATGTATTTTTATAAATAAAAATAGCGGCAAACAGGCAAGCAGTCCGCCTGATGCTAAGCGGTAATCGCCGCCTATGGACACCTGCAACACACTTCGTTCATAACAGACACACGATAATATGTCAAACTTTATATTCTCATTAGACTAGACAGTAGCTAATAAAGTTTCCAACTACCTACTCAAAAATAACAATTATGTGGCGTTTTTAGAATTCTCGATTCACAATGAGAGGTGTATATTTAGATAGAGGACATAATACCTATATAGATACAAAAAATTACAAATAACACAATTTTCTAGAGTATCTGGCTGATCCTGGGCCCAATCTCGTATACCAAACATTTGGCCTCAATGCCCCTACTCTACTGCTCATAGTCTCAATGACGGCAGAGGGCACAAAATAACAATGTTATTCCATTGCTGTTTTCAACAGGCGGCAACCTCCGCCGCAGGCGCATGGCCGCGACAGTGCTGACGCAAGAAGTATCTCCCATTACGTACTTAAATGATCTGAACTTAATCTAATAACAAATTATTTACATTACAGGCTAAACAATGAAACTATGTGCAATCATCGCTCTGCTGGTCGGACTGGCGCTTTCCGCGCCAACCTCTAAGGAATCTAAGGAGGACGTCAACGAAAAACTAATCGTCACTGCGGAATTTTTCCCAGAAGAATTCAAAATACATACTGCAGAACACGAGATAGTCAGCCTTCTTGTACCTCTAAACGCTCTTAACTTTGACTCAGATGACGATGATGATGATGATGATAACGATAACAATGATGACGCTAATGGCACTCTTTTCTTCGTCGAAGCAGATGTCAAAGATGGCGTGAAAGAGTACAAAGGTCTCTCCATAATTAAAAACAAACATGTCAAGAAAATTCTTGAAACTGGCACAGACGCAGCCGCTGCTAACGATGATACAAAAACAGCTTACTTCGGAGCTACTGACGGTTTATATGTTTACAACGATAAGGAAAACACAGCAGAGAAGTATGGCTCGGTTACCGATAGCATTATTAGTATAGCCAAAGCCAACGGTTCAGATATCATTTACATTCTGACAGACAAAAAAGAATTGTACAAAGTAACGGAGCAAGGCACCAAGAAGGAAAAAATTGATGACGTTGTAGGTGCTCAGCAAATTGTTTTAGATTACTCTAACAATTTGTATTACTATAACGCTGAGAAACAGCCTTTTGTGATCAACGAGAATGGTGTCAAGAAAATCGAAGGTTTACCAGCAAATCCTACCTCTCTAAATCTACTGAAACCACCTTTTGTCATTGAAGAAGGTGTCCCCATTGTTATAGATAACAAATCTTACCTTATCTATGTTAATGGAAGCAGTGAACTGACTGATTTTGAGTTCGTAGTACAGCCTACTGCGTATGCTATGGAAGCAACACTTATCCAGTACTATGCTTACAACAAGAATATTTACGAATACAATCTTTTAACCATCATTCTTGGAGGTTTGCTTGAAGAATTGAAGTCTTTCTTGAATGACAAATCTGACCAAATTGAATCTATTGCAACAAGATCAAGAAACGACCTCGTAGCGTAATTGAACGAAACAAGGAAAAAATCAAAAAATAAAATGTTAAAAACTACAAAAATTGTAAAAATTGAAATTTTGGATTAAATTCAATTTTGCAAATGCAAAACGTTTGTAATAAATCAGCACAGCACCTACTTTTGGTTCTCAATTCGATCCGAATTTTTTACCCAATTATGGTATAGCTAGAATATGAAAATTCTATTATGTTTTTGCTGTTGGATATTATGTTTATTATTCGTGAAACAAATATGATGTGTGAAAATTCTATTCGAATTCTGATGATCGACAACGGGTTCTTTTTCTTATCGCGAATAAGTCCGCGTTTGACCAACTCGCCTGTTGGTAAGCTCTAATTTTGAATTGCTCATATGATGAAAATATTATACGAAATCATGCGAAATTCTGTCATTTCGAACGAAATCCCAAACAAAAGACAAAACAAACAAAAGTCCCAGACAAAAGTCTTTTTTTTTTAATTATCACATCCCTAACGCAAGGAATGGTTTGAACCATTCGAATACGCTTTCTATCGATAAAAAGTCTTTCATTTTGCATGATATTTTCGTGCAATATCCTCAGGCAATATCATACGAGCGATTCAAAAATCAACTCGCAGAGCCCGTACCCAATTATGAAATACCAATGTATTAAATTATAGAAAAATATGAACCCCACAAACATACGTGAACCGTAATGACATAACATATTTTTGGGCAGATAAGATACGTAATAAGTCTATAATAATCTACTGTTAACTCCAGTCTCTACTCCTCAACGACCTGGTTCAGACTAAACTTCTTAGTCTTGAGCATCGGCGTAAAGTTGCTAGTCCATCAGTTTTTTATCGGATACATTTCGGAGAGTGTGCATCAGATCTGCATGATCTAAATGCCTCCTCCCCTTTTTTCTATCGGACTGCCAGAGCGGGCACGAAAAATCTACACCGCTTCTTGGTTGATATTCAGAAAACCCGTACGAAGCGCTTTGATTCCACTTTTATTGTGCGAACTGCTAGTCTGTGGAATGCGCTGCCGGAATGGGTGTTCCCCGATGGTTACAATCTGGGTGTCTTCAAATCTCGAGTGAATTGGTTTCTACTGGGCAAGCGTGCTCCATCGCAGACCGCATCACGCTTAACATCAGGCGAGTTGGCGATCAAACGCAAGCCTATTTCTGTATATAAAAAAAGTAACTAGCCGGTAAGTAAAAAGAAGTAAAAAATCGGTAATTATGTTTTGTAAAATTGGTAAAATTATCACAATCCTTTAAAACAAAAATGTTAACATGGCTTCCTAAGATGCCACAATGACGCGGTAATCTCGGAAATACTCAACTTGTCCTGATTCAATACGGGATTACTCCTTATATCATCAGCTATCTGGCACAGTGGCGTAAATATCGGAGGGCTAGGCGGTGCCGTGCACCGGGGCCCCCAAGCTCAGGGGGCCCTTCGGGCCCTGATCAGCAAGCCTCAAACTGAACTTGCAAAATTTTTGTCCTTCATACACATACGAGTACATGTAGTAAGTAGCTTTGAGCACAATAAAGAGCTGATGATAAAGTAGCTATGTACCTATAAATTATTTATATTATTAGTTGGTAAATCCTAACCCAGTTTAGGTAGGGCCCCATTTTTTTGCACCAGGGCCTTTGGTTATTTAGCTATGCCACTGATCTGGCAGTGACAGTCCAGTTAAAATCGGACCAGCCGTTTTGGTACACACATCGTTTTTATATTCAAGAAGAAGATAGACTATATACTACAGAGTAAGATATATGCATTGAATCAGATTATTCACCCGGCACTGCTAACAATTATGCTTCACAGTGTGATGGTGATGCAACACCAGCAGCGAGCGGTCACGCAAGCTCTGACTGTCCGTGCGTAAATCTCGGTGCGCGTGCGCATTGTACGATGCAAGAAACGTATCCATCGAATGCAGGGGTCCGCGGAAAGGGTGTATTAAACCGGAAAGGATCTAAAGGACCCATCATTAAAAAGTTGTTCACTTTTTCTATAGGACCTGAAATCGCTAAAAGAAAGTCAGCTGTTCCATACATTTTGTCGAGTGTCAATGACAGTTTTCTATGGAACAGCTGATATTTTTTTCGCGGTTTCAGGTTTGGTTCCATAGTAAAAGTTGTTCATAATGATGAGTAGAATAAGATATCAAACTTTTTATTAAAAGACCACACAAACAAGGAAAACATACATTACAATGAAAATATTATCTAGGTTCTTTAATAGGCAGCGTTATCGCTTAAAGCGATCTCTTCCATGCAACCATGACACAAATTGCCATGAGTACAATGAACTCCTTTCAGTTTAGTAAAGAATATTTGCGTAACCATGTATACACATCGATAAAACAACCTCATCGTTTTGTTCGTAGGATAAAAAGGTACCTAATTATAGTTTCCAAAACTACAAAACACGTGTTGCTATCAAAGAGTTCCAGTATCCATCTCCCGGCTACATCATCAGAACACCAAGTGTAATGGATGCCCACGACTCTCACGATGTCGTCGGTCCGTCTAGCTAGTGGGAGGCCTACCTACGCTGCGTCTTCTGGTTCGTAGTCTCCACTAAAGACCCTTTCTTCCCCATCGGCTATAGTTTTTTTTTTTATTCAGTGATAGGCTTACGTTTGACCGCTAACTAGCCTAATTTTAAGCGATGATGCGGTCTACAATGGAGCATGGTTGCCTAGAAGAAACCAATTCACTCGAGATTTGAAGACGATTTTTTTTTTTTTTTTTTTTTTTTTACATATTTATGTGAGATTTTCTTGTTTAAATAGTTTGTTATTTATTAACAAAATATTTCGGCAAACCGTGGAAACAAACATTTCACTCTTCCTTCCTTCCTATATTAGATAAATACAATGCATTAGAATCTAACATTTCATTTGTACGAAAACCACACTAAATTGAACATATTAAATAATTATATAAGTATATTACAAATAATAAAAAAACAATAATCATATTATAAGGTTAAATGTGGTATAAACTAAAAGATGGTTTTATAGAGAATCCCTATCTACATTAACTATAATTATGGCCAACCAAAATTGCAGAAAAATCAGTTGTTCAAAATGTTCTTGTGTCGATACTTTGGCGCCGTCACATCTTCCTGAGACACAGGGTAGGGCTGGTGCAATTGCCAATTCGGCAGAGCAGCACAAGCGGCGCAAATATGCTAACCTCGGCAGTGGTTACATATTTGAGGCGTTTGGGGTCGAGACATTGGGTCCCTGGGAACAGGGCGCTTCACTCATTAAAAAAAACAGAGCACCTGGTTAATGCTACGTGACCAAAATGCTTGTTTCGGGCTCAACGCATAAGCATTGCCATTCAGCGAGGTAATGCCGCCAGCATGGGTACGTTGCCAACTTATAACGTGCTTGAGTATCTGTATTGTCTTTAGACCTTCAACGGTCTTTGGGCAGTCTGTTTTTGTAGTGTTAATGTTAGCTTGTATTCTGCACTTGCCGTTTTTCTAAAAAATATCCTTGACACATGACAAATTGTATGGAACAGCTGATTTTGCTACGATTTAAGTCCTCTGTCACCAACTGTAGATCATCCAGGTTACATTCGATAATTAAATTCTAGTCTGAATTCATACAGTGAATAAAACTGTTGTTTTTGTGAATGTATTTGTGTCATTGCGATAATTTTATGAGAGCATCCGTAGTAGATAGTATTTAACAGTTTTTGATATCAATATTTGTAATGTTTTAAATCAGTGTTGTGCTTTATTTGTTGGAGAGAACTTGTGAGCCAAACACAATGATGGAAAACGTAAGTACTCACAATAATAAAATTATAAATTCACTGATATCTTAACTCCCGGAACGCTCACCGGCAAAGCTATGTCTTTTGATAAGATAAAATCACTGGGTGAGAATTATAAAATAAACCGGCCAAGTGCGAGTTGGTCTCACGCACTAAGGGGTCCGTATCACCACAAAATACAAAAAGTAGAGAAAAAAGACAACATCACGCCCAGGCGGCTCATTCAAGTACTGACCGTGCCCGATATTGCATAACTTGATAGTGAACAGAAATTCGTCACCGACTCGCACTTGGCATTTTTTTTGTAATTGTATTTACTATAATCATGCCAACTTTGACGCTTGTAAATATTACTGTTTTTACATTAGAGCAAATACAAAAAAGTCCAAAAATTCGTTAAGCCACCGTAATATTACATAATCTGTGAAAATTTCAACTGGCTATCTATTACGGTTCGAAAGATACAGCCGTTTAAAGGTAGGACGGACAGACAGACAGCGTAGGCTCAGTAATAGGGTCCCGTTTTTAGCCTTTGGGTACGGAACCCTAAAAATGTACAAATAATCGAGAGAGATAGAGCATAATAGACTCTTAAATAAAAGTTTGTTAATGTCTAAATCCGGCTATAAGACCACTAATCTTGATTTGCGACCTCTAAATCGGATAAGACATTGACACGATTTAATACGTCTACAAAGAAGATCTACGGTGTAGAATCCCGCGATTTTTTCGGGCAAAAATGGCATAAATTTGAAAGTTTAATTCGGGAATTTATTGTCATTTACACAAGTGTTTAACGAAACGGATCTGTTTAAGGATCAATGTGTTAGATTAATAGGTAGGTAGTCTTTTTTTATGCGATGGGTGGCAAACAAGATGGGCTGCCTGATGGTAAGCCCCCACCGTCGCCTATGGAGACGTAACGTACTGTTGCTGTTTGGAACAGATAGAGTCCCACTTACACCCTTTGGGTACGGAAACCTAAACAAAATCTTTATTAAATTGTTGAAAAGTGCAAAAGAACTAATCTCAAGCCCGAGAAACTATGCTGCGGGTACAGCTAGTTAAAAATAAACCTGTATTCTCGCTTTTCAGGTGGTGTCCTTACTATCACTTCTGATAGTATCAACTGTGGCCCAGAACTGCTCCTACACCTATGACGGCACTGCATACTCCAGATCCTCGATCCTCACTATCAAAGGTCTACCTACGAACCTAGCCTACAATCCAAAGACCGAAACCCTTCTATTCACGCTAATCGATCTAGAAACACTGCATAATGACAATGTACAAACAAAAATGGATCAGTACGCATTCACTAACGGGAACCCAGTCAAAATAGGCAATGTTAAAGGCCAAGCTTCAGCGGTTGACACAAAAAACAATAAAGTATACATAGCTACAGACGAAGGACTTAATGTTCTCAATGACAACAATACAGCTACCTTCGTAAGCATGAAAGACGAAGACATCGTTCAACTATTTAAACCAGCCAACAAAGAAGTTCTTTACGCAACTTTGTTCCCAGAAAATGAAATCTACATGATCGATTTGGCCAAAAACGAGAAAACTAAAGTCGAATACGTTCCTTGTGCGTATTTCATGGCAGTAGATGGTAAAGATAATATATATTATGAATGTAATTCGAAGTACGTTAAGGTTTTGCTTAAAGGATTTCAAGAACCGATAGAGTTTGTTGGTATAGCGAAGAATTCTGGCAGAGCAATCGCTGTTGATAGTTATTTCAGAACTATTTTGGCCACTAACGATGGGCTGTACCATCTTAGGCCAGATAATATGATACCTGTTAAACTCATGGACTTGGATATTACACCGGCTGGTATAGTTTTTGATGAAGATAACTTTTATGTATCTACAAATGGCGTCATTTACAAATATAGCATGGATGGCTGCGACGTTGACGAGACGACTGATAAATGAAAGAAATAAAGGGTTAACGATATAAAATTATTGTTTTACTATTTGAACCTTTTTATATTTAGGTGTAAACCCACTACAAATCACAATTGGACTCTCTTAAAGATTCTTCTAGAATGGTGAGCATATCCGAAGCTTGAAAAAGAATGACAGCCTTTGTTTAGAAAATAGTACGCAAGTACGATGGTATTAGAAGAATTAAATATTACATATACAAATCTCATTACCTTTCATTAGACTTGCGATTCACATGAAAGTACAGGATGTTGTCAGTATGAAATATTTACCCATAAATCGTGCGTTTACATCATACATCATCAGCCAATTAACGTCCACAGTAGGACAAGGCCTCCCTCATAGAGAGGGGTGTTGCCCCCGTGCAAAATCGTGTGTTTGAATTAACGCAAAACCGCAGACAACTTCTCCACGTCAATACTTAATTTATAACAACTTTTGTTCCATTACTTTTCGCAAAATTTAATACATTAAGCAAAAAATATGTTTGAAGTTTGTATGAATTTCTTGAATATGTTTTTTCTAGTTGGAAGTGTTCTCATCGGAGATCGGGTTAAATGATTGCCATGTAAAGCCCTAATTATTCATGTGTTTTTGTATGGAAGAAAAAAAACTGTTAAAACTCGTGAAACAAAAGTTGTTAAATTCATACTTCAAACAATATAAATTGATTTTTAAAACCCCCTATAAAAGAGATGATAATCTTCAAATGGCTGAGCAATAGATGAATGAATCTACACTATCTACACTAATATTATAAAGAGGAAAGATTTGTATTTTTGGATGTTTGTAACAAATTAACTCAAAAACTACTGGACCGATTTTAAAAATTCTTTCACCATTAGAATACTACATTATCCCTGAGTAATATAAATTATTGCGTGAAGTGGCAATTTGTCGCTATCTAGCGGTGGCGGCGGTGCACCTGCCTCATGTTGTGTTTTTTTAATAGGTAAAAACTTTTATTTCCTGTTTCCATTTGACTACTATGTCCTTTAGGTTTGTTACGTCCATGACTATTGCTTATGCTGATATTATTACTATTATTTATAAATGTGTTATCTACAATGTAATTATATATTTGCATATATACTAGTTTTGTTATGCTATTAAGATTAATTTAAATGTGGTCTACATTTAAATTAATCTTAATCCAGAATCAACCTGTATAACTACTAATGTAACAACTTAGGCTAATGTTTACACTCCCACCAGTTATAGGACACAATGGGATGTTTTATAAAGTCAGAACTATTATGAGTAGCAGTCCAGTGTTGAGAATAGTCTGCGACCAGTGATCACAGTTAAATGTTCCGTGTGCTTTTATTATAGCATTCATTAACTGAGAGACCTTGGACTTAGTGAAGGTTGGACTAATTTCATCTTTCAAGCAAAACCCTCGGTGCCCGAGCTTTTTCTTATAGCAATATGAAATTAGAGCCCTATATTATCCTGGGTACTCTCGTGACATTTTCAGCGAGAGAATGTCGCGATAATCTCACGCGATTCAGAATAAGAACCCTGCGAAGTGGTTTTTCAAGATTTAAGATTTTTGTGTCCATGGATTTATTGTTTGAATTTGCTGTGTTTCCGATAATATATTTCCAACAATCCGCATTTATCATTTGTCTAGTGTCAAATCCGTAATGATAAAAGAATATACATACTAAAACTTTTATTGTGCTAACAGCTAGATTGTGGAATGCTCTGCCTGAATTGGTGTTCCCCGATAGTTAACTATCGGGTGTCTTCAAGTCTCGAGTGAATCGGTTTCTACTATGCAAGCGTCTTCCATCGTAGACCACATCAGGCGAGTTTGCGGTCAACGTAAGCCTGTTTTCAATATAAAAATTAAATTATTCCCAGAATGCTGGCTTTTATTTCGCACACTAATTGAGCATTGCCATTCAACGAGGCAATGCCGCCAGAACTCTTGGGACCTCCACTAATGTTGTTTTAGATTTTTAATTATTTATTTTTGTTTTAGTTTATATATTAAGGTGTTGGTTTTCTGTTTTTTAAGTTTTGCATAATTAAATATAAAGTATGCCATCATCAAATTATTTACAGTCAATGAAGATTCTTAGGCAACTTTTACCTTAGTAATGTTTTATGTTCTTTTGACAAAGTGAAATAACTATTCTAAAAATGCATATTTCAGGTTCAACTGTCATGAATTAACGATGAATCTGCTAATCCTAGGAGCCTTCACTATACTAGTAGCAATAACCAACGCAGAGAAATGTGACCGAACAAAGATTGGGAATGATTACTTCAAGCGCCAGCTTATTGCGACCATTGACGGCTACCCCACTGGCATCGTGATTGACCCCCGAACAGAACATATATTCTTCATTCTACACAAAAGAAACTACACAAAGGGTATACATCTGCTAAAACATGGATCTTTAGGAATCAAGCCTCTGCCGGTCTCAGATGAATTGATCGGACAGTGTGTAGCAGTAGACTTACCCAATAATGTCATCTATATTGGAACCAATCAGGGTCTAGTCACCTATGATTATTCCAGGACTGAAATCACAGCCGAAAGACCTATAGGCGACGACGACGTGAGAAATATCTTCATAGATAAAGCTGATAACCAGATGTACATAGCTACTGGTTCCAACCACGAAATATTCAAGTTCATGAACAATTCAGCAGCAGTTAAGAGATACGACAAGATTCCGAAAGCGTACAGCTTTGTTCAAGACGTTAAAGGGAATGCGTACTACGAATATGTTGATGGGAGAATGTACTTCTTTTCTATAGATTATTATGAGCCTATACAATATAAAGGATTTACCAGAGAATTAAAATATATTCTGCAGTTAAATCACCATGACGAGGCAATAGTGGCTGTGAAGGGATCCCTGTTTAAATTGACAACAAAGAGTATTTTACCAGTCAAAATAGGACAGCTTGGATTTAAAATTACGGGCATGGCTTTTGATGGTAAAAATAATATAGTGGTAGGAACTAAAGGGAAGATTTATAGATATAAACCTATAGATACTAATGACCCTTGCCCTGCGGATGATTATTTTTTGTCTACTATTTAGGTCGCAACGCTTTGATTTTAAGGTAACTCAGCCAGTGTATTATGATTTAACTTTGCTACAAATTGTGCAAGATTTTTGTTTGTAGATCAATGAATAAGCCTTTCAACAGTTGTGAAATATCAAAGTTATAAATTACAGTCAGGCCGCTGGAAAAATGTATCTAATAGCTGCAATACCATTCTGAAAATAAAGACATTTTTATTTATCACGGGCTTATTTACTGGCTCATTCTTAGGGCAGAGAATTTCTCTGGCAATTCAACGCGGGAATGAAGCCAGCGTGCTTTGTACTTTACCACATGGACAAAATCTTGTTTTTAATTTTTAGTTTAAGTTTATTAATTAAGGCTTTTAGTGTTTGCTTCATTTAATATACCTTTGTACATAAACCGAAAATAATGGAATTGTTTATTACTTAACTGAAGTATATTGGCTACCATAACTACAATCTTATGTTCAAAGCTAGTAAAAGCGTCAGAATTAACTGTTCTCGTTCAGATTTTTACAATGTTATAGCAACAATTTGATGCATTTTTTCAGCGGCTACACGATATTTAATATTGTCGAATTTGTATGTCATCATCGTTCTCAGCCAGATAAACCACACTGAACGACATCCTGCCATCTGCATCCACTGGATGCCCGCGCGCCTCTCACGATGTTGTCGGTCCATATAGTGAGAGGCCTACCTACGCTGCGTCTTCCGGTTCGTGGTCTCCACTCAAGAACCTTTCTTCCCCATCGGATTTGTATGTAAAACTTATTTAGTTAAATTGGGCAGATTTTTTTTATCCTTAGTTAAAGAATCATATAGGATTAATTTATTCAATTGTTAGCATGATTTCGAATTTTTCAATAGTCAGAGGCTATCTGCGGAGTAAAACCTGTAAATTTGTTGGACAGTTAAATGTATTGATATGCTAGCTATCTGACCGTTTAATTAAGGATTGAAAAATCGGCTGTAAGGCAAAAAACACCTAAACTCTATACAAAGTAGTTAGATGTAGATAATCATTTTATATAACCTTGCTTCCAAATAAAAACTAATTGATACATAACTTTTATTTCGGTTTTTTTCTATGAAGGCTATTATAATTTTTCTTAAAAAATCGCGGACAAAGTCGCGGGTTCAGATAGTATCCTATAAATAAAATAAATTACCATAATTGGTCAGACTTTGAAATTGAGATAGTTTGAAGTATAGACCTTCATTTTAAAAGACGTTTTCAACGATACCCCACACAAGTAAGCGGAGTGAAAAAAATATTTTCATCCCCATTTCACATGTATTAGAGCCACCCCTAAAATGCAATATTATATAGGTCGGGGAAAATGTTTCTTCGTATTTTTTAAACAAATTCAAGACATATTTTTTTCAAGTTTAATTACATTTAATTATAATATATATGTGCCATTTTGTTCGATAACTTGTTGCCATCTTGTAGGTAGTGACATGATCCCGTTGCTGTAGAAATTTTGGGACTTCTGATCAAAAAAATGCAACAAGTAGTTTTGACAGTCCTCTCTTGATGTTAATCTAACACTACCCAAAGAATTCTGAAGAGATCGAAACAGGTGGAAATCTGAGGGTGCAAGGTCAGGGCTATATGGTGGATGCATTAACACTTCCCAACCAAGCTCTCTAAATTTTTGCTGAGTGGCCAAAGATGTGTGCGGTCTGGCGTTATCATGATGAAAGACCACACTCTTTCTGTTGATCAATTCCGGCCGTTTTTTCTCAATTTCTTGTTTGAGTCTCATCTGCTGTTGGCAGTAGAGATCCGAATCGATGGTTTTGCCCGGCGGTAAAAGCTCATAATGAACGATGCCCTGCCAATCCCACCATACACACAGCATCACCTTATTACGTGTTAATCCGGGTTTCGCTACAGTCTGTGGTGCTTCACTGCCCTTTGACCATGATCGTTTGCGCACATTCTTGTCGTAGGTGATCCATTTTTCATCACCAGTGATTAATCTTTTCAAAAACGGTTCGGTTTCGTCACGTTTCAATAGAGAGTCGCAAATGAGTACACGATTCATTTGGTTTCTTTCAGTGAGCTTGTGTGGCACCCAAATATCGAGTTTTTTTGTATACCCAGTTTTTTTCAAATGGGTCAAAACTGTTTTGTGGTCAATCCCCAGTTCTTCAGCTACGTCGTAACTATTAATATGCCGATCTTGGTCCACTTTTTCAGAAATGGCATCTACTTTATCCGTAACAGGGCGACCAGAGCGAGCTGCATCTTTGACATCAAAATTCCCGGACTGAAAACGCTTGAACCAACATTGTGCTACTCTTGATGACACTGCATTAGGTCCATAAACGTCACAAATTTTTTTCGCGGCTTGTGTCGCAGTTTTCCCTTTTTTGTAATAAAATTTCACAATATATCGAATTTCTTCGTTAGATTCACTCATTTTATCAAACAAAAAAACAATTGAAAAATGGCGGGAAATTGCTTTTTACTTTTTGTATTCCTTTTTTAAAATGTCATATTTTTAATGGTATCAAAACCAGCCAGATACAAACAGTACAACGGATGAGATTTTTACTACAATCTTATACATACAAAATACGAAAAGACTTTTTCCCCGACCTATTATATTTTTAAAATTGAGATATATATATTACAATTGTCATTTTGCAAAGTTTCATGCACTTATCTTAATAATTATAGAAGTAAGAAGGTTCTAAAAAATTCGGACGAACGGACAGATAGACAGACGGATGGATAGAACTAATTTATAAGGGTTCCTTGTCGGGCTACGAAACCGTAAAAATGCAACAAGAATTTAAATCTGAAATAAGTTACATGTAAAAAGTTTTGACTTCAACTGTACAAAAATTCGGACAGACGGACAGACAGACAGACAGACGGACAGAACTAATTTATACGGGTTTCTTATCGGGCTACGGAACCCTAAAAATGAAGAATTGGATCTTTGCCTTTCTGGGGACGAATCGGGAGTAGGAAACAGGACGAAACGGCACTTTTTAATTTGAAAACTGGTAAAAATGTTTTTACGGTCTAAACGGTCATAAAATGAGGGCCGAAACCAGAACATTTATGCGGGACAAAACTCTAGGGGACGAATCGGGCATAAACCAAAAAAAAAACTTCTAATGGGGGACCGGTATTCATTATTTAACTTACCTAAGTAATAAGACAGAATCATAATCACAATCTAGATAAGCTACCAACTTATCTCTAGAAGTGGCCAGATGTGGAAAATTACAATTGTCTACGGGAAGCTATCAGAGTTGACAGAAAATACGAAGGTGGCGCCCTCGCTGAGCTCTACTAGAAGGTGGCTAAACTGTATTTTAGTTTTTACCGTGCGAGTACATTTTCTCTTGAACACAATATTAGTAGAACTATGTGAACTTCTTTGTTCATTCAGAATTATGTGCTTGTGACGTCAATGTTACATAAGACCACAAACGGTAATAAATAGACACCGCGAGTTCACCTACTTTACATGTATGCGAACGCGCATGATTTTGCAAACTGCGTGTATTCGGGCACGCGGGTAGAGTTGGGCATAAGGCCTCTGTTCGATGGCCGATAGCGCCATAGTGTACTGTAAAAACTCTTCTATAGCTGCCAGACTGCAAGCTAAGTGAACACGCAAGTGAAGTGATAAGTTAAGTGAACATGTATTTTTTTATGTCGAATACTATAGAGAAATGTCAAAATGTCGAGTGATCACGCTTGACTGTAGTCCCTTACCCTTATAATTCTATATTTTACCATTTATATGCAGAAATAGGCAAAGAAAAATCACATTCACTTAGCTTATCACTTCACTTGCGCGTTCACTTAGCTTGCAGAATAGACCGACTCCGTGTGAGTCGAGTAAAATGACTACTAAATTGCTATGGTGACGTCTAGTAGCTACAAGAAATGCGGCACGCTGAGGTTTTATACAACTTGAAGTGCTCACAGTGTCTATATCTTTTTAGAGATCTGTGCTTTAGACAAAAAGGAAAATTCGGATCTTTATCTTTCTGTTTATCTTTACTAAAGAAAAACCTGGGCAACCCTTCTGGACAACCCTTGAAACTCATATAAATGCGCACTATGCGCTCTCTGTCTAGCATAAAATTAAAATACTTATAATTTACAAGCCGCTCGCCCCGGCTTCGCACGGGTGTAAGCTCGGCCTTCGGCCTCGCTACAAAATAGTATCCTATGTCCGTCTCCTGGTACTAAGCCACCTCCCCACCAATTTTTTGCCAAATCGGTTCAGCCGTTCTTGAGTTATAAATAGTGTAACTAACACGACTTTCTTTTATATATATAGATTTACTTTTAAACTAATTTAAATTTTGTTTTCTTTGATAGGCTCTATTGATGATCAGCTTTTTTATGAAGTTATAAAAAAATATTAGTCATCATGCCTATTGGCGGAGAAATCAGTGAACATACATTTAAAAAAAACAGTGGATCATAGAACCTCTGCCTTTTTGAAATTATTTGATTGTTGGCGAAGATTGTTGGCCTCTTCAAGAAGCAGAAAGGGTTGTACTTTCTGGATTCAAACTTCAAACTTTCTGTTTTTTTTTTTTATAAATAGCACAGTAGGTTGTTTCGCTTGCGCCTTTTCACATTGATTAGTTCAATGAATGTGATTCTCTGATGTAAATTGCTCAAAAAAGAGCTATGCCACAGGCTATGCTCGATGTTTCTAAAGGATATTATATCATTTACGAAGTTATTTACCAGAGAACTAAAGTCACCGACATAGCTGAGTGTATTAGCAAGCTGAAGTGACAATGTGTCGATCATATCTGTCTCAGAAGAGATAACCGTTGGGGTGGCCATGAATAGGCATACCTATGTAGCGTAGTTCACCCTTAGATTCGATGGAGTGACGATATACGTAAAGCAGCTGGCAGTGGCAGAAAGCGGAAAGGAAAAGAAAGCGGAAAGGCGAAGAGCCCTATATCCAGCAGTGGAGCTAAGCTGGGCCGATGATGATGATAATGAAATTGCTCAAACTATGACATTTATTTTACATTTAGCCTATCTCATTAATCATCATAATTAATTTAGTAAATCTAAAACTTCACATTTGTCAAAATCATTTTAATCGTGTACCAAATACATTGCTGATTAGATTCTCATCTTGCATAATGTCTTATTCAAAAGCAGCAATAGGTTTTTAAATTAAACGAAATCTCCACCTATATTTTAATACGATAACAAAGTTAATCAATTATTTGAAAAAGTGTCAAAAACATTGCCGCTTTTATTTAGTGCCATACAAATTATACTGCAATACGGCACGCTATGTAGCGAGACTCAGTCGAAAGTATTTTAAATTAAGAACAAAGAATAAAATCCCACCAATGCGTTCGAAGTCGTACGTTTAAAACGATAACCTTACCTTACAACCTGCCAGTGCGTTCTAAATTTTAAGCAAGGAGGCTGTCTTTGTTTTTTTTTTTGAAAAGGACGAAACAGTTCTTTCTAACTGAAAAGTGTCAGTATTATTTTATAGGATTTAATTAAATGTGAGTGTGAATAAAATCTATTCCGTGCGCTGGATTTTTCAGGATGTGTTGTAAGTATTGAAGTAAAATAATACCTACTTATAACTACTACTACTATATTTATTTTACTCGACCGACCGATCACTTATTTACATTTTTTAATGACAGTTTAACTACGATATATCACGAATATTGACAGATTTGGCAGGTACGGTAAAGCTGTCAAAAGCTGTCATGAATTTAGTTAATATGGGCCCTGAACATAAAGCGAGTATTCTCAGAGATGATGGATGCATTTAAATCGATTTTTGCGACTAGTTACTGTTGGCTCTAACATTTATCGATTTTCACAAGCTTTTATTTTCGATTTGGACGTGAAAATCATTTTAAATAATTGTTATATTTTTTTAATGATACTGAGTGACGAGACGAGCAAAGTCGCTCTCCTGATGGCTCTTCACGCTTGTCCATAACAGCTCAACGCCACTCAGAATTTTGAACTTCAACAGTTCAAAACCCTGGATGGCAATGCACTGCACTCGTCACCCCGAGATATAAGACGTCAAATCTCTGTGTGCCCTGTAATTTCGCTGGAAACATTGCCCTTCAATCCGGAAGTCCCGCAGTAGTGTTTGCACACTACTGCTTGGCGGTTGAATAACTGGCAAAGGTGTGGTACTTCCCCAGGCGGAAAAGAGTCCTACCACTACAAAAAATGTTTTCTCGACCTCTGGCGTTTCTGAAAAGCTGAAATCTTGCAGGGGTGCGAGGTTCAGGTGTACCTATCTGTAGACGATGGACATATTGAAGTATATTACCATTTTATCTACTTATTACCTATTAAAAATAAGTTATAGCTTGGGGCAAGCGTCTAATTTTCACAGATCTTTGAAAAGTATAGTTTTGGCGCCAATGTGAAAAAAGTATGTCGTCTCATTGTATTATTTTCCTAAACGTGTGTATTTTCGCGTGTTAATAAGTAATAATGGTGGATTATTATTTATTAAGTTTTTTTTATCGCGGTTAAGTCCGCTTTTGACCACCAACTCGCCTGTTGGTAAGCGACGATGTGGTGGAAGATGAAGCACGCAGACTTAGAAGATACCTATTCACTCTTGCCTTGAAAAGTGCTAGTGGACGTGCTCGAGTGTGGGTAAATGATATAACGCAGTGAAACATATATTTTCGTGTTGTTTCCAAAGCTCCATAGATGCTTTAATGTTTATCGGGACTTATCGCGCAATATTTTTAATCGACTTCCAAAAAGGAGGAGGTTCTCAATTTGACTGTTTGTTACCTCAGAACTTTTGACTGGGTGAACCGATTTTGATGATAATTTTTTTATTTGAATGCTAGTGCTTTCCGTGTGTTCCCAATTTGGTCCAGTTCTGACATTGTTATGAAGCCGGTTTTTATATTGTTAGTTAGTTATCACGAGCACTTTCCATATCACACAAGCTTCCGAGCATCTGATGATGGAGTCGGAAGGTGGGTGCTAAAACTTTCTATTGGCAAATAGTTGGGCTCATTTGGAAAACTAAGTACTTTTGTGTGAAGTCACGAAAAAACCTTTTATTATACACACGGTTAATCTATATTGGGTAGATATAGCTTGGAGTTGGTAATGAACCTGCCTTCTGCGCTTGGGGGCGTGGGTTTGATTCCCACCTAGGGCAAACATTCATAATTATGTGATGAACATTTATATTTGTTCGATATCTGGGTTTTGATATCTATTTAAGTATGTTCGTCTGTATGTATTTTTTTTTGACGTGTAGATACAACCTTGCGAGCGGTTAAATCGAAACTAGACAAAGACTTGCCCAGCCCTGGTGCCGGGGCAATAGAACACGGCACCGGTACCCCCTGCCTGTAGTAAAAGCCTACTAAAAGGGGACCTATGGGCTCGGGATGGTCAAAGTTGGGGCTCTGACTATCCACTTAAGCGTGCCCAGGGAGAGTACGTTGTGTGACCAACGTTGTCGCGAGTGGAGCGGCTGAGACAACACGCAGTTGTCTCGGGAGGAGCCGTAGCGCAGTGCTGAGGGCTCCGGTGCGTTCCTCTGGATATCCCGGAGCCCTCTTGTCAAGCACAAAGGCTGGTCACCGGTGGTTTTAATAATATGTAATCCCACATAACCTGGCTGCACCCCAATGCAGCCGGGTATCTTTGGAAGAATACCCCTAAAAAAAAAAGGCATTTCCTATGTAATATCAAAAATTTAGCTTTCTCAGTTCACTTGCATTTCCAAATGTATATAATGACTGGACTATATTGATTTCATTATGAACAAGTACCTACCTACTTGAGTATTGTTATGGGGACAAATCTGAAATTGTGAAAAGGTATCAGCTGTTCTGTGATATAGTATAAATACATCAAAGTGACCACTATGTATTAATATTTCATATACAATACCAATACTGATTGAGGTTCTAATAATGAGCCCCTTTAGGCATAGTTACTCTTTCCACATAACCCAGTACCTACGGTTAATTCCGCTAGTAAAGTTTTAGATCAATACTGATAGTATATAATTATCGTAAAACAATCGATATAATAGTCCAATGTTACGATATTTTCACCTTGTAACACAAACTCCGGAATTTCGAAGAGGCCTGCTCAAACGAAAGTTGCAAACCTTGGTCACAGAATACATCCTTGGTCTCGGAAATTACGTCCAGTAGTTTGTACGTCGCGACAAATATTATGGCGGCACCCTAACTGGTATTACAATAACAAAGCATCACTGAAATTATGATTTAAAATAATAATATAAAATACAAAAAAATCAAAACTTGTTTCACGCCTTGAAATTCAATAAATGGGATTCATTGGAATGTTTTCTTAAATTTAAATGGCGGCCTCGACAGCCCCTTTAGCTCAGTTGGTAGTGTGCCTGCCTTCTGCGCTTGGGGGCGTGGGTTCCATTCCCACCTAGGACAAACATTTGTGTGATGAACAATTGTGTTTGTTCTATGTCTGGATGTTAATATCTATTTAAGTATGTATTTAAAAATATATATGTATGTATATCAGTCTCTGGCAGCCATATTACAAAGTTTTGCTTAGTTTCGGGTCAGATGAGCATGTGTGCAATAATATCCCAGATATTTTATTTATTTAAATATAATAATTTAAATTTAAAAAATATATTAAAATCGATTCACAATTGGCGAAGAAATCGAAGATATATTATTTTTCTAACCGACGAAAAAGGACGAGATTATCTAGTCAACGCGTATATAATATAAATAAGAAAACTAAATATAAAATACCTAAGATCAGTGTAAAATTACTTGTACTAATATTTATTCTGTTGTAAACTCCAATTTTTGTGAATAAATTTAATTTACGTGCACTGTTTTAAAGTATCACGGTTGTTCACTACAGTTAGGAGCTCCCGATATTTCGGCGCAGTTACATGCACCATGTTCACGGGAAAACTCATTCCACAACCTTACCACGGTAAATATCCCGTAAATAATCATATAACTGTAAATTTAATTTCTCTAAATGGTATAATATAGGTAATAAACAAGTCATGAATAATATAAAAGCAAAACAGAAACAATTGAAGTCTAAAACAAAAACATCAAATAAAGAAAAAACACATTCTACATTTAAATCTTTTTGGTGCGCTCCCAGAATTCAAAACCGAAGACGGAAGGAAGCGTTCCGTTTCTCAGTTTCTTACATCATTGTTGCGTAAGGTGCATGTCACTGTGTGAAACGAAACGCACATCATTGCCATGTTCAATTGAATTATATTACTATTACGTGGCTTGTTGAATTCGGGGCCATTTCCGAGATTGTGATCTCGTTTACGTGAATATTTGAGCTTAATTTGAGAAAGTTTAAGAATTATTTGTACACTAGATTAGTAGGTACATAAATATGAAGTACAATATTGGCTTCAAATTGAGAGTAAAGAGTTTCCCTCTAGGCAAGTATCCTCTATCCTAATCCACACATCCAACATGATGTGGACAAACGCAAAAAAAAACTGGGTTGACATTTAAATTAAACTTTCGCACATAATTTTTCTATTTGGCTTCAATTGAAAGGGGCGTTTTGGCAAGCACTAGACATTTTACGACAGGATATTCTGCGACGGAGGATAGAAGAATCATTAAGGCGAGACTATTTTTATCAATACTTATAAAAAAACGACTTCATGAAAATGTCTGAACTGGACCAAATTGAAATGGGACTACACGGGAAGCACCAGCTTTCAAATAAAAAAAGAATCATCAATTTTTTTTTGAGGTAACAAACATTAAAAAAACAGTCGAATTGAGAACCTTCTCCATTTTGGAAGTCGCTTAAAAATTACTCGTCGTCATCGGACCAAAGTGTATGGGCAAAATCTATTCATATTTCGTACTCTAAATCTTCGACCAATATAAAATGAATGGACGGGCCCAGTAGAAGACCATTTTTGAAGATTACAAAATGAGCGCCAGCTCTCATTTCGTTTCAGTCGGTCTCTAGCCGTAGGAAGTGAAACACGAGTCTATTGTTACGCGATAACGAAACATCTGACAAAATTATGAATTCGTATGCTTTACCGAAGTGTAAATACACAAATAAAACCGATATCTATTTTTTGTAACATATATACTGTACATTTTTATAATTAGGTGTTGAAGTATATGTCCGACGGTTTTGACTCGTTTTTACTGATCAAGTTCAATGGTTAGGGCCCGTCCATTCTTTTATTTTGGTCGAAGCTCTAAATCACATTAAAATGCATTTAGGAGACGTGCCATATGAGACAGAATTGTTACCTCATATTTTTCATTACAATTTTTAAGTACGCATAAACGTCGTTCAACGTAATCTGCATAATAATTGACATGATTATTACGCAATGAATAAGTTATGCGATTATATGCAAAAATGCTCTACTTTATGCTTTCCGTAATGTAAATTTGGGAGAGAGTTTCCTCAACATCTTTAAACTTTTGTATAGACTGACTTCAAAATATTTTAAATTCGTTTGCATTGTTATAAAGTTAGGTATGTGTAATCCGAATATAAATAAATTATTTGAAATGTTTGCTTGGTATGTATCTATGTAACGGGATCTTTGAACGTGATTTCCACTCCTTTCAAAACTACGTATTCATTTGAAACTTAGCATATTTATCAAGGACCGATGACAATGCAATAATTTAAATAGTTTGCCTCATTTTCCTAAACAGGATCTTCAGGATTAGCGTTTTAAAGCCTGTTTGTCTGTTTTTTTAACTGCAACAATTATTTGACGTACCTATAATTCGTCAATATTAAGCTAATTAAGATCCACCAAAACAGTGTGGGGCTATAAAACTAATAATTATCAATTTAAAAAACCGACTTCATAAAATGTCAGAAATGGACCAAATTGAAATGGGACCACACGGGAAGCACCAGCTTTCAAATAAAAAAATAATCATCAATCGGTCGAAAGAGCTAAGGGACGTAACAAAAATTTAAAAAAAAAAAACAGTCGAATTGAGAACCTCCTTCTTTTTGGAAATCGGTTAAAAATGTCCCAATTTGTAATGTATTTTGTTTATTTTTAGTTTTGTTAGGGAAAATTGTCATTTTCCACGTATGTTAGACTATAAAGGGTTTTTAGAATAGGCTATGTAAAGCGGCAAAAGCCGAAAGTTGCAAATTATACTCTAATTTAACAATCAGTCATAATTAACAACAATCATCATTCATATAATCAATATGAACAACTGCATTAGAAGACCAACCGAAAGTCACAAATTTCCCCTATTGCAAACATTTCGTCGAGCTTGAACGACCTTTTTAACCGACTTCCAAAAAGGAGGAGGTTATCATTTCGACAGTTTTTTTTATTTTTATTTATTTTTATGTTTTTTACCTCAAATCTTTCGACTGTGTGAACCAATTTTGATGGATATTTTTTTATTTGAAAGCTGGTGTTTACCGTGTGGTTCCATTTCAATTTGGTCCAGTTCTGACATTTTTATGAAGTTGGTTTTTTACATTGATAATTATTTACGGAACAGCTGATTCTTATCTGTTGATTTTAACAGCAATAATTATTTAGGTAACTACGTGGATATTGGTTCATTGAACATCGTTATATTTACAAAGACTGTTTAACAGTTAAAACAGGCAGTGGAGCGCATCAAACCCCGATAGGTCACGGCGGATCGTGTGTTTACCTTCACTTACCCAGGTCATGCAGTCATTCTATACAGTTTATTCTAATTCAATCTGCTATGCATACTATGTCTTGTCAAGCTTTGTTCGAGGATCCATCCGCATTGTGTAACAAAACAGTTTTCAGAGTATCTAAAACATTGATCTAATTTTTTAAATAACCAAGGTTTAAACACCTATTTTTAATGTCGGTTTTATATTGATAATTATATAATTATTAATATAAAAATCGACTTCATAAAATAGTCAGAACTGGGCCAAATAGAAATGGGATCACAAGGAAAGCATCAGCTTTCAAATAAAAAAGAATCATCAAAATCGGTTCACCCAGTCGAAAGTTCTGAGGTAATATAGAAAAACAGTAGAATTGAGAACCTCCTTTTTGGAAGTCGGTCACCCTATTATATTTCCACTGCTGGGACACAGGTCTTCTCCCGGATGTATCCTAATCCACCATGCTGGCCCACAGCATGTTGGTGAATGACATACGAGGGATGATCCAAAAGTAATGATAATCGGATATTTGTAGAGCACATATAAAGCTGAAAAACTTTTTTTTTTATTCTTCATATATCCACTAAGTCAGCATAAAAAATCATCACATAATATATTATTGTCGCCTGGCCACCGTCACACAGCCAGTTTTAGCAGAATCTGGAATGGATATCTGAAAAAATAAATTTATTCGAAAGCATCCACGTACAATAGGTATATACAAATTGTATACATAGATAACTGAACCGGCAGGATATTTATTATATATTTATATACTCGTATATAGATACAAACATTAAACAATGCAAGTTAAACAAAGGCTTTTTGTCAGTTATTCAACCATCAAGCTGTATGTATTTTGTTCCGTAGTGAAGGGCAATGTTTCCAGTTAAATTACAGGGCTATAGAGATTTAACATCTTATAACTCAGTGTCAAGAACATTGCATTAATGCGCAGGGTTTTCGACTATTGGAGTTCTAAATTTTAGATGGCACTGAACTGTATATCTAAGCATAAGCGTGTTGCTTACCATCACGCGAGTAAATGCACATCTTGTCACACATATACATGTGAAAAGTCGTATGGCCTATAAAACGAAAATGTCAAGAGCAATTTTATGAAGTGAAAACTTCTTTAGGCGCGTTGAGTACTTTTTGGGCAAACAAAAATAGAATAATGATAGAACTCGCGTTAACGTCACGCTGTACCGTGTATTTTAAAAAGCGCCATCTCTCGTAGAATATGTGAATTTTATTATGGAAACTGACGTGGTTTTCGCACATTTTATTTATATTACACGGGAATTACTCACGTAAGATTAGGCCGGCCGTTTGGCCGTTAGATTGAAACTATAGTCGGAGTATCCGGCTTAATCTTACGTAATTCCCGTGTAATATAAATAAAATATGTAAATTACTAGGTATTTAAGTTTTCAATTCTGACGTTCAGTCCTATGACTGATCTGTTGTTTGTATAAAGGCTTGTAAAATTAATAGGAAATGCATAAAATTATATGATCTAACGCCACGATGACTACACAATAACAGTATTAAGATTAACAACACAGATAGTCAACCAAGACTAATACACGCGGAAGAAAAGCGGTAAAATTACCACGTACTTTTGTTTTATTAAAACTTCCTAACAATTTCTTGGTTGTTGTTTGTTTAATTTTTTTATTTTTATGATACTGGGTGACGAGACGAGCGAAGTCGCTCGCCTGATAGCTCTTCACGCTTGCCAATAACAGCTCAACGCCACTCAGAACTTTGAACTTCAACAGTTCAAAACCTTGGATGGCAATGCACTGCGCTCGTCACCCCGAGATATAAGATGTCAAATCTCTGTGTGCCCTGTAATTTCACTGGAAACATTGCCCTTCAATCCGGAACACAGTAGTGTTTGCACACTACTGCTTGGCGGTTGAATAACTGGCAAAGGTGTGGTACTTCCCCAGGCGGACCCCTGCAAAAGAGTCCTACCACTACAAAACAAACTACACATTACATGTGCTATATTATACCAATCTACATTACAGGTTATTGTTAACCGACTTCCAAAAAGGAGGAGGTTCTCAATACGACAGGTTTTTTTATGTTTGTTATCTTAGAACTATCGACTGGGTGAACCGATTTTGATGATTCTTTTTTATTTGAAAGCTGGTGCTTCCCTTATGGGGAAGCACCAGCTTTATTTCAAATAAAATTTGAAACATTTCAACATTTTTATGAAGTCGGTTTTTATTAGGTATTTAAATGTATACCTACTTATTATCATCACCAGCCTATCATGTTCCCACTGCTGAGACACGGGCCTTCTCTCTGAGAACGAGAGTGGTCCCTAATCCACCATGCTGGCCCTGTGCATGTTGGCGAATGCTACATACATTTAAACATATAACTCGATGTATGTTTTTGAATTTTGAGGTTCTTAAACATACCGGTTTTCTCACGATGTTTTTGACTACACTGATGGCATCGAAACTGCACATAAATGAGTTGGTGCAGAGCCCAGGATCGAACCGGGTGCCGTCAGATTGTAAAACGCACATGCAATAAACATAACCACCTGGCCACCAATCAAAGCACAATATTATAATATTATAAATGAAAAAAAAACATACTTACGCATAGTATTCATTAATTAAGTATTACTATTATTAAGTTTACAATAGTTATTGAAATATTCTTTTTTTTTTCTTATGAAGGCAAAAACACTTTCTTGTTTGTAATTAGGTACTTTATACTTCAAATTTTAGACCCGATACCACGTTTTGACGCCGCCATAAGAAATAAGGTTGAATATACTGGTAAACATTTAATATATGACACTGTTTTAAACCATCACAGCTGTTCACTACAGTTATGAGATTATAAGATATAAATAATATAAAGAAACCCCACAAATTTTAAAAATACAGTTATATGGTTATTTACGGGATATTTACCGTGGTAAGGAGCTCGCGATATCAGTCTTCCCGTGAACATGGTGCATGTAACTGCGCCGAAATATTGGGAACTCCTTCCACAACCTTACCACAGTAAATATCCCGTAAATAACCATATAACTGTATTTTTTAAATTTGTGGGGTTTCTTTATATTATTCGAAATGGGTCTATGGGCAGTCTAACTGTTTATGTAGTGTTAGTTTTAGCTTGTATTTTGTTTAGTGAATAAAGGCACTTGCCCCTTTTCGACTCGCTTTATGCTTAAATGTTATTTCGTTAGTTTTGTATAATTTTCGTTAGTTTTATATAATTTTTCGTATATAATATATACGGTACATAAAAATTGCACGCCCGCAATGGGAAAACTGTTGATACACTGCATAAGTTATATAAACATCTTTTGTACACAGTTTTTGCAATAAATATATTCTGATTCTGATTCGAAATATGGGTAGGTACATATTATAAACTTCAAGTTAAAAGTTTTAACTTTATTTCTTGGAGCGTGAAATCGTGATTTGGCCGTATAGTTGTCTTAATTAAGAAGGGGAGAATAGCGTAATTTATTTAATAATAGAATAAATGTATCTGTAACTTTAAAAGTTAAGATTTAGACCGCGGCTTCGTCCGCGGTTTAAAAAGCATAGCCACCCAAGTATAGCGTAGCTTGCTATCAGTGAAATAACTTTAGCTATATTATACCAACATCCATGTGTTTTTAAATCAATGGGTTTAGCTAATAGTTTTCAACTTTAAAGCTGTGTTTCAAAACTAGCAGCTTTAAAGTTGTTCTTTTCAAAACTGGCCATTTCAAGATAACTGGACATAATTTCCTTTACTTACTAATAAAAATTATAAATATGAGTATGCAAAAAACCTAATATTTGTACCTGGCAAGGATATGAGATACGTTTCCATTCATTTCTTGTATGCTACTTTATATTTAGGTATCTGTTCCTACCATGTTCAGACAAATAAATAATTTGGTTTGATTCAAAACTGCCCCATTCTCCCCTATATCATGTTACCTACGTTTGTTACATATATCCCACACACCACAAACGCGAGTAATTATTACGTTCAAGATAACAGACATAAAAACAGGTCATTGTGTATATCAATTTCTCACGATTCTATCTATTATATGTAGAGCTTTTTGTTTGTCTGGATGCTTGGAATATAAGTGTTATTACCTATTTATTTCAAGGTTATTAGTTATTACTGTGTGATATACATCGGCTTTTTAATTAATTTTTGACAATAGGTTTCATTATGTATTTTAATTAGAAAATGCCTTGTTTAAGAGCTGTGGGCGAAATACGAATTCACGAGTTTAAAATTTAGATTACGAATTACAAAATAATCTTCTGCGTAAAATTTCAATTTCGAAGTGTAAGAAGAATAGAGAAGAAGACTATTCTTGTCCATAAAATTTACGAATATTCGAAGTACCTACGAATAAAACACTGTTTTAAACTATCACGGTTGTTCACTAAAGTTATATGATTATTTACGTGATATTTACCGTGGTAAGGTTGTGGAAGGAGCTCCCGATATTTCGGAGCAGTTACATGCACCATGTTCACGGGAAGACAACCTTACCACGGTAAATATCCCGTAAATAATCATATAACTGTACCTACGAGTATTAACGTATCGAATACCATACAAATTATCAACATTTAAATTAAAATGCAAAAAAAACACTTATAAAAGTTTGTATATTTGCAAGGTTATTGTATAGATGCACAATTTTATTTATATCATTGATTTTTATCTTTAAAAATGTTGAAAACTTGCGTAAGAGATATCGCTGACCAGTGAGCGAACTATTAATACTTTTAATTACTTAATAAAAAAATATTAATGTCAAGGCATAGAAAAAGGAATAATATGATTATAACTAATACTTATTGTCAAGGTCTCAAATAACATTGTTCAATGTGCGTATTACGCGATTTTTTTGACATCACTGTAAATTAAGAGAGCTTAATTTATTCATTCAAATTCGCACCCGGGTCTCAATTTTTGAATTGCTTGTATGATTTCGCACGAAATATCACGCGAAATGAAAGATTTTCTATTGATAGAAAGCAAATTCGAACTGTTCAAACCACTCGTTGCGTAAGCGAGCGACCTATGATTATTTGGACCCGGGTATGTCCTAAAACTGCGACCAGAACCACCGGAGGATGGGCAGCAGCGTCCTAATAGTACACGGTGAGCGTACTGCGATCCCCAAGCCGCCTGCCAAGCTTGGGGATTATGGCAACACCCCTCTCTATGAGGGAGGCCTTGTCCAACAGTGGACGTTAATTGGCTGATGATGTGATGTGTGTGTGATATGATTATTACAAAAATGCGACTTGTTTAGGATTTCGTTTGAAAGTCAGTCATTTCGCAAGTTTTTTTTTGTGCGAAATGTCATACGATACAAAAAATAACGAGTACGGCGTAAACCCTCGAAATGTTGGCATGTTTCAAGGTATCCTGGTAACAACCACGTGTGATGCGGCGAGGGCCTTGTATGCCATGGTCTCGGTCGTATTACATCAGCAGGGACTTTGGTCTCTTTTGATTGTGTAAGTTGCTTTGTAAAACGGGGCTGGCATAATCGCATAACGACTAAAGCCCCAAACAAAAACTAGATTAATAAAAACATTAACTCGTGAGCAATTAATTAATCAACAACGTTTTTTTATATATAATATAATGCCGTTGCATGCATGTCTTTGACCTCTACCGCGCCAAGATGCGATCTACGATGGAGCACGCTTGCCTAGAAGAAATCGATTCACTTGCGACTTGAAGATACGCAGATTGTAACTATCAGCTATCAGAGAACATTCATTCAAGCAGCGCATTTCACTGACAAGCAGTTCGCACAATATAATTATCAATATCAAAAACTGACTTCATAAAAATGTCAGAACTGAACCAAATTGAAATGGGACTACACGGGAAGCACCAGCTTTCAAATAAAAAAAGAATCATCAAAATCGGTTCACTCCGTCGAAAGTTCTGAGGTAAAAAACCAGTCGAATTGAGAACCTCTTTTTTGGAAGTCGGTTAAAAAGTGGAATCAAAGCACTTCGAACGGGTTCTCGAAATCTCAACCATGAAGCGGTGTCGCTTTTTCGTGCCAGCTCTGGCAGTCCGATAGAAAAATGGGTAGGAAATAGATCATGCAGATCCGATGCACTATCTCCGAAATGTATCCGATATAAAACCGATAGACTAGCAACTTTGCGCCGATTCTACGCCTATAAAACATTATGAACGGATATACAAAACCCGTTAACGTAGATGCATGTGAGGAGATAGGTAGTGAAAGTGTCCATGGTCATTGCGCCGCCGGTGTACAGTCATAGGAAAAAGTCGTTGCACCTTTGACCATAGATTGAAAGCTGGAAAAGAACCGCACAACTCTAAACGCGGACCCGAATAGGTGCAGTTTGCAAAATCACGCGAACGCGAGCAAATACTGTTTGCGGTCGCGATTTTTCAAACTGCACCTATTCGGGCCCGCGTTTAGAGTTGGGCGTAAGGCTAAGGTGTCCCATTACTAAACCAGCCAAGTGCGAATCGGGCTCGCGCACTGAGGGCCGTACCACCACAAAATACAAAAACTTATGAAAACGACATCACGCCCAGGCGGTCGCCGGTCACCCATCCAAGTACCGATTGCGCCCGACATTGCTTAACTTGGTGGTGATCAAAAATCTGTTTTAAACTATCACGGTTGTTCACTACAGTTATATGATTATTAAGCTCCTTCCAAAACCTTACCACGGTAAATGTCCCGTAAATAATCATATAACTGTAGTGATCAAAAATTTGTCACTGACTCACACATAGCCAGTATTTATTATCTGTATTACTTTAGAGTGTGTACTATAATCATGCCAAGTTTGACGCTTGTACGTATTATTGTTTTCCGTCCAACGGAACCCTCAGAGCGCGAATCCTACTCGTACATGTCCAGTTTTATTTTTTCAATGGTATTGCAGCTGTCAGAGTGAATAATCGAAAAGAAATAGTGTAGGTCCTTTGTAGGGCCAAATTAATATAACACATTTGACATCTGTCAATCTATCTATTGTTTATTAGTCAAAGTAAATACTGACTGCCCCGGTGGCGCAGTTGGTAGTGAACTGCGCCTTACCTTGCTACCTTCTGCGCTTGGGGGCGTGGGTTCGATTCCCACCTAAGGCAAACATTTATGGGATGAACATTTGTGTTTGTACTATGTCTGGGTGTTAATATCTATTTAAAAATATATATGTTATGTATGTATATCAGTCTCTGGCAGCCATATTACAAGCTTTGCTTAGTTTGGGGTCAGATGACCGTGTGTGCAAAATGTCCCAGATATTTATTATTATATTATTATTAATAGTAAAATTGCCTTCTTTTGTCATCTATACATATCTTATTCTATCTATCTATATTATCTGTAGATCTGTATCTGTATTATCTATACATATAATAAAAACGTAGAGATAAAAAATCTGTAAATTGCGAGATATAAAAAAACACAGGGAGTCTTAAAATAAGCAGCTGAACACGTTAAGACAGTCTTTAGATTTTTTTGTCTGTTTGTTTGTTTGTCCACGCACATCTCCTAAACCACTCGATGGATTTAAATGCGGTTTTCACTTCCTTATCCTTAACTATGACCAGATTGAAGTATAGACTATATTATTTTGCGCAAGGGCCGGATTAAGGGAGGAAAAAGGGTTGAAAGTTAAGTCTATTAAATTGGCCCTACTTTAAATTAAAGTTATTGTTTTCACGCTGCCTGAATGCCTCAGACAAAGCCAAGCACATAAAAATCCTTGGACACGGCATATTTAATTATTTATGGATGATAATTTATATTTAAACATTTTGTTCAATAGGTATTGGTAAGTTGGTATAATCTCGATTAAAATCTTGCACGTGCATGTCATAGTAAACATTTAATTTCTTTAAATATGAAATATAGGTCGTTATATTAGCATAATAAGTGTTATATGAAAAGTATAGCGTTTTTACGACTGCAACTTTCTCTTTTTTGTTTCATTTGTATAATTTATGACTATTTATATAAGTAATAAAGGTAGGTAGGTATATATTTTGAAAATAAATTGTTCATTCATTTTGTTTAGAAGATGGGGTTCATATTTTTTCGTAAAAACAAACTATTCAATGTTAATAACGATCAATAAGTGCATACATGCTAATTAAAGATAAATAAAATTAATTGATTATAATTAAATTTCATTACCGCGAGATGAAAAAATCTCTAATAAAATAATTATTGTCGATAATGTAGATCCTTGACAACTGAGGTGGCGCCACTAGTATTAGGCCAAAATTCTTAACCAGGAAGGAGATATACGACTACCTCTTAACATGAGCTCGAAACAGCGCAGTACGGAAAATCACACGGACGTGAGCCTTAACGCGTTGAGATACAGTTTGCGGTCGTGCAACTTTTCGCAATCATCTAAACAGAATCGCTTAAACCAGGTAGCCCAGATAACAAAAATGTACGTTATGGAGCCACTTTCTTTTCTACAAGCTATTAGGCTACGTGCGATGACGTGCCTAGAACCATCAATGTAAATAACCGGCCAAGTGCGAGTCGGACTCGCGCACGAAGGGTTCCGTACCATTACCTATAAAAAACGGCAAAAAAATCACGTTTGTTGTATGGGAGCCCCCCCTTAAATATTAATTTTATTCCGTTTTTTTTATATGTTATTATAACAGCAACAGAAATACATCATCTCTGAAAATTTCAACTATCTATCACGGTTTATGAGATACAGCCTGGTGATAGACGGACAGACAGACAGACGGACAGCGGAGCCCCCCGTCCCGTCCCGTCCGTAGTCGTAATAGGGTCTCGTCTTACCCTTTGGGTACGGGACCCTATAAATCGACTACAAAACTGTAAGCGCTCGTACAATTTTTTTGTAGGATCCCCTCGATAGCTTTAAAGATGACGGCCTCCTGCGAGTGGAGCTCGTACAATGAGGGTTCCGTACCACCATAAAATACAAAAAGTAGTGCAAAATGCACTATTAGGGCTATGTATTACGGTTCGAAAGATACAGCCGTTAAAAGATAGGATAGACAGACAAATTGAAAACCTTCATCCTAAGGTTTATTTACAAAAAACTGATGTTAATTGTATTATTTATAAATTTCAGGTAAAATGACAAACCCAAGGCACACCAGAGCTGCGATCCTACTCCTAGTCTTCCACATAAGCACATCAACAACAGCTAAAACCCCAACGAGTCCTGTACATGAAGTATTTGAAGTTATTAACGAGCAAGCCAGAATCGACGATAAGAGAACACAAGCTAGTCCAGGTCCTGGTCTCCTGCCGTACGGGAATCCTTTAGCGGGGAACTCACAGCACAATGCTAAGTTACACGCTCAAAACCAACAAGCTATGTTCAATGCTGAGAGAATAAGACAGCACCGAGCACAGTTCCAGAGACTTAATCAGGGTCCGAAACAAGCGGACAGCTACATGAGAGCATATCATGAATCGCAAGAGAGTCATCAGCTCGCGCTAGAGCAACAACAAGCCAATCTAGATGAAAAGAAACCTACAGCATCTGCTTCAAGAGCTTCTTCTGCTAGGTCACCCTCAACCATGAGATCTTCAGCACCAGTTAGAAAACTGACGAGGCAAAGACAAGTTGTGAAAAGAATTAGAGGACCAGATCTCGCTAAGATCATGCAGGATGAAGTGGCATCACAAGATAAGAACAGGAACCATAGATCGTACGGATCGGTCGAGTATCAATATATACAGCCTCAAAAGTATAAAACTGTTTACGTGACAGCTGGACCAACTTACGATCAAGGTGTCACGATAAAACCTAACGGAAATAACGTCGTAACTTCATTGGAGACAAAAGAAGAATCAACTCAGTTATTCACACAGGCTATACCGAGTGAGACGCAATTCGTATATCCAAAACTATACCATCAAATGCAGCAATATGAATCAGCTCATGACATAGCATCTTTAAATTCACTATTAAAAAGAGAGCCTGACGACCAATTGACTGAACTGAATACTCTAATACAGTCAGATAAACAAACCAACGAGCTTGAAACTCCACTTGATCTATATTTTTATCTCAAAGATCCTAGTGTAGCTCAACACTATGCAAATTCAATGTATGCTCAGAGTCCTGAAAATTATGCCAGTGCAGAAGAAGTCAAAGATCATATACCCATCACAGAAGAAGTAAATGACATAGAAGATCCAAATAAAGGAGTCAAAATACCATTCATACCACAACCAACACAAACATCTATGTCTACTGGGGATATTTCCACAAGCAATATAAATTATTACTCTGTGAATCCCACGGTTGTAACAAATCCAGAACATAAACCTTCATATGAAGGGTTGAAATATGAGCGTCCGCTAAAATTTTATAGCCAAGAAGATAACAGTCAGAGATACTTACATCACAACATAAAACATGAAGGGGTACAGCATTTAAACGAAGATGGGAGCGGAGCGCCAGCTTATGGAGATGACAACGTAAGTATATCAGTCAAAATTAATAGAAACAGGCGATCTGTAGATACGCTAGAAACAGATCCTTTCATTGTACCAGACAATTATACAACAACTATAGAAATTAATGAAACCATCGCTAAGCCAGAAGCTCTTATACGACATCGTTTAAATTATAATAACTACAAACCAATATTAACACAAAACTTTGCTAGCGATGGTTTCGGAGATGAAAGTGATTACGATGACTCAGTAAATAATTATGACGATGACGATTACAATTTGGAATACGATGAGTCTGATTTAGAGAAATATGGCACTCTGATTCCAAATCACAAACTCTCAAATGTCAATACACAACCCAGAAATCCAAATCATGATTTAAAAAGTAGTCATACTGAACTTTACGGATACAAACGTAACCCGACCCTACATCATTTTCCAAACCCTTCTGATTTTTCTACATCTTACGGAGTCCCTGATCATTTCTATAACTTACCACAAAATACTGAATTAAGTAGTATAGTGGATTCGTTAGAACCAGTGTATATGTTAACAGAGTCACAACTAAAAAGTTTGATCGGGCATCATAATCTAAACATCCAACATTTAGATGTATTTCAATGGCAAGCTAAGATGAAATCTGAAAGGCCCCACCGTCCTAGAAAATATAGGAAAAAACATCAAAACCGTTTTCCGAGTAGTGTGAAAAAAAATCTACACAAACTCCATAAACTAAAGATTTTATAGATATCACAAACGAATAAATTAGGTTCAATTTTATTTATTCACATCTCAACTAATTTCTTTTCCAGTTCCAAAGTTATTTGACACAGCAAAACAAGGGTTTTAGGTCGCACTCTCGTTAAAGATACTCGTAAATATCTTTAGCACAATTTTAAAGTCAATATTTTTTTAGGCATTACCTTGAAATAACACAAGTTATAAACCAATTTTCATGGTATGGTAATTTTTTGGTGAAGGAGATTGTATTTTTGTTAATCTCATGACGTGACAGCCTGTGGTGGGAAGCAGCCTTTACAGGACAGAATACCAGGTGCAGCCATGTCGCTCGCACATTTTTTGTTTTTTTAATACATATAAAATACCTGTCTGCTATTGAAAAATATGCTTTAATCATATTACGATGACAATACATCAAAATATTTTTTTAAACTTTTAATATTTTTTCATAATGACCAGAATAAATGGGAATAACGGTTTATACCATATTTTGGTCATTTTAAAACACGTAGATGAGAACGCCGGTGTTACACAAAATAAATAGTTTGTGGCTGTTATTATGTTTGTCTCTCTTCTAAAGACGAAATAAGACAAAAGCAACAGTCCACTTTTGGCCACGTTCAGTTAAAACGTAAACAGGAATTAAGACAGTGGCTGTAGTTCCACTTTTGACCACGTTCAGTTTAAACTGTGTTACCCTAACTTAGACAACCACCACACATCAAATATAGTTTCTTAAGTGTTCAAATGGCATTAAGTTAAAGTTGACATACTTTCACATATCCTACACTGGTTATGAAACTAATATTTTGGTTAAATTTTTATGTTTCTTCATTGATTTACGAACCGTTGAGTAGGACGAAATTTGTCCTGAGCTTATCCAAACAGGTTTTATAGCTTGAGGTGTATTAAACAGAAAAGAGTTTTTTTTTTAAATCTTTATTTTTTAAGTGCTTTTTCGCAAAGCGAAAATGTCGCACTAGAAAAGAGGTTGTTATAATCATTATGAACAACCTTAATAAAGGGACCAACCACAGAAAAAAGAAGTAAAAAATAAATTTAAACAAAAAAAATATTTTCTGTGGGACCAACCCTGGTTTGCGAAAAAAAAATCTGCTATTCCTTGCATTACTACATACTGGGGCCTTACCCCTAGCTTCACTTTTGCGAGCCAACTTTTAGTAGGTACCTGATAGGTACCTAAAATTAACCAACTCATTTAAGCTGCATCGTTTAAAAGCGTCTAACTTGAATGAACGAAAATCCGTTTTATTATGCGTGTGTGCTTGAAAATAGCAAAGCTTGGCGGCTATCAAATAACTACCGTTTATCGTAGTTGATGGTACCGTTTACACAAATAACACCTATGCGGGTCAACTTTTCGAACTAGGGGTAAGGCCCCTGTTCTACATTTCTAGTTAAAAATACCTATATATGTCAAGTAGTATTACATAGTTATGTAAGTTATTTAATATGTTAAATAAGTATATAATTTATTACCCACATTAAAGAAAAAATATTTCTAATGACATGTCATTTTTTAAGTCGTTACTCAACTAGCGACCTCTAACAGAACACTTGTAGAACTAGGCTTTAATAGGTAGGTATTCGAGATTTTTGCTCTATCATCGCTTATAGGAAACGAGATGATACGTAATAATATCTGATATTTAGGCACTTATATAAGGTGGCATTTTATCTTCACATAACTTTGACCCAGCAAGACCTTACGCCCAACTCTAACCGCGGGCCCAAATACGCGCAATTTGCAAAATCACGCGACTGCAAACGTTCGCGTGATTTAGCAAAATGCACCTATTCGGACCTACGTTTAGAGTTGGGCGTAAGACCCCTGCTAGGTATTTGGAGTACTAACCTATACTCTATCTATACTTGTGCATAGTTAGTTTTAAGACTTTCTTAATTGTTCTTAACTTAATGTATTTGACCTACCTAATAAAATGAACCATTGTTTTAAGGTTCATAAAAATCTTGATTGAATCGGGCGTTACTTTGCGGAAGTCCATTTTCAAAACTATTTTTCTGATGAATTTCTAGTGTAATTCCGCTTCTACGTCGCTTCAAGTACAATAAGGAATTTGGGATAGATTTACCTGGTAGATATTTGTTGATAATGTTAATTTAATTGAGTTTAATTTTGCCTAACCTGATATAAAATATTAATTACATAAATTGAAAGTTAACTTAACCTGAAACAAAAATTAATTAATTCTGAAATATTAATACATTTTTGTTTTCAAGTTTAGTATCATCATATTTCATGTGTCAGAATTAATTAATTTTTGTTTCAGATTAGTTCAATAATTTTCAAATTAAATAATATTTCAGAATTAATTAATTTTTGTTTCAGATTTCGTTAATTTTCAGTTTATGTAATTAATATTTTATATCAGGTTAGGCAAAATTAAACTCAATTAAATTAACTTTATCAACAAATATTTACCAGGTAAATCTATCACAAATTCCTTATTGTACTTGAAGCGACGTAGAAGCGGAATTACACTAGAAATTCATCAGAAAAACAGTTTTGTTAATAAAAAACTGTTTTAATGTTTCTGAAAAAACTGTATGTAAGTAGTAGGTATAAATAAAAACTTGTTTCAACATGATAATTTATTAAGAAAATCTTGAAGTCAGTTTTTTACTTTATTTAGTGCGAGTATTTTTAAACACAAAAGTAACAATGTAGGTACTTTGGCGATTATATCTTTGTGGAGTTAGGTGGTAGGTAGGTAGAAACGTAATTAAAATATTTTTTGCTATCATTGTTGTTTATTATTAAGTATTTATACTTATTTATATTTTTAACATGAATATTTATAAAATACTTACAATAAAGACTAATTTTATCATCATCAGCCAGAAGACGTCCACTGTTGAACATAGGCCCCCCACTTTAGTAATTCAATATTAAGTACTATTTATATCTGTCCCGGTGATTTTATCCTCTAGAACTGTAAATTTCTCAGAGATAAAAGTGCGCATATTAATTTAGGGCTTTGAAGGAAAGAAAGAAAGAAAAATATTTATTAATGACAGAAACAATACTATATAGAATGAAGGTATATATTGCTTCCATACTAAACATTCAAATCTGTTCAGTGGCCCTAGTACGAGCACTTGCGAAAAGTATTCGTTCCGTAAACGATAGCAAAATGTATGAAAAATTGAACAGCGCCTCTATCGGACGTAAAGGGAAACTGAATTTTTCATACATTTGCTATCGTTTACGGAACGAATACTTTTTCGCAAATTCTCGTACTAGCCCCACAGTAGGAAAAGGCTATACAGGGTTACGCAGAAAGGGTGCACTAAGCTGAAAGGGCTCCATAGTACCCATCATTATAACTACTTTTACTATATAGGAGCAACCAATGCCGGATTAAGAGGTCTGGAGGTGTCGGGGCAACAAAGAAGTGGAGGCCCCCTGGTTTACTAGTGTTTACTAGTCTATTTTATTTCTTTTCCGAAATCTCTTTTGTGAAGGCCCCGGGGCTGTAGCCCCGGTTGCCCTCCCCTTATCCGGTCCTGGGAGCAACTCTAAAATCGCGAAAAGAATATCAACTGTTCAGCAGTCATCAGTCATTGCCACTCGACAAAAAATATGAACCAACATTTTGTTTTAGCGATTTCATGGTTGGTCCCATAGTACAGAACACATAATAGTACAAAGTAGTAAATAATATTCATAATGATGAGTTTCCTTTCGGCTTACACCCTTTCTGCGTAAACCTGTATACTAAACTAATACTAGTCTAACCAGCGTCATCATCATCAACCATAAGACGTCCACTCCTGAACATAGGCCTCCCCCTTTAACCTCCACACTGAACGACAACCGGCCATCCACTGGATGCCCGCGACTCTCACGATGTCGTCGGTCCATCTAGTGCGAGGCCTACCTACGCTGCGTCTTCCTGTTCGTGGTCTCCACTCAAGAACCTTTCTTCCCCATGGCCTGCCCATTGCCACTTCTACTTAGCTATTAAAATTTGTCATAGCTCTCTCCATTGCCGGTTGTGTGACTCTGAATTTCTCCAAAAGGCCAACAGTTAAAGACCACGTCTCAGTACCATAATATGTCATCCCTGGTAACACACATTGGTCAATAACTATTAACATTGGTCTAACCAGCGTATTTTGTCAAAACTGGTGAAAAATATGGAAAGTAATAATTTGAAACTTGGTATCATCATCATTTCAGCCATAGGACGTCCACTCCATAGTAGATATAGGTACTCGGCAAAGTTGCTTAACAAAACTAAACTCGCAGTCAACTGTGAGGCTAGAGAGGACCATCTATTCCCCGATATGTACTCTGATCTTTGGCTGGACATACTTACATACATACATAGAGGAACATACATAGAGGGGATTTACTTAAAAACGTTACTCAAGTTGATTTATGCTTAAAATTGCTTGGTCTCGTTTTCGCGTGTGACTATTGCCGTCAGCGAGAAGTTAAGAGAGCAAGTTTAAGTATAGATCAACTTGAGTAACGTTTTTGAGTAAGGCCCAGGCTCCCCCCAACACACACTTGGACACTAAAATTGATGGTATGTCTAAAGTGTAGCCATTATAAAAAAATGTAACATAAAAACCAATTGACTAACGCATTACTTTGCTAAGTATATTATTTTTGTTGCCAGTTGCAATATGCTGCCAGTTACGAGTTTGGTTATCGTGTCCGAGACCACGAGTCCGGCAATGATTTCGGCCACCAGGAAGCTAAGAAGAATGGCAACACCGACGGACAGTACCACGTTCTGTTGCCAGATGGCAGGATGCAGAATGTGAAATACCACGCTGGACCCGATGGTTTCCACGCAGACATCTCTTATGATATGCAGAAAAAATAAAAATAAATTTTAAAACGCAAAGTATAAGGGTTTACCTAGAATATACATTTGTGAGTTGTTTTTCAGCTATATGAATAATGATCACTATAAAAAACAGACTTCATAAAAAATTCAGAACTGGACCAAATTGAAATTGGACTACACGGGAAGCACCAGCTTTCAAATGAAAAATGAATCATCAAAATCAGTTCAACCAGTCGAAACTTCTGAGGTAACAAACATAAGTGAGAACCACCTTTTTGGAAATTTAAAAAGAAAAAAGCTAAAATCATTTTGGAAAATTCTCTTTCTTCTTATAATCTTTACCTTCTTTAGAGAAAGTATTGAATAACCATAAGTATTCTAAACTAAATGGAAATTTTCCTCATCAAAATGTAGATAATTTCATACTAATTAAAATTTTGGCATCAAATGAGCAGATAGGTAGGTAATATTAATAAAAAAAAACACCTTTAAGTGATCCATCCTTATTGCTTAAATTAGATATAACGTTATTGTGCAATTTTTAATTTGTGATACCTATATTTTTTATTTAACAAACATTGTAAATACTATTTGTACCTAGCATGTAAGTAAGTAGGTATAATTTATATTAAACATAATTTATCAAAACACTTAGGTATAATTAATTAAAAAACTGGTAAATACACTACATTATATCGCACAATGTAAATACAAACACTGGATAATAAATAAAACTCAAACTGTAAAAATATTTATTCTACAATACATTAATATTTAATTATAATTTAATAACAATCTTAGGTAACTTAAAAAAACTGGTAGGTATATGTATGTATATTATACCTACAGGTTGTACTACTGAACAGAGATATTGAATTGAGTAGAGACGCGCGCGCAGCTGCGTGTATAGGTACTATTTTTGTTTGAAACAACCAAAATAAATGAGCTTTTTCTAAAGAACAGCAGTCCAAAACGGTGGAAAGACAATCTGTCCACGGCCCGTGCTAGGCCTGCAGCAGGCCTAGCACGGGCCGTGGACATATAAACATATATAAAGATATAAAGAGACAAACGTATCCATATTGTAGCATTGTCGCGTCTTCGCGCGGATAAAAACCGTGGAAAGATAATTTGTCCACGGCCCGTGCTAGGCCTGCAGCTGTGTTTTTTCACTACTCTATAAGGTTCAGTAGGTGTTGAAGTTTTATTTAACCCAACTGCTGCAGATTCATCTCTTTGTTACATTTGTATTATTAGTTTTCACTTTGTATATAAACTTTTTGGATAATTAAATTAATAAACTTTTAAAATTTGTCACAACACTATTGTTTTTCTTTCTTAACTGTCACTGTCAGAGTCAAGTGTTAAAATGGCGCCAAACCACACTTTCGTCTGATTTTATATAAGCTCTTAGAAACGCGGTAACATAAAAACAGTCGTCAGTCATAATCTAACATAGGAGAAAATAGAAAGTTAATATGTACTTATATTTTATTTTACGAGATAACATTACGTAGCCATGAGATGACATTTTCACCGCTTCTTTTCCTATTTTACGTAATACCTAATATATACCTAGAATTTTATTATTGAAGTTTTCTCATACTTATTCATTATTTTATAGAACTTCGGGCCACAGAAAAGAGAAGGGGATCTTTAATGAATCTAAATTAAAAAAAATATCTTCTTCTGTGTTCGGGACTGACAGAATGGAACTTGCGTTTCTGGAACTACATTACAATTCGACAGTGACCGCATCCAGTAACGCAGCTAAGTAGTTGTGGATGTTATTATTATTTAATTATAACAATAATAGCGAATCATTCGAAAATTTTACTGAAAGTCGCTTGAGATGGTATGGACATGTGATGCGCATGCAAAGACGATGACCATGCCGTTCAAAGGGACCTGCCCGAGGGAAAGCGGGGAAGAGGGCGCCCCCCAGCCACCTGGTGGACGAGTATAGCCCAATTGGTAAAAAAGGCCCAATTGGACCCATTAACAACCCAGGACAGAGCATCCTGGCGCAGGCTGATAGGAGAGCTGACCCCACCTAACGTGGGAATAGGAAAAAAAGAAGAAGAACAATAATAGCGATCAAAGATCTGAGAAAAACTAGCAAATTTCGGAAATCTTGAATCAATGGTCCTGGTTGTGTGCACGGAATAAGTGACCCAATATAAATACCAAATTATTATGTTCATGGGACCACTTCAATGTGCGATCTCGTCTTGGTTCTTCGGCTGAGATGGTCGATTCTGAGTTCGTTGGTCTGGAAAGAGAGCCACTCACTCACCCTTAACCAGAACCAGACTTAATGAAAACCACTGTTGTACCCGTTGTACCCATAGTCAAGTCAAGAACAGGATAGATGACATCTCGGACAGGGGAAATTATCGCCCGATCTCATCTCAACAACGATAGCCATGGTAGGTATTTGACGCTTTGCTTGATTCTAGCTTGCAAAAATATTAACGTGGTCTCGGCCCGGACTTTCTACTGAGACCGCAATTGTAAGTAAAGATAAAGATCTATCATTTATTCACACAAAATACGAGTAAATCACACATTTAAAAACGCTTGCTCAATAGGTGTTTAAACAATATTAATCACTTTGTATCATATTTTATTTATTAGGCGTGCAAATACAGTAAATATTATTCAAATAATAATAATTTAGAATTAAATTAAGTCGAAACAATTTCAACAATTAAAATATCATGTTAATAATCTAACAGATATCTAATTCAAAATAAGCAATTATTACCTACTGCAACCTTAACTACAAAATGTAGATAAGTGTATGTCTCATGCACACCTACTGTCCAATAGATATTACAAACACCGTAGAGCACCGGTGTATGCCTGTTTTCTAGACCTCTCCAAAGCCTTCGATCTCGTTTCGACTGATGTGCTTTGGAGAAAGTTGGCGGACAAAGCTATGCGGTGGTGCTCGCTCATATGAGAGGTATGAGGCAGTGGGGGTTATTTATTGTCTTCCAAGTTCTTCAAGCTTGACATAAACGACCTCATAGTCGAACTCGGCAGCATTGCGTGTCGGATCACGGATGCCGGGTGAGGTGTTAGTGTTAATAGCATCAGCTTCGCAGACGACATGGTACAGCCTGTGGTGTAGCTATCGGAGGGCTAGGCGGTGCCGTGCACCGGGGTCCTCAAACTCAGATGGCCCTCGGACCCTGACAAGTGAACCTAAACTGAATTGTGAAAATAATTCACCTTTTCAGAATACCCAAAGAATAATCACATAAGAGACGCATCCACGTACATTTAGTAAGTAGGTAGCTTTAAGCACAATAAAAAGCTGATGTTTAAGTAGCTTTGTACCTACCTACCTTTAAAGTATTTATATATGTTTTATTTATATTACACGGGAATTACTCACGTAAGATTAGGCCGGTTACTCCGACTATCGTTTCAACCGCATTCGGCGATTTTTATCAAGGTGAATGCGCGCGCGCGGCTGCGTCTTGCTTTGCACTATTATATTATATATGTTTTTTATTTATATATGTATATTTATATTTTTACTTGATAAAACAACCTGTTTAGATAGAGCTCCATAAGATGATGCTGATGTGAAGAGGGAGCGTAGGGCTCTGGAGAACCGTGGTAACATGCTGGACCGCTCATCCACAATCGACAAAATTAATGGAACAGCTGATATTTTTTTCGTTATTTCAGCTTTGGTCCCATATAGTAAAAGTTGTTCATAATGATGGATAGTTATGGACCCCTTTCGGGTCAATACACCCTTTCCGCGTAACCCAGTATAATAATCCTGGATTGTCTCTAAAAATACATTTTGTAAATTGATTAGCTGTAGCTCTTTTAAAACCTACTGCTACGATATTAACGCTAGCACGGTGTGTTAGCACGCTAACACACCCTGCTAGCGTGCTAATTTTCTCGTTTTATTTTAAATTCGTTTATTCGGCATAAAATAAATGTTACAAATTAAAATATGAATCCATTGACTCCGAACTACGAACGTATTAAATACTGTGTTTTGGGAGCCATTGGCCTCTCCCATTACATATTGCTTATTAAATGCCAAAACGCGACTAATACAAAAAAATATGTAAAAATGTAAACAAAACTTTAGGTTCATAAAAAAATATATACAAATACAGGGCTATTAGTTACTATTTAGTGCTTTGATAATATATAGTTTGGATCTGCCTGTAAACTCGAGCTAGTACCGAAAAAAGTCTGCCAATAACTGAAGGGGGCGAGGTAACACGTATTGCACACACTGATATATTCTTACTAGTTCTACAAATGCACACTTCAATATTGAGCGCACACAACTGCAAATGATGTGATCAAATCGACGACCAAGGGGGGGTGTAAATGCCAGAGGGGAAACAGTAGGTATAACGCTTCCATTTATTTATTTTTTCTTTGATTTAGTGTGTGTGTGTGTGTGTGTAATACATTGTAGTGTAACAAATGGCAACACTAACTAGTGTGCTAAATCGCTTGGTGCCCACCTTAGAAAAAGCCAGGTAGGTAACTATCGTGCTCCTGCGCATTTCAATAATTTTTACCGCAACCACCCAATGCTTTTCGCGTTGCCGGTATTATTCGCTAGGTAGCCACATACCACAGAATAGGTACAGAAAGTCGCATACAAAGACCGTAAACAGGCTTAGGATTATCTTATGGATTTTTTTCCGCGTGAAACTCTTAAACCTATATACTTCCTCGTAGCCAAACCGTAGTCAAACTTTATTTATCATCCACCTGTCATCATCATCAGCCATAGGACGCCCACTGCTGAACATAGGCCTCCCCCTTTAACCCCCACACTGAACGACAACCTGCCATCTGCATCCACTGGATGCCCGCGACTCTCACGATGTCGTCGGTCCATCTAGTGCGTACTACCTACCTACGCTGCGTCTTTCGGTTCGTGGTCTCCAGTCTCCACTCAAGAACCTTTCTTCCCCATCGGTTATCGGTTCTACGAGCGGTTCTACGAGCGATGTGGCCAGCCCATCCACCTGGATCCAGGGTTAAATCAAATAATAATCAATATAAAAAACCGACTTTATTAAAATGTCAGAACTGGATCAAATAGAAATGGGACTACACGGGAAGCACCACCTTCCAAATAAAAAAATAATCATCAAAATCGGTTCACCCAATGGAAATTTCTAAAGTAACTTTTTGGAAGTCGGTTAAAAAAGCTATTCCTACCATGAACTTTTAAATAAATTAATTTGAAGTTACATATTTAAGTCCGTCATACTCGAAGGTACTACGCCTGAAGGTTGAAGGTACTTCACTAGGTAGGTACTTAGTATAAAACAAAGTCGCTTCCCTCTGTCTGTCCGTATATATGCTTAGATCTTTAAAACTACGCAACGGATTTTGATGCGGTTTTCACTATCAGTTAGATAATTTTTCCTGGAAGGTTTATATATATATAACAAAACATTTACCCGTGCGAAGCCGGGGCGGGTCGCTAGTGTCTAATAAAACAATAATATGTAGGTATATGTATGTTTATTCACAATTTATTAGCATACTTTTATAACACAAGTAATTATTCTAATATTGTTATACAATACAATGTCTACAGTTTAATTCCCGGGAAAATTACATCTGCAGGATAACAGGTGAAACCGTGGTTAGCAGTTAGTATAGAAATACAAAAATCTTGCTCGTTTAAGGTGGTAACCCAGCGCCTAAATAGTATATATATGTTATATATTTATAATTGTGGCCGACCAAGGTGTCTGTCTCAAATGCTTTTTTAGGTTTTCGGAATTTTCTTTGAAATATGCTAGATGACTGATTTTTAATTATCCTATTAAAATTAAAATGTAGCTCATAAATACAGCTGATTAATGAAAACATAATGAAAATCTGATTTTTTAACAGATTTTCATTTTAATATTTTTTTTAGTAATAAGCAACTTATAAGCATTTTATTATCATGTTACACAGAGAGCGCGAAACAGCAAAGGCCGATTTCACCATCAAAGTGAACGCGATCAACGCAAAACTAAACTGGTATAAAGTGGCTTATTGAGTTCAAAACGTCAATTTGGGTTTCACCAACATAAACTTAACTGCGATCAGTTTATGTTGGTGAAACCCAAATTGACGTTTTGAACTCAATTTGGGTTTCACCAACATAAACTTAACTGCGATCAGTTTATGTTGGTGAAACCCAAATTGACGTTTTGAACTCAATAAGCCACTTTATACCAGTTTAGTTTTGCGTTGATCGCGTTCACTTTGATGGTGAAATCGGCCCTAAGACGTCACTTCTCTGTACGCCATATAAATTATATTCTGACAAGTATGGCGCACAGAGGCGTGATGTAATTTTTTGTTTTGTGGGTAAGGGACAGAGTTTTCTCTACCAAAAACGTTAAACGCTTATATATCAGAACATTAATAACCGATTTAAATTATTTTTTCAATAAACATATTATATTTACTTAAATTCTTCATCAAAGCTATTGGTTTCAACGATATAAACATATCATCTAACCTAACCTATTCCACGATCTAGTGGCTATATTATCTTTGCTATTAGTGAACCCCTAGAGTTCGGGTTCATTTGGTTTGTTTTATAGTGTCCCAAACGAAAAGATCACAAGAGATAAGGGTCTGATGATGGCATCAATGGCGCTTCGTCAGCAAGTGTGATAATTGCTCGAGTTTGGACTCACTTGGTTTGTTTTAATAAGTCACATATGAGTACGTGTTTTTTAGTTTTGAAACTTTAAGTTGATACGTTTCACGTTTGGCGGGAAATACAAATTTCAAACAGTTTTTTTGTCCTTGTAGCTAGGTCGGGTAATTATTGTGAAATGACATAGTGTTTGCGAAAATTGTTGGTTGTTTTTTACATTATCATGTACAGCTATTAATCAGTTACTCACCATATTACTTACATTTGTCAATAAACCGTTTGAAACAGCATAAATTTGTTTATTGACAAATGTATGTAATAATGTGCATTAGAGATAAATAGCTTTACGTGACTTTGTAAAGAATAATAATCAATTTTCGCAAACATCATTATCGTTTACAATAATTACCCGGCCTAGCTACAAAATAAATAAATAAAATAAAGCTACAAGAACAAAAACACTGTTTGAAATTTGAATTTCCCGCCATACGTGAAACGTGTCCCCTTATTAATGATTCTTTTAAACTTCTTATCAGCCTAAGGTATATGAAAATTAGACTAAGTTACCACCTTAACCACATTAAGATAATTATGAAATAACAAAAAGACGATAGGCGGAACACGAATAAAAATTTCTACATCTACCCGCATTTACACATTTGCGCCTGTTCCTTTACTATACAAGGTTATTTTTAATTCAACCAAAACTATCACACAGGCTTACCTAAATCATAACCTAACAATGTTAGTTCCATGCAATTCCATAAAACTTTATACTTTCACCAAAACAGAAGGTAAATCAATAATAACCCTGTATAGAAGAACGCCGACGCCAACGAGTTAACACCCTATTAGACATTACATCAAACTTCTGCGATAAGTATGGAAAAAATTCAGACAAGCCATTTGAGGGGCGGGATAGTGAACGCTGATTGGTCCGCTCGTGGCCACGAGATCGATACCTCAGTGTCATTGGTGGCCAAAGGCACGCTGATTGGTTCGCTCGTGGCCACGAGATCGATACCTCTGTGTCATTGGTTGCCCAAGGCACGCTGATTGGTCCGCTCGTGGCCAAGATATCGATACCTCTGTGTCATTGGTTGCCCAAGGCACGCTGATTGGTTCGCTCGTGGCCACGAGATCAATACCTCAGTGTCATTGGTGGCCCAAGGCACTCAACCTACTAGGGCCCCAGGGCACACCCCTTCTGGGGTGCCAGGGCAAGTCTAATCCCCCATTCCCGGCGACGGTCCAAGCCGAGGCTCGTACCTCAGAGGTGCCCTTGCGCTTGTCGCCCAAAATCTAAACCATGTTGGCCCAACGCCCTCTGCGTTCACCAACTAGTCCGGTCAAGCTGTAGAGGCCGCAAGGCCAACAGCAATAAGTCACATTAGAAAAAAAAAAAAAAAAAAAAAAGCCCAAGGCACGCTGATTGGTTCGCTCGTGGCCACGATATCGATACCTCTGTGTCATTGGTTGACCAAGGCACGCTGATTGGTTCGCTCGTGGCCACGAAATCGAAACCTCCGTATCATTGGTGGCCCAAGGCACGCTGATTGATCCGCTCGTGGCCACGAGATCGATAGCTCCTTGTCATTGGCGGGCAGAGGTCCAACTTGTGCTAATGTGTCTACTGAAAGTGGTTGCACTTTGCCAGGTGTCTATGGGTGGCAATTCATTATCTGGCACGAAAGTGTAATGAAGCTCTGATATGGGCAAGCTTGTGTAAATTATTGCTAAATAGATTTCTGTTTGATGAAGTTAATTGAAGTACACTTGAGCAATTTGAGAGATATACCAATTCTCACTTCAGTGGATATACCAGAGGACCAATTGATTGACATTAGCGTTTTTTTTTAATCCTTTTATGTTTTGACTATCTATTTAGCCAGTATCTAGTTTCATAATTTTCATATATATTTCCAATTTATAGTTCTATAATAGATACCTATCGTCAACCGATAAATGTCATCATCGAAGTGGTTAGCTTATGTTGTTCGACAATTAACTGAGACTTATTTTTAGAAATTGATGTTGTCAACTAGATACTGGCAAAATAAACAAAATGTTTGAAGCCAAAACGAGAAATTATAGTCTATGATATGACTGACATTGACAACAATGACTTTTTGACACCGTATGGGTTTAGTAACGTTGAATTTTCCATCAAGCACACATTGCAACAATGTAAATGATCAACGATGCTAGGTACAAACCAAAATCTACGTTTTGTTTATATTACAAGGGAATTATTCGGGCTTTGGGTAATTCCCGTGTAATATATACGGAACTAGTGTACCAGCGACTTCCTCCGCGATGTCTTCAAAAAAAATAGCCTATGTCCGTCCTCATGATACATACCATTGCCTAGCAAAATTTTATCGAGATCGGTTAAGCCGATTAGCCGTGATTATGTAGCAAACAGACAGACAGACACAGTTACTTTCGCATTTATAATATTAGTGTGATGTGATGTCTGAAAACCACGTTTAGTTTCCATAATAATATATTTTTCAGTCGCATGCCTGTCTCGAAGCCCCTAATATTATTTCCTAATATACAATAATAGTTACTTGACACTAATACATGCATTAACAATATTACTAATGCCTTGATCACACGTACCGAGCAAACGGGCGAGTGGACACTCGGCCTAGTAGGTAGAACGGGAGCCAAGCTACTGTCTCGCCGCTTCGTTTGGCCGAGCACTCGGCGCTATGTTTATACGTACCGAGTATTCGGCCGAGACCACTGTCTCGCCCGTTTGCTCGGTACGTGTGATCAAGGCATAAAGATACAAGATCAGTTAGAACAATCAACTAAATAAAAATTAAGGTTCTAAAATATAATAATTACCTATCAATATAAAAAAAAACAGACTTCATGAAATTTCCAGAACCGAACCAAATTACGGCGCCACAAGGGAAGCACCAGCTTTCAAATAAAAAAAGAATCATCAAAATCGGTTCACCCAGTCGAAAGTTATGATACAACATACAATTTTAAAAAAAAGTCGAATTGAGAACCTCCTCCTTTTTGGAAAAAAATAAAATAGCATCGATTCTGTAATATAACTATATATAAACTAATCAGAAGGCATACCACGGCCACCTAAAAAACATTTACATATTGATCTTAGCTTTGTCTCGCTTTCTCGGCTAATGAGAGAGCAAGACAAAATTAAATGTAAGATTAAAATAAGTGTCTCTATATTTCTCCAAATAATCATTCAGTTTAACAACCTACTAGGGGCCCAGGGCACACCCCTTCTGGGGTGCCAGGGCAAGTCTGATCCCCCACTCCCGGCGACGATCCAAGCCGAGGCTTAAGGTACCCTTGTGCTTGTCGCCCAAAATCTAAATCATGTTGGCCCAACGCCTTCTGCGTTCACCAACTAGTTAGGTCAAGCGGTAGAGGCCGCAAGGCCAACAGCAAAAAGTCACATTAGAAAAAAAAGTGTCTCTGTATCCTAAAGTTATTATCTCTTACAATTTTAGTATGTGAGAAATGGGGCGTTAATGTTTAAAGAAATTCGGTTTAAGGGATGCGAAAAGTTGTACGACCGCAAACCATATCTCAGCGCGTCAAGGTTAACGTTTGCGTGATTGTCCGCACTGCGCTGTTTAGCGATAATGGTGGGTACTATGGACTCTTTCGATTTAGTACCTTTTCTGCTTAACCCAGTATATACAGGGTTATTGGTAATCAGTTAAAATCCTCTTAATACGTATACGGCTTCAATACGTCAAAACACACAACTTTTGTTCTACCATTCATCAAAATTCGCGAAAAAAAGTTCTGTGGGGTTAGTACGAGAACTTGCAAAAAAGTTATCGTTAAGTAAGCGATAGCAAATGTATGAAAAGTTCAGTTTCACGTCCGATAGAGGCGCTGTTCAATTTTTCATACATTTTGCTATCCTTTACGTAACGACTTTTTCGCAAGTGCTCGTACTAAGGTCACAGTTTCATAAATTTTGTCGGGAGAAAATGATTTTTGTATGGAACAGCTGATTTTGTTTTCGCGAATTTCGAAAAGTATTAGAACAAAAATTGTTTTGATGTATTGATGCCGTGCGAAGATGCTAACTGACCAGTAACCCTGTATAAAGATAATTATATTGCTTTCGTGTCTGTATATACGGCAGTGATTCAGATCAAAACGATCAGTTTTAACCGATTTCAAAAAAGAAGGAAGTTCTATGGTTTTTTTTACTATACAATATAACTATATTATACACCATATAAAAAACAAAGTAACTTAAAATACAAAAACCGGCAGTATAATAGGTGGCCTTATCGCCTTAAGACGCTCTTTTCCGACTTTTAGCAATTATGGTCATTCTAGATTAAGTGTGCATACCATACCTCCATGGTTAGCTTAAAATTAGGAAACCGGTGAGGTACATTTTACATTACAGCTATACTTTTCGAAAAATATGAGAAAAACCCCAAAAATAGAAGTAGCGAAACGCACGACTGTGTGTAAGAGCCATGATTTTGCTCCGCTAAATGCGACTTTAATACAATAAACCAAGGATTATGGTCATCTATAGTAATAAGCGTTGCTTAAAAGTGGAAATACCTCGCCTTAAGCGATTTCTTTCAAGCGACCTTTGAATGGACATGAACTGAAAGATGAGTAGGGTTGGCGGTGTAGATAATAAATCTAATACATTTTAAATGTATGTTCACCGATTTCTTTGCCAATTATGAATTGATTACGATGATTCTTTTTGTTTTGGTAGGCCATACTTCAGAGCTGGTCCCATTCAAATTTCATCAAAATCGGTTTAGAAGTTGGGTTTTTAATCAAAATAACTAAAAAAATAATTTCATCCAAGTAAACGAAATTAATTAATATAATTCAGGAAATAATTCATATAATTAATTAAATAATTCATATAATTAATTAAATAATTCATATAATTAATTAATTAATAAGTTGGTTTTTTAAATTGATAATTATTTACTTAAACCGAAAGAGATGCTAATAAACATAATATTTTCTTCATAGTTTTTAGTAGTTAGTTACAATTAATAGTAAAGCCATATTTCATTTCAAATTAAATACATACATATATGTATATTCTTAAGGTCCAACATCGTGTAAATCTCAACTCTTAGGTTTACCCTCAAATCAGATAAACAAGGGAAATATCATCACCATCATCACCCAAAAGACGTCCTTTGCTGAACATAGGCCTCCCCTCAGACCTCCATGTACGAACTAATAAATAATTGGATTATTTATTAGTAAATACATGGTATTTAACATTTACATATATCTTACACATATCCCACTAGATGGACCGACGACATTGTGAGTCGCGGGCATCCAGTGGATGCAGATGGCAGGATGTCGTTCAGTGTGGAGGTTAAAGGGGAGGCCTATGTTCAGCAGTGGACGTCTTCTGGCTGATGATGATGATGATGATGAATACATATACAATTTGCATAAACTTAATAGTACTTACCTACTTTGTATAATTAAAAACTCATTAAATGATATATTTATTGTATATCAAGGTCAATGACCTCGTACAGTCAAGGTCAATGATCTTGAGATGTCAAGGCCAATGACCTTCAGATGTCGAGGTCAATGACCTCCTAAGATTAACCCCTTAGCATATGATCTTCAATAAATGCTGAAACGTGTATTTAGGTTAGGGGATCATCATTAGCCAGAAGACGTTCACTGCTGAGTATAGGCCTCCCCTTAGAGCTTCACACTGAACGACAGCCATCTGCATCCACTGGATGCCCGCGACTCTCACGATGTCGTAGGTCCATCCAGTGGGAGGCCTACCTACGCTGCGTCTTACGGTTCGTGGTCTCCGAACTTCACTCAAGAACCTTTCTTCCCCATCGGTTAACAGTTCTTCGAGCGATGTGGCCTGCCCATTGCCACTTCAACTTGCAAATTTTAATAGCTATGTCGGTGACTCTGGTTCTTTGGCGAATATCTACGTTCCGGATTCTATCGCGCAAAGAAACTCCGAGCATAGCTCTCGACATATCGCATTTTTTACTGTACTGTAATAGAATTAGGGAACTGATTTCTTGTACTGACAGTGAGAGGCCTAGAAACAATATTGTTGAGCTCTTTAATCACAATAAGGCCTTGCGCTAGAGGTCAAGATTGCTCCTCATATCTACCATGTGTGGCATGTGGCATGAGATAACCCCTGTCTTTTTTTTTGGTCGAAATAATGTATATACCTCTTTGACGAGCATAAAAAAGCATTTTTCAGAACATATTTTTTGTGCTCTTAGCACACTGCATATTTTTTTTGAATGTGTTGTAAAAATCACCACTCAATATTGAAATCTTACACCAAGAATATACCGTTCCATTCTATACGTAAGTAAGAAATAAAGTATTTTCGATACTTTTTTAAAAATAAAAGTATAATGAAGCAAAATAAAGTAGCATACTTCATTTTTTTAATGTGTTGTACAAATCACCACTCAATATTGAAATCTTACACCAAGAATATACCGTTCTATTCTATGCGTAAGTAAGAAATATAGTAAGTATTTTTGATACTATTTTTTTTAATAAAAGTATAATGAAGCACAATAAAGTAGCATAATTCATTTTAAAGTGTTGTGGGCCCGCCTACTTGTCAACTGTCATTATATTTGTCGACAGCACCGTATGTGCCCAGCTTTATTTAGCCACGAAATAATGACTTGTATACAGGGTTATGCATATAGACTGTACTAAGCCGAAAAGAGGTCCTTGAACTCATCATTATGAACAACTAGTAGTGTGCAAACACTACTGTGTTCCGGATTGAAGATCAATGTTTCCAGCGAAATTACAGGGCACACAGAGATTTGAAACCTTATATCTCGGGGTGACGAGCGCAGTGCATTGCCATCCAGGGTTTTGAACTGTTAAAGTTCAAAATTCTGAGTGGCGTTGAGCTGTTATGGGCAAGCGTGAAGAGCCATCAGGCGAGCGACTTCGCTCGGCTCGTCACCCAGTATCATAAAAAAAAAAATGTACTATGGGCCAAACCCTGAAATCGCGAAAAAAAATCAGCTGTTCCATACATTTTGTCGAGTGTCAATGACCGTTTTCTATGGAACAGCTGATGAACATTTTAGGGTTGGTCAGTAAAACTTGTTCATAATTTTATTTTACTCTATTCGGAAAACAAACTTCAGTTTTTTTTTAACAGGGCTAGTGCCTTTATTAACTAAACAAAAAACAAGCTAACACTAACACTACATTAACAGTTAGACTGCCCATATATCGCTGAAAATTACAAATAATGGTAGGGGGAGTCACAAGCCAAATTTTTCACTTATAAAAAATAATAGTATGAGTACAATGACCTCCTTTCAGCGTAGTACCATATGTGTAATAAATACTACTAGTGAGTCAACTCCTTTGTTAACCGCAAAATACCTACATGGCTGGCTCGATGTCTAGACGGGAAGGGTTGTCACAACTTAGATAAAATAAAAATAGCCAGTGGCCCTACGACCAGTGGTACTACGAATGTTCGCGTAAAGTACTTACTATATCGAATTTCATACAAATTTCAAGTTCGAAATTCAATATTTGTATGAATTTTGATAGTACTTATTTTACGCGAATATTCGTACTTGGGCCACTGGCTAGTTAACAATATTAGATAATAATATTTTTACAATTTTATTTTATCTGTATTCCTCGTAATCATTTACTTTTCTATATCTACAAATATACAAACGTACTAGTAGCGCCTCGCAGCTTGCAGCCGATTCCGTGCACGTGACACAACTGAACCGGGCGTACCACCTGCAAGCGAAGCAGACTACCGCAGACGTCGCGGGCAGGGGGAGGATTCCGCACTCCTTCATACCTCACCTCATCGTTGCCATGTCTAGACGCCCGAGTTGACCTACTATTAGTATTTATTACACATGGTGTACAGGGTATATGCGTAACCCTGTAGAAAGCGCGAATAGCAGATTCCCTAATCTTTTTTCAATTTCTTGAAATGCTGTTCAACGTACAGAGTTTTTCTCAGTCTCTCCTCACGTTTTTTCCTCATATTAGTCATATGTCTGATTTCCCTAGCCATGCCTCGTATTTTAGCCATCGTGGTCTGTGTTCTGGTTCTTGGACTGTTGGCAGTAGTGCGCGAAGTGGAGGGGGTGTCGTCTAGTTTGGAGATCTTTGTGGGGGGCTGCCCATCGACTTCGGAGAGACTCGGAAGTTTAATTACCGGCTTTCTGGGCTGGATGTTGGATCGCGCTGAAACACAAAATTGGAAATATAAAAACAATATAAAAAACTGACTTCTTAAAAATTCAGAACTGGACCAAATTGTAATGAGACGACATGGGAAACACCAGCTTAAAAATTTAAAAAAAGAATAATAAGAATTTAAAAAAAGATGCATCAAAATCGGTTCGTCCAGACAACATTTCTGAGGTAACAAACATAAAAAAAAACAACAGTTGAATTGAGAACCTCCTCCTTTTTGAAAGTCGGTTAAAAACAGCCAAGTGCGAGTCGGGCTTGCGCACCGAGGGTTCCGTACTACCACATAAATTGTTAACTACTGAAGTAGTCGTGCAAAGACATCACGTTTAGGCGGTCACCCATCCAAGTATCGACCGCGCCCGACGTTGCTTAACTTCGGTGAATAATATATCATCATCATCATTCAGCCATAGGACGTCCACTGCTGGACATTAGGCCTCCCCCATCGATTTCCAAACGGTCCGGTTGGACGCTGCCTGCATCCAGCGTTTCTTTTAGATCGTCTGTCCATCTTGTGGGTGGACGCTGCGCTTACCGGTCCGTGGACCGTTGGAGAACCTTTCAGTCCCATCGGCCATCTGTTCTGCGTGCCCTGCCCACTGCCACTTCAACTTGGTAAATCAGTGGGCTATGTCGGTAACTTTCGTTCGTCTACTGATCTACTGATTGGATCTCGTAGAGAAACCCCGAGCATAGCCCTCTCCATAGCTCGTTGTGAGACTTGGAGCTTGCTAATCAGGCCCTTATTTTCTTACTCATTTGCATATATAAAATTCTTGTAATACCTTTATTAGCGTTTCGCCTCGACGTACCAATGGGTAGAACGGAGAGGTCCAGTTTTATCTGTGACGAGAAGTGACAGGGCTGTGATGACGTCACGTCCGACGTTTGTGATGCTAAACAAAATACATTCAATAAACAAGGGGATCACATTTAAAACAGACTTCAAAAATATGGAAAATGTAAAGTGCCTATAAAATTTGAGGGTTGCCCTCGATTTCCCTGGGATCCCATCATCAGATCTTGACTTAGTGACAATGGGACCAAATTGGAAGTACCGAACAATTTTTTTTTTTTAATCTGTCAAATGTTGGCGGAGAAATCAGTGAACATACATAAAAGTATATGATATATACATTGGAACATAGAACCGTCATCCTTTTTTGAAGTTGGTTAATAACTAGGGGCCTTACTTAAAAACGTTACTCAAGTTGATCTATGTTTTAAAATGCTCTGTCAACTTCTCGCAGACGGCAATCGCCACACGCGAAAACAAGAATATTAAAGCGTATGTCAACTTGAGTAACGTTTTTAAGTAAGGCCCTAGTTCTACAAACGCACACTTCAAACTGAGCGGCACACAACTGCTGCAAAATGGACGACCAAAGGGGAGGGGTGTGTGTAAGTGCTAATAATTACCCCCACTTTTCCCGGCGCCCGCTTGGTTGGTGTGCGTAAGTTCGCTGTATTTGATATCGCACTCTTCTATGCGTTTCTTCAGGTCCGCTGAAAAGTACATTCACTTATGAATGGTTCATCGTGTTCATCATCATTTCAGCCATAGGACGTCCACTGCTGGACATAGGCCTCCCCCATCGATTTCCAAAAGGGCCGTTGGAAGCCATCTGTTCTGCGTGCTATGTGCCCTGTCCACTGCCACATCAACTTGTTAATCCGGTGGGCTATGTCGGTAACTTTCGTTTGTCTACGGATCCCATTTCTGATTCGAGAAATATGTCTTAATAGGCTTGCGTTTGACCGCCAACTCACCTGATGTGTGCGTGATTCTTCATTTTAGTGTAGGGACTATAATCAAGGGTATCGTCAGGTACGGGCAGGGCTTGTAGAAGAGTGGCAAAGCGCTCATTCACAAAGCCTTGCCAATCTAAGAATACATGATTTTAAATAATGTTGCAGGACGCCCCCTTAGAAGAGTGGCTAAGCGCTCGTTCAAAAAGCTTCCTATCAAAGTATAAATAATTTTAAATACCGTAGCATTAGACTAAGATGATGATGATGACTCACCAATAGTAGCGTCTTGTTCTCTCTGTCGTTTTGTCATCCTCTTTATGACTATGAACTGTTTTGACGCCATCCTCTTGTAGGCGTTCAGCTGTGGACAGGCACTCAGCGTTACATGTTATGATTTCTTAATGAATAAGAATTATTTATTGCCAAAAACAATGAAAACATAAGGTAAGACAATGTTTGGCAATAGGGGTATGCTCAGCGCTGTGCTGCGAGGTCTCGAAGGGCATACCCCTATGCTCAGAAAAAAAAGATGGTAGGTGAGCATTAGGCGACGGCGGGTTTTACAATACCAACTAATTGTTTCCAGTAACTAATTCACTGGAGACATACATACATTGCTATAACTATTATTAGAGTAAGTACTTAGAAAGGTTTGTGTATGTGGTATGTTTAACACGGCTGAGTGACTGTGTAGAAGTGTGTGTGAGGGATGTTTCTCCTAAATTCTATTAGTTACAAAAAAATAGAGGGGTGGGGGAAGTGGATGTTTTTCTTATGTTATAAAATTTACCCACTGATGAATAAAGAGGACATTGTTATAAATAATTATTCATAGGAACGTTCAGTTTTTTTTGTTAGCATCCCCATAGCAGTTTCAGTTCCATCGCTCAACAACGGTGTAGGAAAACATCGTGAGGAAACCGGTATGTCCGAGATCCTCAAAAGTTCAGAGACATATGACATTCACCAAGATGCACTGGACCAGCGTCCTCTCTAACTCTCTCTGTCCGAGAGAAGGGCTGTTTCTCTGCAGTGGAAACATGATAAGCTATATACGTCATTTAGTTAGTTATATAAGGTCGGGGAAAAAGTTTCTTCGTATTTTTTAAACAAATTCAAGACATATTTTTTTCAAGTTTAATTACATTTAATTATAATATATATGTGCCATTTTGTTCGATAACTTGTTGCCATCTTGTAGGTAGTGACATGATCCCGTTGCTGTAGAAATTTTGGGACTTCTGATCAAAAAAATGCAACAAGTAGTTTTGACAGTCCTCTCTTGATGTTAATCTAACACTACCCAAAGAATTCTGAAGAGATCGAAACAGGTGGAAATCTGAGGGTGCAAGGTCAGGGCTATATGGTGGATGCATTAACACTTCCCAACCAAGCTCTCTAAATTTTTGCTGAGTGGCCAAAGATGTGTGCGGTCTGGCGTTATCATGATGAAAGACCACACTCTTTCTGTTGATCAATTCCGGCCGTTTTTTCTCAATTTCTTGTTTGAGTCTCATCTGCTGTTGGCAGTAGAGATCCGAATCGATGGTTTTGCCCGGCGGTAAAAGCTCATAATGAACGATGCCCTGCCAATCCCACCATACACACAGCATCACCTTATTACGTGTTAATCCGGGTTTCGCTACAGTCTGTGGTGCTTCACTGCCCTTTGACCATGATCGTTTGCGCACATTCTTGTCGTAGGTGATCCATTTTTCATCACCAGTGATCAATCTTTTCAAAAACGGTTCGGTTTCGTCACGTTTCAATAGAGAGTCGCAAATGAGTACACGATTCATTTGGTTTCTTTCAGTGAGCTTGTGTGGCACCCAAATATCGAGTTTTTTTGTATACCCAGTTTTTTTCAAATGGGTCAAAACTGTTTTGTGGTCAATCCGCAGTTCTTCAGCTACGTCGTAACTATTAATATGCCGATCTTGGTCCACTTTTTCAGAAATGGCATCTACTTTATCCGTAACAGGGCGACCAGAGCGAGCTGCATCTTTGACATCAAAATTCCCGGACTGAAAACGCTTGAACCAACATTGTGCTACTCTTGATGACACTGCATTAGGTCCATAAACGTCACAAAAATTTTTCGCGGCTTGTGTCGCAGTTTTCCCTTTTTTGTAATAAAATTTCACAATATATCGAATTTCTTCGTTAGATTCACTCATTTTATCAAACAAAAAAACAATTGAAAAATGGCGGGAAATTGCTTTTTACTTTTTGTATTCCTTTTTTAAAATGTCATATTTTTAATGGTATTGTAGGCACCCTTCCTACTCCTTCCTTTTCTACATATAATTTAAACTATATACACATAACATTCACATTTAACTTAATCATTAAATACTTACATACATACATACTTATTTATTATTATACATATATGTCATAAATCAAACATACATTTTATATATATTTACACCTACATAATATTCATATTAATGATTTGCATAACTTCACTAAACGCTCGCCGCCTATGGCTTATCAACGCGCTATGACGCGGGACGGTTAGTGACAAAGTTATTTGCAACCGGCGATCGCCGCTCGGTACCGCGCCCGACCCGCGCGTACCGCCCGCGCTCGTCTCCAGTGCATTTTTACATTGCCACGCGCGCGCGCCGCTTTGGTCGCCCGCTCATTGTATTTAATTGAAATCGTCATTATAGTTCACCCATCATTTATGTTATTGTGTATAGACTAAATATAAACAACTTTAGATCATTTGAAGTTATCATTTACACCACACCCCGGACCGGACCACCTTTACTGGTGACCCCGACGTGATGACAACAAAAAACGTGAGTCAAGAAATCAGCGTCAGTGCACATTGTCCCGATTGTCCCGTGCCCCGTCCTGCTCAAGGAATTTTGGATTGCATCATATTGGACAAGATATAGACGAATATTCAAAAAAAGGCTTGGTTCAAAGTCTGATTGGTGTGTGGTCCAAGGTACAAAATACTAACCAACTAATAATTTGATCTTGAAATAATTTTGTGACAATGACAAGCAAGAGCGAGGAGCGAGTACCTTCGGAGCTTTTTCGTGTCGGAATTCGGGTACCTCCATTTTGGCCCGAGGAACCGGAAATTTGGTTCGCACAAGTGGAAGGCCAATTTATCGTTTCGAACATCACATCCGACTCCACAAAATTTAATTATGTGATTGGGCAGTTGGATCATCAATTTTCGAAGGAGGTAAAAGATATTATTATTTCACCCCCTCCTACAGACAAGTACGAAAAACTAAAAACCGAATTAATAAAGCGACTTACAGCCTCCAGAGAGAAAAAAGTACAACAGCTACTGATGCACGAGGAGCTTGGAGATCGGAAGCCATCACAATTCCTGAGGCACCTTCAGGGCTTAGCTGGATCTGGCGTTCCTGAGGATTTTATACGCACCATATGGAGCAGCCGTCTACCCAGCAACGTACAGACACTTTTAGCATCGCAACCTCAGAGCTCATTAGAAGTTTTAGCTGACTTAGCCGATCGTGTGCAAGATATAGTCACCCCCGCTCGCCAAGTTGCAGCCACATCGTCGGCGACACCTGGATCCATGGTTGAATCAATGGCGGGCGAGATAGCTGAGCTGAAACGTGCCGTGAGGAATTTGACGATGCAGTTGGATAGGCAGGGCAGGCAGTCAAGACCCTCGAATCGAAACGACTCCAATTCCAGCGAAAAGCGCAATCGATCCCGCTCAAACTCAAGTTACCGGAAGAGCCCACTGTGCTGGTATCATTCCAAGTACGGGAAGAAAGCGAGCAAGTGCCAGACCCCCTGCGACTTTGGAAAACCGGGAAACTTCAGAGGCGATCTGTAGTAGCGACAACAGATTGCTCACATTCATCTGGTCGCTTATTCGTCACTGACCGCAGCTCGAAAATCCAGTTTCTCGTGGACACCGGAAGCGATCTCTGCGTTTTTCCTCGAGCAGCGCTTCGTGAGCGACGGGAGAAGACTAATTACCAGTTGTCAGCGGCTAACGGAAGCGTCATTCATACCTATGGTTACGTCCAACTCAACCTAAACATTGGCCTGAGGCGTAATTTTCCTTGGAAGTTCGTGGTTGCAGACGTAACCAAAGCTATAATTGGCGTTGATTTTTTAAACTATTATCATTTAGTTGTCGATATCCGTGGCCGACGCTTGATAGATAGTGCAACATCTCTGTCTACATTAGCAATAGTTGATAAAAGTGTACATAATGTCTTATCTGTAAAGGTATCAACTGGAGACACTCGGTATCACGCGATTTTAAACAAGTTCCCGGAAATCACACGACCAGCTGGCACAACACGCGTACACAAACACAACACTACACATCATATCCGTACCACCCCCGGCCCCCCTGTATCATCACCCCCTCGCAGGTTAGCTCCTGACAAACTCAAGATCGCACGAGAGGAATTCCAGCAAATGCTGAATAATGGTACTGCGCGTCCTTCAGAGAGCCCATGGTCATCTGCTCTCCACTTGGCCCCCAAGAAGGACAACGGTTGGCGTCCTTGCGGTGATTACCGCATGCTTAACGCAAGAACCATACCCGACAGGTACCCAATAAGGCACATTCATGACTTTGCTCATAGCATTGCTGATTGTAAGATATTCTCGACCATAGACTTAGTGAAGGCTTATAATCAGATCCCTGTTTATGACGAGGATATCCAAAAGACTGCCATCACTACACCTTTTGGTTTGTTTGAATTCCCGTATATGACTTTCGGGCTTAGAAACGCGGGACAAACATTCCAAAGGTTTGTGGACGAGTTAACGCGTGGCTTAGAGTTTTGCTACGCATATTTAGACGACTTCTTAGTCTCTTCTCGTACAGCTGCTGAGCATGAGGATCACCTCCACCAACTTTTCGAGAGGATGAAACAGTATGGCATCCTGGTGAACACCTCAAAATGCGTTTTTGGGGCAACAGAGGTAATTTTCCTAGGATATCATATCTCAGCAGCCGGCACCAAGCCCACAGAAGCCAAGGTCCAGGCTATCAGAGACTTCCCTGCACCAAAAACTGTCAGACAGCTCAGAAGATTCTTGGGTATGTTAAATTTCTATAGGCGATTTTTGCCCAATGCCGCACAAACCCAAGCCCCTCTCAATGCTCTTCTAGCTGGTTCAGTCAAAGCATCTCACCCAGTCGACCTCACTGGAGATGCTCTTACAGCTTTTGAACAGTCCAAGACAAGCCTCAGCAACGCCGCACTTCTGGCACACCCAGACTGCGAAGCCCAGCTTGCTCTTGTCACGGATGCTTCTGATCTAGCCTTGGGCGCTGTCCTACAACAGTACAAAGACAAGGTATGGCAACCTCTAGCATTTTTCTCGCGGAAGCTCAGCACTACGCAGCAGAAGTACTCACCCTATGACCGTGAGCTGCTGGCTATTTATGAAAGCATTAAGTACTTCCGCCACATGCTTGAGGCCAGGCACTTCACTGTCTATACCGACCATAAGCCGTTGTGCTTTGCGTTCCACGAGCGTAAAAACAACTGCTCACCACGTCAGTATAGACACCTCGACCTAATTTCTCAGTTCACGACAGACATCCAGCATATATCCGGCAAGGATAATGTTGTGGCTGATACTTTGAGCCGTGTCGATGAATTACAGAAACCAGTCGACCATGAAGTGCTGGCAAAAGCTCAAGCTTCGGACCCTGAACTGACACAACTCCTTAGCGAAGAATCATCGCTCCGATTTAGAAAGATGACCCTTGATGGCAGCCGCATTCCGCTGTATTGTGATGTAAGTACATCAATCCCAAGGCCATTCGTGAGCAAACCGCTAAGGAAACAAATTTTTGACACCTTGCATTCTCTGAGCCACCCCGGCGCAAATGCAACGGCCAAGCTTGTAGCCCAAAGATTTGTTTGGCCAGGTGTACGAAAAGACTGCCGCGAGTGGACAAGATCTTGTCTGGCATGTCAAAGAGCGAAGGTAAATCGTCACGTTACTGCACCTCTAGGCACGTATAATTTGCCTACCGCACGGTTTACCCAGGTTCATATCGACCTTATTGGTCCCCTTCCTGTTTCCCATGGCTACCAATACTGCTTAACAGCTATCGACCGTTTCACACGGTGGCCAGAAGTCATACCCATTATGGATATAACGGCAGAAACAGTCGGTCAGGCACTACTATCTGGCTGGATTGCTAGGTTCGGATCACCTTCGGACATAGTCACGGACCGCGGACGCCAGTTTGAATCCTCTCTATTTCAGTATTTAGCCAAAATAATTGGATTCAAACACCGCCGCACCACCGCCTACCACCCTGCGTGTAATGGCCTTGTCGAACGGTTTCATCGACAGCTGAAGGCCGCTATAATGTGTCACGCAGACTCAAAACTGGACAGAAGCGCTCCCTCTAGTCTTACTCGGCATCCGTTCGGCATTTAAGGAGGATATTAAAGCCTCCTCTGCTGAACTGCTATATGGCGAGCCTTTAAGACTACCTGGCGAGTTTTTCCATACTGTTCAAGGCAATACCACGGACATAACTGACTTTACCGCTCGGTTGCGCAATTTCGCTAATAAATTGCAACCAACTCCAGCGTCCCGTCATTCTAAAGACAAAATCTTTGTCTATAAGGACCTTGCTTCCTCTAGCCACGTCTTTCTTAGAGAAGACGCTGTTAGAAAGGCACTCCAACCCGTTTACTCCGGCCCTTACCAAGTTCTGGAACGGGACGACAAGGTTTTTAAATTGATGGTCAAAGGCAAACCAGTCACGGTATCCATAGACCGTATCAAACCGGCCTATCTACTCGTAGACCTGCCCACGCCTGACCAAACAACTACAGAACCGGAGGAATCAACTCCGCCAAAACCACCGGTTAATACCTTACCGGTAAATTCAACATTACCTACCCCACCAGTTAGAGTAACTCGTTCTGGTAGGCATGTTCGTTTCCCAGATTTTTATCGTCCGTAGTGACGGCCTCTGGGGGGGAGTGATGTAGGCACCCTTCCTACTCCTTCCTTTTCTACATATAATTTAAACTATATACACATAACATTCACATTTAACTTAATCATTAAATACTTACATACATACATACTTATTTATTATTATACATATATGTCATAAATCAAACATACATTTTATATATATTTACACCTACATAATATTCATATTAATGATTTGCATAACTTCACTAAACGCTCGCCGCCTATGGCTTATCAACGCGCTATGACGCGGGACGGTTAGTGACAAAGTTATTTGCAACCGGCGATCGCCGCTCGGTACCGCGCCCGACCCGCGCGTACCGCCCGCGCTCGTCTCCAGTGCATTTTTACATTGCCACGCGCGCGCGCCGCTTTGGTCGCCCGCTCATTGTATTTAATTGAAATCGTCATTATAGTTCACCCATCATTTATGTTATTGTGTATAGACTAAATATAAACAACTTTAGATCATTTGAAGTTATCATTTACACCACACCCCGGACCGGACCACCTTTAGTATCAAAACCAGCCAGATACAAACACTAAAACGGATGAGATTTTTACTACAACCTTATACATACGAAATACGAAAAGACTTTTTCCCCGACCTATTAGATAAGCCATATACTTATATTTGACTGCCCCGGTGGCTCAGTTGGTAGTGAACCTAACTTCTGTGCTTGGGGGCGTGGGTTCGATTCCCATCTAGGACAAACATTTGTGTGATGAACATTGGTGTATGTTCTATGTCTGGGTGTTAATATCTATTTAAGTATGTATTTAAAAATATATATGTACGTATATCAGTCTCTGGCAGCCATATTACAAGCTTTGCTTAGTTTGGGGTCAGATGACTGTGTGTGCAATAATGTCCCAGATATTTTATTTTTATTTTATTTTTTATATAGTTATGTATTGATATTGGTATAATTTAAGTTTGTATAATAATTATGTAGTAAAATAATTTATTTATATAATTGTGTATAGATATAGGTTTTATTTAAGTTGGATTTATTTTTTATGTATCTGGTTAAGTATCTATTTCTTGTAAAAGTTTTGTTCTTTATTTTATTTTCTTTAGTTGACCAGTTTTTTGTTTCTTAAATTATAAGTTTTTTTTCATGCACGCCTACATACCATTTATTCAACCCGGTGGATGACTGGTAGAAAATGTTTAGCATTAAGTCCTCCATATGTGCATTGTACTTAGTTTGTAAGTGTGCAATATAGTATTAAATAATAATAATAAGCTGATAATGATGAATTGTAAAGTCCCCCAGTTTTTTTTTTAATGCCTTAGGTCGCAGACGGGCCGCGTACACCGTTGCCTATGGATACCTGCAACACCAGGAGCATCACAGATACGTTGCCAACCCTTAAAGACTCTATTGACATCCCTTTTGAAGAACCCCATATTAAAGCTACTCGAAAATGCCGCAGGAGGAAGCTCATTCCACAAATTGCAGGTGTAAGGCAAAAAGGGACGCGTAAAACACACAGTGTGCTATTTCCACCGATCTATGATATGTAGATGAACTTTCAGGCGGTGGCGGCTGGCACGATGATGAAACTGCGATGCTAGCATCAGATAGAATAGTTCGTACCTCAAAAGTTTAAAGACCATTTTATTTACCAATATATACTAGACCAGGATGGTGGATTCGGCTCCATCCTCTGTCACTGAGAGAAGCCATGTGTGCCAGCAGTGGGATCAGTTAGACTGATAATGATGATCCAAAGATGCATACCAGTGAGGGTCTACCATATGCAGCATGTCCGCTGGGACCTTGATCATCACATCGAACAGTTCTTCAGAACATTCCCCGTTGTAAATGCGAGTAAAAAGATTAGGAGGAAATGTAATGAGCCGTTTGGTCACCTGGTTGCTGAGACGTTTGTACTGCGAGGCGAGGAACAGGGACAGTTTAGCGTTGAGCGCCGCGCGCCGCGTGAGGTGCTTCAACTCGTGACGCATCACCAGCGGCACAAGGACAGCTGTTCACAGGAGTACAATAAACACACATTATAAATGCGAAAGTAACTCTGTCTGTCTGTTTGCTACATTATCACGGCTAAACGGCTTAAACGATCTCGATAAAATTTTGCGAGGTAATAGTATGTATCATGAGGACGGACATAGGCTATTTTTTTCTGAAGAAATCGCAGACGAAGTCGCTGTTACAGCTAGTATCATATATGTGAATGTTTGGATGGATGGATGTTTGTTACTCAATCACGCAGAAACGGCTGGATGGATTTGGATGAAATTTGGAATATACATTGCTTATGTCCTGGATTGACACATAGGCTACTTTTCATCATCTACATTACCGATTTACATCACTACGCGGGTAAAACCGCGGGGCGCAGCTAGTATATATTATATGTGATAACACTAAAAATAGTTTGGCGTAAAAACGTAAAATTAAATATTAAATTTTGTTTGTATGAGGTTTTTTATAATTGTAGTTTGGTTATATTTTTTTATTTTTTTCTCTCTGGTAATTAACGTATTATTTCTTATGTTAAAGACTTCGTATGTTTGTTTTTCGAATACTATTTGTGTATTCAGGCCCAAGTTGGTGTTGCAACGGGGCTTTTACATTATTTTTGTTTGTATCAGTGAAAACATATTTTTGGCTTTTGTGTAACTGTTCATCTCATATCTACTGTGTTAATTAGCAGCTGTTTGTTTTCCATGTATAATCTACACTAATATTATAAAGAGGAAAGATTTGTACCTATTTTTGTATGTTTGTATGTTTGTAATGAATAGGCTCCGAAACTACTGAACCGATTTGAAAAATTCTTTCACTGTTGGGAAGCTACCCTATCCCCGGATGATATAGGCTATATTATATTTTGTAGCGAGGCCGAAGGCCGAGCTTACACTCGTGCGAAGCCGGGGCGGACGGCTAGTAAAATATATATTAAGAGTTGAAGTTACCATGCTGAGGTCTCGGATGTGGCTGCGCTCCCTCATGCAGCTTCCTTCTGAACGCGGGAGAAATCTTGTCGTCGAAGTGTTCTATCGCCATGCTCGAGATGTCACGTAACTCTTGCAATACCTTACATTAGTAAAAATTACATTAATATTTATGTATAATTAAGTTTATTAAAGTTAAATGATTATTTACGGGATATTTACCGTGGTAAGGTTGTGGAAGGAGCTCCCGATATTTCGGCGCAGTTACATGCACAACCTTACCACGGTAAATATCCCGTAAATAATCATTTAACTTTAGTGAACAACCGTGATAGTTTAAAACAGTGTTTAATTAAGTTTATGTGAAGGTGCGTAATAGCAGATTATGCACTAAGGGAATAAAGCAGCGTCTTACGTCGTGTCGGCTTATTCACAATATAATAAATTAATTATCAACATAAAAAAACCGACTTAATAAAAATGAAAGAACTGGACCTAATTGAAATGGGCTACACGGGAAGCATCAGCTTTCAAATATCAAAAAAAAACAAAATCTGTTCACCCAGTCGAAAGTTCTGCAGTAACAAAAATTTTTTTTTTTAAACTTAAAACAGTCCAATTGATAACCTTCTTTTTTGAAGACGGTTAAAAAATCCGGTAACATTATTAAATGAATGTGTAATGTGTAAGTACCTCATGCGCTCGCGGCGGCATCCTTTCTGTCTCCACTATGGACAACACGCGACGAATTTCGTCAATTACCTGAAACATTTTTGCAACATTGATTGCATCAACACCGCCAAGCAGTAGTGTGCAAACACTACTGTGTTCCAGATTGAAGGGCAATGTTACCAGCAAAATTACAGGGCACAAAGAGATTTGACATCTTATATCTCGGGGTGACGAGCGCAGTGCATTGCCATCCAGGGTTTTGAACTGTTGAAGTTCAAAATTCTGAGTGGCGTTGAGCTGTTATGGGCAAGCGTGAAGAGTCATCAGGCGAGCGACTTCGCTCGTCTCGTCACTCATATAATTTGAAAAGGTTATTATTTACTTTTTTACACATAATGGCACTGCTGCTCATGAAACAATAAAAAAAATGCATATACCTACCAATGTTTACGTAAGCATGGGAGGGGGGAGTAAGAGCTTTGCTTACTTTTGCTGACAATGGAGGGGGGGGGGAATAAATGTAATAAATCTGCTTACGTAATACTTGAACGGCCCTTTAAAACACATTTTTTTTTTTAATGAAAACTTCTTTAGGCGCGTTGAGCCCTTTTCGGGTGAACGAAAATCATGGAACTCGCGTCATCGTCACGCTGTACCGTGTATTTTAAAACAGCGCCATCTCTTGTAGAATGGGTGAATTACTACTTAAGTTTTCACTTCTGACATGCAGTCCTATGACTGATGTGTTTTTTTTAATATATATTACAATACAATAACTCTTTATTAAAAACCACAAAAACAAGGATAACATTATAAATTACAGTAATTATCTAGGCTTTTAACAGGCGGCCTTATCGCTTAAAGCGATCTCTTCCAGGCAACCGTGGCAGGTATATTTGTACAGCGTTACGCATAAACCCTGTACTAAGTCGAAAGGAGGACATTTTACACATCATTTAAAAAAACTTTTACTATGGGATCAAATCTGTGCTTGCGAAAAAAAAACTGCTGTTCCCTACAATTTTTCGAGTTTCAATGACCGTTTTCACTAGAACAGTTTTTTTTTTTTTTTGCGATTTCAGGTTGGTCGATCTAATAAAACTTGAAAATACTTGAATACTTGACACTAGCAAATGCACATGACGTGCGATGCCAAATTGCTTACAAGAGAAAAGAAAAAAAAAACACTGTCAAGATTTTCTCCTATGGTGACCTAAGGTGAGCCTACTAACCAGAAGACGTAGCGTATGTAGGCCTCTTACTAAATGGACCGACGACATCGTGAGAGTCGCGGGCATCCATTGGATGCATATGGCAGGCTGTCGTCAAGGCCATAAGGCGGATTAGGCAACTGCCTAGGGGCTCACGGGAGCCTAGTCAATGCAGACCAAGCACCAAGAAAACATTAGTGACATTTCCCATTATTTACATCCGGTAATGTTGCCATGAAGAAAAAATGATTTTACTTACTGTAAAAAGCGCCATCTAACGGTATTTAGTTGAATGTATTCTATCGAAATTAATCGAAAAGGGGCCCCGAGAATTGCATTGCCTAGGGGCCCTGATAGGGCTGTTAGGTGGCTGTTGTTAGGTGTAGCGTTCTAAAGGTGAGGCCAATGTTCAGCAGTGGACGTCTTCTGGATGAATGATGGAGGTGACCTTAGAAGGCAGCAGGTGGTAGGCTTACCCTGCCAGGTATAAAGCAGCACATGCCGTGGTCAATGAACTTGGAGTAGGTCATGTTGAGCATTGATATGCGAGTCTCGATCGAGGTCAGGATGTCGCAGTGCCGGGACAGCTGGTGGTATCTGAAATGGAAAAGGATGTTTTAAATAGATACATTGGTGATGTACTTTACTGGGGTAGTTATAGCGCTAATGTGAAAAAAATATGTTTGTGAAAATTTAACGACCAGTGGAATAGATGTAATAAGACTATATGACTATTAGGACTTTTTATTTATTTATTTCAAATGACAAGACACAAATTATTACACATAAAATCAATAGGATTTTTTTAAATCAGTTGACTTTTGGCTAAAATATCGATGAACATACAAAAAAATAATACATACAGACGAACATAGTACTTCCTCCTTTTAGGAAGTTGATAAAAATTATTAAAATAGTCACATTAAACTTAAATTATAATATTAAAATAGACCTAACCTATTCTAACAATTTTAATGTTATTGTTTTTGTTTTTCTGACATTTATAATTTATTGTAATTTTTTTGCCTTTTAATTCTTAATTTTGCTTGATATTTTTTAGTTTTTGAAATTTTTATTTTATTCTTATTTTTTAATTTTACTTGTGTTAAAGGTTGTGCTTAGGGTAAAATGGGACCCTATTACTAAGGCTCCACTGTTCGTCTGTCACCAGGCTGTATCTCATGAACCGTGATAGTTAGACAGTTGAAATTTTCACAACAAATACTAAAAAACAGAATAAAATAAATATTTAAGGGGGCTCCCATACAACAAATGTGATTTTTTTTGCTTGTTTTTGCTCGATATAGACAACGGCTACAGGTAGAAGCTTGAAATATTCACGGAACATTGAATTATATTATTCACATTAAAAATAAATAACTAAATTAAAATAAAATTAATCTTTAAGGGGGACTCCTATACAACAAACATGTTTTTTTTGCCGTTTTTATAGATAATGGTACGGAACCCTTCGTGCGCGAGTCCGACTCGCAGTTATTATTCTAAATGTAATTTTGCTTCAGATGTTGCTTTCCACCAGACAAGAAGGGGAACAAATGTCACCATATTGGATGAAGATGGAGCATGTAAAACTATAAGCATGTATGTTGTATGTTTTATCCGCTCCGGCCTTGAAGAACCAATGACCCATGCCTATTTCAGAAAACATTCTAACCTGCGTTCCGACTCCCGTCTGGGCAGCTGAGCCTTCACATTCTTCAGAGCATGCCCATGTCTCCTCTCCACCATGAGAAAACCTCGGTTTAACTTCCTCATGCAAATCTCGTTGAAGCTTTTGGAAACCTGAAAATAGGATTTAAAATACCTTAGGAGTTACGGGGCTACTTACTACGGGGGCTAGTTACGGGGTTACTTGGATGTATAGTTTTGTATGGCTAGTTTTTTTTTATGTTTCGATGGCAAACAAGCTGTCGGTCTGCCTGATGGTAAGCAATCTCCGTCGCCTATGGATACTCGTAACACCAGGGGTATCACAGATACGCTGCCGACCTTTTAAGACTCTTCAGAGAACTTTATCAAGTTAGAAGCCACAAGTATGTCACAATACAATACAATATCTCTTTATTATTTACGGCACTTATTCAGACTAAAACTAATACTAGATGAACGTCAAAACACCCATTTTGGGACTCCACGAACTGAAAAATTAAACTGGCGAAAATTTAAACTGCCCGTTTACAGGCGTCCGCTGGTATAAGTTTTCGCATCCGCTGGTATAAGTTTTCGCACAACTAGATTAAATTTTATCTACCTTTGAGGTCGCTAAACTTTCGTCTGTTGTCAGATTGACAGCTGTTGAGGAGGTTAAGCTGTTTTAGATATTATTTTGTTTGATCTTTTTGTTTCATACGTTTTAATTTAAAATAAAATTTTATATCTATATAATGATAGATTGATATTTTACAATTATATACCATTTTCTTTCACTATATTTTACTTGATATTTATTTATAATTTGACAGCTAGTATTGACAGAAAGCCATAAAGCAATAACACCGTTCAGCGAACCTCCGTTAGTTTCATTTTTAGCTGGTGAAAAATTCGCTGAGTATGTTAACGCACCCCTGACCCACAGACGTTATTAAATCTCCACCACCAACAATATAAAATGGTGCCATTTGACATCGTTGTATTGAACACTGACGTGCTACTGCAAAAACGATGGAGCACTGAAGAAACAAACACGAAAAAGACACACCCGTAGTCACCGGTAGTACACAACCAACGCTAATATTCTGTTGGGCCTGGCAAGTAACTTCACATTCAATAAGGTTAGATTTAACTTGCAAGCCGGTGAGCTTGAGGCCTAACTGGTAACTTGGTGTATTGTGTACTACCAGCGCTGGTTGTGTACAACCAGCAACATGCTGGGTTGGGGCCAGTTTTTGTGGTGTATAAAACTTATAGTTTAATTATAGGTTGTCTAAAAAGTTCTTTTTTTATTATTATTCTCATTCGTGTAAACCTAACTTAAATGATAGTTGCTGAAATAACATGATGTAAAAGTATTTAAGTTCCCTTCCATGTATAGGTAAACCTTACCACAAGTAAGCTACTACATAGAGATCTTTGTTTGGAAAGGCGTTAACTTGAGACCCTAAAATAATTATCTAGAACCGCCACTGCATACACTGAATAAATAATAACTACAATAACATGTAGGATCGATAATTATTCTAGAAAAAATACTCACAATTCTATTCTTAGCGATTTCATCGTACGACAGGAATGAAAGAATATTTTCTATCATATCCATCGGGAGGCTCATGATATCCATGGTTGGGATCAGTTAGAACGATGAGAAATAACTTGCAGCAAAACACATAAACGTCGAAAAAATATCAAATCAAAACATGTTAATCACTATTTCACATTCAAATTGATTTGGTTGGGAACTTCGGATTGATTGTGATCTGTGAACTGTGAATGTGAAATATATACCATGTGAATCTGACTGTGATTGTGTGCGAGGGGTGTCTATAATGTACAACATGATATTTGCCGACACGATAATATACAGCATGATAATTGGTGTACATGTACATCGAATATCATGCTGTACAATCCATATCGTACAATACTGGCCGACAATTATCGGCTCATGTTAATAAAGTACGGCAAGGAAAGCACAGCCAGTATTGTACAGCAAATAATTCATTTACATGGGGAAAATCCACGTTTTATTGGGCTGTACATTATTATGCCGTGTTTTATCATGTCGTGCCATACGGGCTGTGTTTTGCTGACACGGGCCGAGAATGTACGGCCAATAATGTACAACATGATAAAAGGTGGCATCTCCCGTATTGGCTAATATTGCTGTAATGTCTCTGCTCTGATTGGCTGTTGCGTTGTTTGAACTGATATGTGACTCATTTCAAACCTAACCAACTCAAGTCTGACTCCAAGTGGGCGGAAGCCCACCTGGAGTCAGACTCTAGGAGCCAGAAGCTCTTGCAGTCGACCCTGAGTGTCGCTTCGCCACCCTCGACCTTCGCTCAGGACCTCCCTTGAGCTTCTGGCTCCCGCGCTTTTTATATACACTCTAGTATTAGGGACCTCAAGACCAGGTGGAGTCGGGGTGCTCTGTGTCAGTTCTGTGACCCGTTTCGAACCTAACCTACTGAGGTCAGGGTGCTCTGAACTGCTCTGTACCAGATCTGTCTCTCATTATGCGCGTTTTCATGGTCATCAATTATCATGCTGTATAAAATCGGGGTGTGCATTATTGAACTGAGTCCATAATGTACGGCATAATATTGTACGACACAATATTGCACAGCATGATAATTCACGTACATGTACATCAAATATTAGTATCGCTTGTGCATTACTATGCAGTACATTATTAGCTCGGGCCGAGCTGATAATGTACTGCATAGCATGATATTCAATGTACATGTACACCAATTATCATGCTGTACATTATAATGCCGTACAATATCTGTGTCGTACATTATTGCCTCGTACATTTACATTATGCCAGTAAAAAATACGGAACTTCATGCAGGTGGTCCCTACGTGTATGTCAATGTCACTTATCATCCTTTGTAAAACGTCAAACTATCATAATATTCCTTGTTTTTAACCGACGCGACGTCCAAAAAGGAGGAGATAATCAATTCGCCTGTTTTTTTATTTTTTTGTTACCTCAGAACTTTTGACTGGGGAACCGATTTTGATGAGTCTTTTTTTATTTGAAAGCTGGTGCTTCCTATTTGGTCCAATTCTGATGAAGTCGGTTTTTTGTTTTGATAATTATTTCTTTCCTCTTAAGAGAATTTTGGCGTCACACTTCTTATGCACTTGCCATTGTCAAGTTTTGAAATCTTTTCAAGTTTTATCAGTTGGACAAACAAGTCAAGCCATTGTGGCAAAAATAAAACGTTTCAAACTCAAAGGCATGTAGGTTCAAAGTAGGAAAATGCGAATTACCCAAGCACCCCACTAGTGGGTGGACGGGGAATGCTCCAAATTTTTCAATGCTTATCGATTTGACTAGAATTTGTGTGTGAGCATGAGTCTTACTTAAACTTGTAATTATTATTCTGAGGTCTTAGCCTAGCATTATTATTTATTTACAAGTTATTTGAAACACTTTAAATTATCGAATGCTCAAATTTCCTATACTAAACTTGACACTGGCTAACCATAAAGGTGTAAGCACTGAAGTGAGAATTTTTTCATTTAGCTCTTTTCTGTGGGTGTAGGGATCTAAACCACCACCGGTTCTGTTTCTGGTGGTTCTGCGACCAGAACCACCAGAAGATGGGCAGCAACGTCCTAATAGTACACGGTGAACATACTGCGATCCACAAGCCGCCTGCCAAGCGTGGGGATTATGGCAACACTCCTCTCTATGAGGGAGGCCTTGTCCAACAGTGGACGTTAATTGGCTGATGATGTGATGTGTGTGATGTGAAGGATCTAAAACCTAAATTAGGTACATGACAGAAACCTTTTTTTTCTATATTGTGAAAAGTAATATTATAATGGCACTTACCCTTCTAAAATAATAAGGGATAGATAATAAAAATAATAAATCAAAGATTTTAATTCACATAATATTTCATTTGAATAAATAATTCCATGACTCATTGTCATACAAAATAGAAATTAATGAGGGCGCCACTATCGCAAATATTTTTAAGTACATCAGCTGAAAAAGATTCTAAGGGAAGATTGGAAAAAAAAAATTCCACTGGCATCTTTTCCACAGTATTGTCAGAATAGAAACAAAGTTTGCCTTTCAAGAATTTTTCGCCGCAGTAGGTATATTCATTTTGACAGCTACATACGGAGTAAAACCTTGTTCGATGTTTGAGGATAATGGCGACACCTTTTAAGGCGAGGTATTCCCACTTTTAAGCAACGCTTATTACTATAGATGACCAGTAGTAGAGAGCTATACATCCAATGCACGAACCAGTGGACCTGAAATACAGTCTCTCAGAGAGGCCATGGTTGAGCGCATGAACTTGTCACTTAAGGTAGTCTCCGATTGGGGCGATGCCAACCTGGTCAAGTTCAATGCCGCTAAGACCCAGGCTTGTCTGTTCTCCGCAAAAAGGACGCCATTCCATCTGGCTCCTACTTTCCGAGATGTGTCCGTTCCGATATCTGACCAGCTTGAGCTTTTGGGTGTTTCTCTGTCTCCTACACTCAACTTTGGCTCCTATATTGAAAGCAAGGCTCAATTGGCTGCCAAAAAGCTAGGTATCCTATCGAAGGTGCGTCGGTACTTCACGTCGGAACAGTTGCTTACACTGTACCAAGCACAAGTTCGGTCGTGCATGGAGTACTGCTCTCACCTTTGGGATGGATCAGCTAAATACCAGCTCGGGGCCTTGGAGTCAATTGAGAAGCGTGCTAAGAGGCTCATCAGCAACGAAGCCCTAGTTCAGACTAAGCTTCTTAGTCTTGAGCATCGGCGCAAAGTTGCTAGTCTATCGGTTTTTTATCGAATACTTTTTGGAGAGTGTGCATCTGATCTGCATGATTTAATTCCCTCCTGCCCTTTTTTCTATCGGACTGCCAGAGCGGGCACGAAAAATCGACACCGCTTTATGGTTGACATTCCGAAAACCCGTACGAAGCGCTTTGATTCCACTTTTATTGTGCGAACTGCTAGTTTGTGGAATGCACTGCCTGAATGGGTGTTCCCCGATAAATACAATCTGGGTGTCTTCAAGTCACGAGTGAATCGGTTTCTTCTAGGCAAGCGTGATCCACCGTAGGCCGCATCGTCGCTTAACATCAGGCGAGTTGGCGGCCAAGCGCAAGCCTATTCTACAATATTAAAAAAAAAAAACAAAAAAAAAACATATTCCTTAGTTTATTGTATTAAAGTCGCATTTAGCGGAGCAAAATCATGGCTCTTACACACAGTCGTGCGTTTCGCTACTTCTATTTTTAGGGTTTTTCTCATATTTTTCGAAAAGTATAGCTGTAATGTAAAATGTACCTCACCGGTTTCCTTAGTAATTATGAAATCTATATATCAAGATATCGCAGACATAATTTAATAAATAGGTAATTGAATGAATCCAAAAAAACAGAGATAAAAGCGCAAATCAGTGCTACTTTGATAATTTTTTTCTATCGAGCGAAATGTGCTTAATCGTGTTTCGGTCTCATGGGTTTCCTAGATAAAACATTCAATTTTGTTATGACACGATTTTTATAATTTTAAGCTAACCATGGAGGTATGCACACCTAATCTAGAATGACCATAATTGCTAAAAGTAGGAAAAGAGCGTCTTAAGGAAAATGATAATAGAAGGAGACAGAAAGTATTAAACCATTTTCGCTTCAATTCTGTGTCAAATACAATAAGGAATCAATATTAAATCACTTTATTATGAATCAGATATGAACTAATACATTAAGAAGGGTACAGGCGTCATGTACGACTTGATAAATGGAGCTAAATATACAATTTATTATATTACATAAATACAATCAAATATAAATACAAATAAATACAATCTGAATCTGACAATTTAAAAAATATCTTATTATTTACCTATATACAAAATTTAAGAAAAAATACAGAGAAGGTCATAAGTGTCCTTTTCTGTTATGGAAACTGACGTGGTATTCACACATTTTATTTATATGACACGGGAATTACTCACGTAAGATTAGGCCGGTTACACCGACTATAGAACTCAGACTTACGTGAGTAATTCCCGTGTAATATAAATAACATTTTATTTATATTTCTGTTTTTTTTTTTAGATAAGTATAAAAGCCCCTCGGTGAAGGGAAAACTGGCCAGAATACTGGCAGCATTGCCACGCTGAAAGGCAATGCAAATATTTTGGCTAAATGCAATGCAATTGAAATTCATAAAAAAAAAATAGACCAAATAAATAAATAAATTTTATTTAAAATTTATACAAATCCATAATATTCTTATCTATAGATAAAATTACATGACTTTTCAACATAATTATTATATACTTAAATTTATCCTAAATAAGTCTTAATATCAACAGATAAACTGCATACCTATATGTATTTACTAGCCGTCCGCCCCGGCTTCGCACGAGTGTAAGCTCGGCCTTCGGCCTCGCTACAAAATAAAATATAGCCTATGTCACCCGGGGATAGTGTAGCTTCCCAACAGTGAAAGAATTTTTCAAATCGGTTCAGTAGTTTCGGAGCCTATTCATTACAAACATACAAACATACAAAAATAGGTACAAATCTTTCCTCTTTATAATATTAGTGTAGATTTACAACTAGCCGCCCGTCCCGGCTTCGCATGGGTGGAGTTTTTTTTTTTACTTTCTAGTAATAAATATAGCCTATATGACTCGGATATAATGAAGCATTTTAATGGTGAAATGATTTTTAAAATTGGTTTAATAGTTTTTAGGTTAATTCGTTACAAACATACTAAAATACAAATCTTTTCTCTTTATAATATTAAGTGTAGACTAGACTAGCTGAACATACAGTATATTCCTGTCTAAATATAACAAAAATTGTTTGAGTCATGATGTTACAAAAATACCATAGTAATAAAACCGGCCAACTGCGAGTCGGGCTCGCGCAGTGAGGGTTCCGTACCATTATCCATAAAAACGGCAAAAAAAACACGTTTGTTGTATGGGAGCCCCCCGTTAATATATTTGTATTACTTTAATTAAATTATTTATTTTTGAAGCGAATATATAACTAAATATTCTGTGAATATTTCAAGCGTCTACCTCATGCCGTTATCAATATCGAGCAAAAAATTCACGTTTGTTGTAGGGAGCCCCCTTAAATATTTATTTTATTGTTTTTTTTTAGTAGGGGAAGGGCGGGTAACATGGATAGGGCGGGCAAGATGGATACTCGAAATATCCCGAAGACGCAGGGAAATTTTACGATCGCGGCATAAATATAGCGTGCCTAGCCGCCGCGCCGGCCGCGTCCTCCCGCTCACTCCGCTCAGTATCAGTACCCGCCCCGCGCCCGACTCCCGCGCGCGGCGGTCGTTGGAGGAGTGTGTTTATGTTTTGTGTTCCAAGCTTTCGAAGTAAGTAAAGTTGAATATTTCTATTGTTTTCTTGTAAATTGATATGTGTTGTTGTTATTTTACTTTGTTTACCATTGACCATGCTTGCTTGGATTGGATTATTGTCTATTAGTTTTATTTGATGACATATTTTCATTTTCGTTCATCATAAGCCGAGTGGGCAAGATGGATCACGTTATTTATGATATATCCATCTTGCCCGCCCATTTTTAAAGATGGTTTATACGTATAAAAGAAAGTCCCAACGTGGATCGTGGTCTTCGGATACCCTAGCGAAGGCCATGGTGGAAGCAAAAACTTCGTCTATACGCCAAGCTTCTCTCAAATAATGTATTCCGTATGGCACCTTACATATACATCTTCTATCCAATTGTTCTGAGAAAAAATTGGGTAGATTTCGTCCCGTGTTTACTCCGGACGAAGAAAAGCAATTGACGGAATACATTCGAAAAGTAGATTCTCTGTTTTACGGTCTGACGAGAATAGAGTTTATGCAGCTAGCAGGACAGTTTGCTAAAGCCAAAAATAAAGAAACTAGATTTAAAGATGATGTCGCGGGTAAATGCTGGTTCAAATCGTTTCAAAAAAGAAACCCAACAATTGTACTACGAACACCCGAGCCCACATCAATCGCAAGAATAAAAGGGTTCAACAAGCATCAAGTAAACCGCTTTTATGATCTCTTAGTAGAACAGATGGTAAATAATAATATTGACCCATCCAGAGTCTATAATATGGACGAAACCGGGGTGAAGACTTCGACGTCGAGGCCTCCAAAGATTTTGACTACACAAGGAAAGAAACAGGTCGGCATTGTATCTAGTCTGGAAAGAGGAGTACTTACAACTGTGATATGTTGCCACAATGCAGCAAAGTCGTTCATAACTCCGTTTTTTATTTTTAAACGTAAAAAAATAATTGCTCGTCTGCTTGATGGAGCTCCCCCTGGATCACAAGCTTCTGTAACTGACAGTGGCTGGATTAACGGTGAGAAGTTTTTTGACTGGCTGCGATATTTTGTGGAACAAGTGCGACCATCACCAGAGAAAAAAGTCCTTTTATTGCTCGACAACCACGAGTCGCACAAGTTCTATCCAGCACTTGAATATGCCCGAGAAAATAATGTTATCCTGTTGTCCTTTCGGCCGCACACTACGCACCGTCTGCAGCCCTTGGACGTGGCTGTATATGGTCCCATTAAGACTTTCTATGAACAAGAAATCAATACTTTTCAAAAACAGTTCCCCGGCCCTATAATAAACCAACTAGATATCTGCAGACTGTTTTGTCCAGCCTATCTCAAAGGAGCAACGCCATTGAACGCGATAAAAGGATTCGAAGCAAGTGGGATTTTTCCTTATATCAGGAATATTTTTGGAGATAAAATGTTCGCTGCAGCTTCATTGGCTCCTCCAGAACCAGATGCTAATGATCAGTTAAATTGTCCCTCAGCATCATCATCTATTATAATTCCAGTCCAAGAACCTACACAATGCACTCCCTCGGAATCAAATGCCTGCTCGACGGACGAACTCTCAACATCACCATCCAATTTGATTCCAGCTCCAGAACCTAGGCAGTGTACTCCTACCGCGGCATCTCTACCTAATGATTCTTCTACATCGGCAAATCAACATTCACCAAATCCTGATAACCAATCACAGGTTACCGAGATACTACAGGCAAGATTGATTGCAGAAAAACAAATCACACCGGCCCATATCAGACCTATACCTCGAGAAACTAGACAAAATATTACACAACGGAAAAGGCAGAAAAGCAGAAATCCTCACCAGCACGCCGATCAAAGATGAGCAGTTCAACAAGTTGACAAAAAACATAAAACAAGAAAAAAAAGAAGCCTAAGTTACCATTGGATTTGACAGGTTCTATTAAGCAAATAAAGAAGGCTCCGCCTAGACATGCCTCGGACAAACCTTCAATATCCAAGCAAGGAAAGAACGAGAAGAGCCTTAGAAATAACAAGGAAAATTTACCCAAGAAAACCTTTGAAACCGGATAAGGTTTTTGAGCAAATAGCAGATTACACTAACCAGTTTGCTATTCAAAAAATATGCGCACAAGAGGCTTCGACAAAAGCACGAATCAAAAAATGGTCACCTACTAATACGAGTGGGATAAAAAGCTTTTTTGCTTTAATATTATTTATGGGTTTGGTAAAACTTCCTAAAATATCAGATTATTGGTCCAAGGATGAAATAATCGGGCACCCGTTTGCTTGCAAGGTAATGTCAAGGAACAGGTTTGAACTTCTATTACAACTGTTGAATTTCTCTGAAAATGACGAAGCAAATAAATTAGACCGTTTGCACAGAGTAAGACATTTACTTAATACAATGAATGAGAACTTCTCAAAAAATTACACACCAGGTGAAGACATATGTATTGATTGATGAGAGCGTCGTACCATTTCGAGGAAGAGTAGTTTTCCGACAGTACAATAAACAGAAAAGACACAAATACGGTATCAAGGAATTTAAGCTCTGTACGTTGCCTGGGTACACTCATAAAATCAGTATTTATGTAGGAAAAGAGAATGATTACGTGAACACAACGTATACCTCCTTTAATAATGTAAGTATTTTTTTGTAATCGTCTTTTTTTGCTATTTACCAATGATATTTTTGTTTATTGCCATTACAATTGAAGACGTCTGTGGATGATGGTGATATGTCGTATTTTCGGGTTTCGGTGTTTTTTTGTGTGGATGAAGGTGATATGTATAGTTGAATTACTATAAACCTTAATTAAGACCGTTGAAATAAAGCTTATTTTTGTAAAAAAATATTGAAAAAGGTGTTATGTTTAGTTTATTAAAAAAATATACAGATGATGAAAGAGGTATGTACACATATCACCCTCTCCTAAATAAAAAAAGTAAAAACTTTACTTTTTGTGTGTTGAAGAAGGTGATATGTATGAACATAACACCTTCTTCCACTGCGCATACTATGTTCGAATAAAGTGACCCCTATTCTCCGTGAATGAAGGTGTTAAGTCGCAAACATAACACCTTCATTCACTCCAGAGGTTCAATGTTTTGATTACGTTCGTTCATTGCAGTTTCGCGCGCTTTCTGTTATTGTCCATTTGTTTGTTGGATAGTGTGTAAAATATTATTTAAAATATATAATTGACATTTTTTAAGCAAAAATAATATGGCAGGAGCCAAATCAAGAGCTAAATTGTTAGTGGACGCTGCTTTAGGTGACCGTGTATACGAAATAGCTCAAAACAACGATGTTTACAATAATCATAACCTCAAAAATATTGCAGGTAAGCCCATGGTTTCGGCGGCGGGAGTTGCGGGTGGCGACGGACGAGGCAAGTGCAACGCGAGCAGCGGAGTCAGCGCTGTGAGGCCTACAGAGGTTTCGAACGGCACGTGTAAAGAGCCTTTATCTATTTCACCTACGCCGACCAATAGCGCGCAAGCGCAGCGTTCAAGCAACAGGTGTTCTCCTACTCGAACATTCGCAGAAATTGCGCGTACGGCGGGAGATTGGAAGCAGCCAGATATGAGTAGTGAGTGGAAGGAAGTTCAGCATAATAGATACAAGAATAGATTTATAGGTAGAAAAGGTGTAGCCGTACCGTCGGCAGAGTGCAAGTTTAAAGCTGCAGACATAAAGCTACCGTTGTTTATTAACAACGTCGATAAGGCAGCGTCTCCTGCGGATATTGCGGACTACATTAAGGAAAAGACAAAAGTGTGTGTCAGTCTGGAGAGGATAAGCATGAAGCAGCACAAGGATTATGATGCCTATAAAATATTTATACCTAGGCACAAGCTAGCACTTTTTATGGACGACAAGATTTGGCCCGAAGGAATATCCTTTCGACGTTTTATAGACTTTGAGCGTAGAAAAGTTGCAGTTAAAAATCGTAATGGATAGAAGACCAATAAGAAAATCGAATAACAGTTTTTTCAGTTTTAACTGTAAGTCGCTGAAAAATTCTATGGCCGACGTAAGATGGCTATGTCAGCAAGCAAATATAGTAGCACTTCAGGAGACGTGGCTCTTTTCTCATGACCTTCCGATCCTGGGTACTATTGATGATGAATTTGGTTTCACCGGAACGACAGCAATGGATTCGTCTTCGATTTCAGTACAGCGGGGCCGACCATTTGGTGGAGTTGCAATTTTATTCAGGAAAAAAGCTTTCAGCTGTGTTCAGGTCATAGAATGCCGTAGTGTGCGACTCGCGGCTATAAAAGTGGTTGTGTGCGAGCGTTCCTTCCTAGTTTTCTCGGTCTACATGCCAACTAATGACTCTAAAAACCTATCTGAATTTACTGATTGTCTTAGTGAAATTAGCGCTATTACTGAGAGTACAGAAGTTTCGGCTGTTTTTACTTTGGGGGACTTTAATGCTGACCCTACAGAGTTATTTGGAAATGAACTTGTGAATTTCTGTCAAGATCAAAATTGGAAGTGTGCAGATATAGACATATTAGGCAGTTCATCAAACACCTTTACCTTTATCAGTGACGCCCACGGCACTACAAGCTGGCTTGATCATTGCGTAGTCACAGAATCAGCCTGGCAGTCGGTGATAGATGTTAGAGTGCATAACCAGAACGTGTTTTGTTCTGACCATTTCCCTCTGGAGATAATGTGCGACATGACTGTATTAAAGCCAGAAAAACCTATACAAAACAAGATTCGTAACAGAGTACTGTGGGGGGAAAGGGACAGCCAGCAAATTTTGCAATATCAGGAGCTATGTAATGAAAAATTTAAACATGTTCATTTTCCATCTGAACTCTCAGAGTGCTGTGACAATATATGTAATAGTTTAATGCATAGGTTAGTTATAGATAAATTATATAAATCAATTGTTGACATTTTATGTGATGCGGCTGAAAACAGCTCAAGATTGAAAACAAATGTAATTAAAAAGAAACAATGTGTCGTGGGCTGGAATAAACATGTGCAAGATGCTCATAGATCAGCACGACTTAAGTATCAAGTTTGGCTGTTACACGGCAAACCTACGCGCGGACAAATTTATGAAGGTATGACCGAGACACGGCGTGTTTTTAAAGCTAAGCTAAAATGGTGCCGCATCAATGCCGAGCAAATTAAAATGGATATTCTCGCATCACATCACGCTAAGAAGGACTTCAAAAACTTTTGGAAAAGCACTAAAAGTCTAAATCCCTCGTTACAGGCCCCTCTCAATGTTGATGGTGTAACCGACTCTCGTGAGATAGCTAATAGATTCAAAAGTCTTTTCCAAGTAGAGCCTGTACCCTTAGTCGGCTCGCAGCCGGTGCTCGATACTAAAACTCGACATGGCGTGTCATCTGGTCTATCGCCACAATTCACAGCAAAAGAAGTGGCATCTGTGATCAAAAACATGACCAGAGGCAAGTCACCGGGACACGACGGGATTAGTATTGAGCACCTGCAGCACGCCGGTGTACATTTACCGCGAGTGCTGGCCATGCTTTACACCTTCTGTGTAAGACATTCATACATGCCAGAGGATTGTTTAAGGACAGTTGTTGTACCAATAATTAAAAATAAGACAGGTGACTCATCGGATAAGAGTAATTATAGGCCCATATCGTTGGCTACGACCTTGGCGAAAGTGCTGGACAGCCTGCTTGATAGCATATTGAGCAAACATATTAATCTGAACGATGCCCAGTTTGGTTTTCGACCTGGGTTATCTACAGAGACAGCGATACTCTGCCTCAAGCACACTGTCCGGTATTACACCGACCGAAAAACACCGGTCTACGCCTGTTTTCTCGATCTCTCGAAGGCCTTCGATTTGGTGTCCTATGATGTGCTCTGGAAGAAGATGAGAGCGGAGACCAGTCTGCCAGATGACTTGATCAACATTTTTGATTATTGGTATAACCACCAAACAAATGTAGTGAGGTGGGCGGGAGAAGTTTCCGACGCATATGGGTTGAGATGCGGTGTGAGGCAGGGGGGGTTGACATCTCCACGCCTTTTCAACCTCTATGTAGATGGACTTGTCCAGGAACTGAGCAGCGCTGGCGTGGGATGTTCCATAGATGGAACTTTTGTTAATAACATCAGTTACGCCGACGACATGGTGCTGCTGGGTCCCTCGATAAGTGCCGTCAGGAAACTTCTCAAGATCTGTGAGGAATACGCTGGGGCCCATGGGCTCAGGTACAATGGAAAGAAGAGCGAGTGTTTGGTATTTCAATCAAAGGGTTTCAAGACCAGCACTGTGCCTCCCCTCATACTGAACGGTGTCCCTTTGGCTAGAGTCCCACGTTTCAAGTACCTGGGTCACTGGGTCTCGGAGGACCTCACTGATGCTGAGGACATTGAGAGGGAACGCAGGGCGTTGGCTGTCAGAAGCAATATGTTGGCACGCAGATTTGCTCGTTGTACTGCAGCAGTAAAGATTTCGCTTTTTAAGGCATACTGCCAGTCTTTTTATACGTGCAGTCTGTGGGTCAACTATTCGCAGAAGACAATCAACGCCCTGCGGGTGCAATACAATAACGCATTTAGGATGTTGCTGGGGCTGCCCTGGCGCTGCAGTGCATCAGGCATGTTTGCTGACGCTCGAGTGGACGGCTTTCATGCCATAATGCGCAAGCGAGCCGCCTCGATGCTAAGCCGCGTCCGGAGCAGCACCAACAGCATTCTGAGTGTTGTTGCAGGTCGGATCGACTGTCCGGTCATTAACCATGCAGTGCGGTTACATGTCCATATTAATAATAATAGATAAACTGCTGACATTTGATTTCGATTTTATTTTGTTTTATTTTATTTTGTGACATTTAATTTCAATTTTTACTCATTTATATTTCATTTAACTTATCCTTAATTATTGTTACTATTGACATGCACCTAATTATAATTTTATTTTATTAGCTGATTTTAATGTAATTTGTGTTTTTAATGTAATGTATATGGACTTGGTCTGAAATAAATGATTAATAATAATAATAATTTCCATCAAAAGAAAATAAATCCAAAAAACGGCCGAGGAATGAACAATCTTGGAAAAAAAATCTGCAGCTACCGCTAGAGCAAAAGGAGAGGAATATGTATCTTACAAAGGAGAGATAGTACCGGAAAAAAAGATTAAGGAAGGGATTTTGTGCCACGAGAAGTGCAGGCATATATGCTCCAAATAATAAATAAATTTTCCATTGAAGATCGGCAGTCTATTTTTAACAACTATTATTCCCTGGACACCAATAGTAAGAATGCCCTATTATTCAGCAGCATTGAGAGTAAGCCTGTAGCGAATAAACGCTGTAATGCTAGAAAGCATAAATCTGCTTCCTACAAGTACTACGTAAAAAAGCATGGAATTACGACACAAATATGCAAGTTAGGTTTGTGCGGCATTTACCAGATAGGTCGCAAAAAAATTGATCTCATTATAAAAGGAATCAAGGAAGGACTTGCAGCTCCAAAACCAGATCAGAGAGGCAGACATCAGAATCGTCCTCACAAAATGGATGATGACGTTGTTAAACGTATTAAAGAACATATTTCAAGTTTTCCTGCTGAACAATCACATTACTCACGAAACAAAAATATGAACAAACTCTATTTGTCACCGCTACTGAATGTAACCAAGATGCACAGTCTATACCTAGAAATGTGTCGTAATAAAGACCTATCAGACAAATACCGTGTCAAGAAAACTTCATATAGGTAGGTAACCAAATTTTTGTCACACAATTCAACCTGTCTTTTGGATACCCAAAAAGTGACACATGCGCTACTTGCGATGCTGGAGACTCAAATGAACAACATAAGTCAAATTAATATGCTGCTGTTGAAGCTATGCAAGCTGACCGAAAAAAACCAATCCGAGATGGAGATATTGTGTACATTACGATGGATTTACAACAAACCATGCCGTTACCAAAAATAACAACTTCAAAAGCGTTCTACTTGCGTCAACTTTGGTTTTACAACCTGGGTATACATGTTTGTGATGGAAGCAAAGAAAAAGCCGTATGTTGCACCTGGACTGAAGATGTTGCGGATCGCGGAAGTGCTGAAGTCGCCAGCGCACTTTTAAGATTTGTGGAAGTAGATCCAAGTTGCCAAAACAAAGATCACCTATTGATTTGGTCAGATTCATGTGCCGGCCAAAATAAAAATTTCACCATGATTACACTTTATCAATATCTTATCCTAAAAGGATATTTCAAAGTAATCGATCACAAGTTTCCTGAAGTTGGCCATTCTTATTTAGATTCAGATCGTGATTTTGGCAGAATAGAAAAAGTCTTAAGAAAGCATGACACCGTTTATGTTCCTGACCAATACCGTGACATCATTTGCAAAGCTTCTCGTAATAATACAGTCATGGATATGACCGAACATTTCAGACAAATTGGTAAGCTACAAGAGAATCTCAATTTGATAAACAGGAAAAAAGATGTAAGCAATGGAAAAATCAGTTTTAGGGATGGTATCAAATGGATTCGAGTTGAGGAGTATGGATGTTATCTATACAAAAAATCGTACGATGAAATGACACCATTTAAAAAGGTGGACATATTAAAAAAAAGATCGAACGTGTCCGAGAATTTAGAAATTCCACGTAAGACCGGTAAGTATGGTACTGTTTCAGCAGAAAAAAAACAGAATTTCCGAGAGCAACTTAAGTTCGTAAAGCCAGAATTTCGCTATTTTTTTGAGTCAATTTTAAGCCAAGAATAGTATTTTTTATATGTAAGATGTTGCACACTTGAGATCACTGCAAATACTTAGCTTAAGTTTTTGAAGAAGCTGGTTCTGTTTATTAAAAAAATATAAATGTTTATTCAATATCAATATTCGTACTTAGCACCCCAATTTTTTAGAGCCTCAAGAACAAATTGGTTTAAGTTAGTTCATGGAAGAAAGAGTTATGTTTAGTTTTTTTTTAAATATAATATTTAATACGTCTTCAATTATTTGTTTACCTAATAATAATCCCCCCTATTGAAATGGGTAATAAGTTGATAACTGTTGGCGAACAAGTTGACAACTCGGTGAACAAGATGATAAATCGTTGGTGAATGATTTGGCAATTCAATTTTTAAGAAAACTATAGAGAAATTCAGTAATTTCTTGTCATTATTTGAAAGATCGCAACAAATAATGTTTAAAACAACATAGACACTTAAAAAATTGCCGATTTACCAGTCAACTTTAAACTGGCCGACCTGTAAAATTGGCATTTATGAGCATGTCAACATATTCACGCCAGACACGGAATTGACGACGGACTAGTTGTGTCCGGAATTATAAATACGTTGTAGTAGCTTGGGAATCGACACCGCAGACAGAAAAACACCTTAACAAATTTAACTAACATACTTTTACTTGAAGAAATCTGAATTATACAGAACAAGTGGCTTTGAAGGCAGCATTAACCAAAAAAATGGTTCAAATGTGGTCAAACGAGCCATCTACAATCTCAGTGCAAGGCATGCAGCATCTGTAAGAGAACAAATCACAAGGGAAAAGATTGCAAGTACAAAAATAAAGCTACTCAGTGTGGAATATGCAAAAAAAAACACAAAGCATAAAGCATGGATTCTTGATATGGCAAAACGCGGATTTCCTTTGAGTAAAGGAGTTAGAAAGTGTCTCAAAAATCATTGCAAAGACTGGTACTAAGACCCCATTTAAAGATGTAAAGCCAGGAGACACATGGTACCAGAAATTTTTAAAGCGGCATCCGGAAATCAGCATTCTCGAACCAGAAGGAATCAATAATGCAAGAGTAGCTATAACCGAAAACCACATAAGAAATAGTTTAAGGAGCTGCAAGAACAACTAAAATCTATAGATGCGGTTGATATATTTGAAGATCCAATTAGGATCTTTAAAGGGGACGAAACAGGATTTTCGTTATGTCTAAAAAGTAACAAAGTTTTGGGACCTAAAAGGTAAAAAAACTTGTACATCATTAAAAAAATAATGAAAAAGAAAACAACAGTTTTACTGGTATTTGCGGCAAGTGGACACTGGTAATATTCCCATATGTGAGACCCCCCAAAAGCGTTAGTTGATATGCCAAAATCATGGGACCTTGGCTGATCAGAAAACGGTTGGATGAAAAGTGACGTATTCTATTAATATATTACCAATGATTTCAACGCTTGGTTGATAAAAAATGAGGTAAAGAAGCCTATTCTCTTATTTATTGATGGCCACAAATATCACATGACATTTGCTTTAAGTGAGTTTTGTCAAGAAAATTGCACAATTCTTTATGCTTTGCCACCAAACAGCACGCATATGCTACAACCAGCAGACGTAAGTGTGTTCAGACCTCTAAAACAAAATTGGAAGACAACTTCCAGTATCAGGCAAAATAAACAGTGTCAATCAAAAAATATAAACAAAAACGTTGACTCAGCGTGAAGCTGCTGAAAAATACAAAATACCTAGGATTTCTATGATTTTGAAACTGTGTATAAATACTTGCACAAACATCGTTACTGATCGTTACGCTCGCCGCCTTACGAGCACCACTGCGTTTGTTTTTGCTCGGTAAATTATTTTACGAAACGAGTAATAAAAGTGCAGTTATAAATGTGAAACTGATATTTATGCGACTTAAACATTCCCGTACCGAGTGACGTATATTTGAAGAAAATAGGTCCACAAGTACCGAAGACATAAGCAAAATCTTTTTAAATTTTTGCTAACGGTCACGTACGTGAACTCATATTAACAATCAGCTGTGTCGCGCCGCTTGTGGCCTGCGGTGACTCACCGCGCGCTGCCTGTTACTTGCACATTACGTACATTAGACGCGTGAAAAAGTGTGAATATTTTTGTTCATCGCCAATTCTTGACGTGACCATTATGAAATGCGCCGGTTGTTTTGGCCGGATGATGATGACTGTTGGCGACGCAGTGATGCGGCCTCCTCAGTGGAGTGCAACCTCCATGGGCAAGCAACAGGCTGGCAAGCGCTGCTGACACGGCGTGTCATAAAAATAACTTTCGAACTAAAAATAAAAATGGATAAGAAAAAAAGTGGAACTTTGGCCAAATTAGTATAAATGAGCAATAAACGGATTTTGTGGTTTACAAAAGCCTTTTCACTCTCTCCTGCACCCACCGGTCGCTAACAATGACCTAGGAATTAAATGCACTATACTTACGTGTTATAAAACTTATCACCTTTGCGTGGGTGGAAAAAATGCAGCTGGAGGCTCCTGCAGCACCTGGGTATGCCCGGAATGTTCCTGTGCAGCCAAAAAAGGTGGAGATAACACCCTGACTCCTGTAGGCTTCTCGAAAAAATTGCGAGATGCAAATTTTACGATTCGTAAGACTACATCGTCATTTCCAAATCTAAGACAAGAATTAAACTTATTAGGACAACTGCTCAGTCATTCGATCTCAGTTACTAAAATAAATGAGGCTCGAATGGAAAGGCATGCAATCCAAATGGAACACTTCCAGGATAAGTATAAACAGTACGAAGCCACAAATACCGTAATGGCTAAGGAGAAGCAGAAATATACGGCCCAAATAAAACAGCTTGCATCTAAATTATTATGTGTGTGCTCAGCAGATCCTAGTGTTGTAGGTGTACCGGTAATTACGCCAACGACCCAAGTCTCCGAACCTCGGAATGTGGAAACCACACCGCAGCCGCCACCGGTGGCGGAAACACAGCGACCGCTGCCGCCGCTCAAACGCAGAATAAAAAGGGTAGCACCGAAAGGACGCAGAAGCAGTCCAGAAAACGCCGCCAGTCCTTTAGCGACTTGACCTCAAAAACTTCGACTCACGAAATACGTCATTGAATACGAATCAACGGGAAATTCGCTCGACTTAAAAACCACAATTCATCACTCGGAAATTCGCTCGAACTTTAAAACCACAACTCATAACTCGGAAATTCGCTCGAACTTGGAAACCACGACTTATCACTCGGAAATTGGCTCGAACTTTAAAACCACGACTTATCACTCGGAAATTAGCTCTAACTTGGAAACCACGACTTATCACTCGGAAATTCGCTCTAACTTGGAAACCACGACTTATCACTCGGAAATTCGCTCAGACTTGAAAACCACAACTCATCACTCGGAAATTCGCTCGAACTTGAAAACCCCGACTTATCACTCGGAAACTAGCTCGGACTTGAAAACCACCACTTATCACTCGGTAATTCACTCGAACTTTAAAACCACGACTTATCACTCGGAAATTCGCTCAGACTTGAAAACCACAACTCATCACTCGGAAATTCGCCTGAACTTGAAAACCCCGACTTATCACTCGGAAAATTGCTCGAACTTTAAAACCACGACTTAACATTCGGAAATTAGCTCGGACTTGAAAACCACAACTTATCACTGGGAAATTCGCTCTAACTTGGAAACCACGACTTATCACTCGGAAACTAGCTCGGACTTGAAAACCACCACTTATCACACGGTAATTCACTCGAACTTTAAAACCACGACTTATCACTCGGAAATTCGCTCAGACTTGAAAACCACAACTCATCACTCGGAAATTCGCTCGAACTTGAAAACCCCGACTTATCACTCGGAAAATTGCTCGAACTTTAAAACCACGACTTAACATTCGGAAATTAGCTCGGACTTGAAAACCACAACTTATCACTGGGAAATTCGCTCTAACTTGGAAACCACGACTTATCGCTTGGAAATTCGCTTTAACTTGGAAACCACGACTTATCACCCGGAAATTTGCTCGAACTTGGAAACCACGACTTATCACTCGGAAATTTGCTCGAACTTTAAAACCACGATTTATCACTCGGAAATTCACTCGAACTTTAAAACCACAACTCATCACTCGGAAATTCGCTCGAACTTGAAAACCCCGTCTTATCACTCGGAAAATTGCTCGAACTTTAAAACCACGACTTAACATTCGGAAATTAGCTCGGATTTGAAAACCACAACTTATCACTGGGAAATTCGCTTTAACTTGGACACCACGACTTATCACTCGGAAATTCGCTCGGACTTGAAAACCACAACTCATCACTCGGAAATTCGCTCGAACTTGAAAACCCCGACTTATCACTCGGAAAATTGCTCGAACTTTAAAACCACGACTTATCACTCGGAAATTAGCTCTAACTTGGAAACCACGACTTATCATTCGGAAATTCGCTCGGACTTGAAAACCACCACTTCTCACTCGGAAATTCACTGGAACTTGAAAACCACCACTTTTCACTCGGAAATTCGCTCGAACTTGAAAACCACGACTTTTGAAAAACACCGCAGTTTAGTGTTAACCAGCAAAACCTGGGAAAATGTCGAGACCGAAAAACAACAAAAAAAGTTGAATGAAACAAGAAAACGAAGCAAAACGAAAAGAGTTAGAGGGCAATAAACGCGGCTATCTTGCAGATTTTTCAGTAGCCGTGAGTCAGTGGACGGGAGCGCACTGCGCATTTGCGGTCGAGGCTTAGCTAAAGGCTAAAACACACATACGACGGGCGCGGGTCCGGCGCGGAGCGGGTCGCGCGCGGGAGCCGCTCGGCATCCGCACGAATTGCATACCCTTAGGCCGTGCGCTGCGTTAAGCGGGTACACGGCGCGGGCACCCGCGCGGCGTGATGTTTCATGTAAATTCATAGAGCAGCGCTGCGTAAGGCGGAACGCCCGTCACACGCGGCGCGGGCGACGGGGGTACGCTCGCGTGTCCGTGCGACGGAGCACGCGAGCGGAGATGTTTCTAGAAAATCAGTGAGCGCCGCTGCGTTATCCGTGTCGCACGCGCCGTGCTTGTACAATCAAGTTGATAAACATGAGTGATATTGATACGGAACGTGTTATTTTAGAAGTGCAATGTCGCCCCGCTTTATGGGATTTGTCTAACAACTTGTATAAAGACAGGGATGCGCGTCAAGCTGCATGGCTCGAGATTTGTAAAGAATTATACGAAAATTATGAGGACTTCAGTGACACAGAAAAAAAGTCAACAGGTAAATTCTTACTTTTTATTATGACTTTATAAATTTATTTACTACATACTTATTTACTTCTTTCATTTATTAAGGTGGGTACAGACTATATAACATAACATGTTATACGACATTGCTATATAACAAGTTTCAGATAATGTGGACACTGAATGATATAAAACATGTTAAAATAACATGTAGGTAATATGTTACATAGTCTGTACCCACCTTTAGGCTTAGTAAACATTTTGTATTTACTTATGTTAATTGTTATTTAACTATTGTATTGTGACCTCTTCACGAGCAAATTTTTTTAACTTAAGTAAATAATCAATAAATACAGCGATCTTGCCACGATACCTTACCGTTTGTGGCAAAGTAATCAGCGAACTGATCTCGTATTGTATACGAGTTTCTTTGAACTAGCCCAAATCCATTTGTGATATCGCGGATATGGCGGGGTGTTATGACAACATCGCTGATATTACCGAGTCCGTCTCTTTTTCGTACAAAATTATGCATTATACAAATTGCTTTTATGAAACAAATGGCATGTTCTCTAGAAACGTTAAGTGGACGATGAAGTATTCGAAACTTATTGGCCATTATTCCAAAGGTTGATTCAATGTAACGTCTAGCTCTTGACAATCTATAATTAAATATTTTCTTTCTATGATCCATTGCAATAGCCCGCGCATATGGTCGCATAAGATGTGTAGACAGTCCAAACGCTTCATCCCCAACTATGACGTATGGCACTGGTGTGGTAGCTGCAGTATTGGTTGGTTTATTATTTTGTAGCACTGGCAATGATTTTGGAGGAGGAATATCTAATAGCTCATCCTGCATCTGTTGAAATAAAGTGCTGTTGGTGAAAACTGAAGAGTCAGATTCTTTACCTTGTATTCCAACATTTATGTAGGTGAATTCATAGTTTGCGTTACACATTGCAAGCAAGACAATGGAATAGTAATGTTTGTAATTGTAGTAAAGTGATCCGCTGTGAGGTGGTCTTATAATCCGTATATGTTTTCCATCTACAGCACCTAAACAGTTAGGAAAATTTGTGTTGCTTAAAAAGCCTTCTGCTATATCTTCCCATCGCATACGTGTAAATACTGGTATACATTCTTCTTTCAGTCTTTGCCATATAATTTGACAGACATCATTAACAATTTTTCGGATGGTAGATTGTCCCGCATGGTACGCCAAGTGCATATCCACGAAAGTATGTCCACTTACTAAGTACCTGTGAAAAATACAAAATTAATTTTTAAGTATGTATTTATTATTTTATTTTATTTTTATTATTTTTCATTTTTCAGAAAAAAAAATACAAGCGCGTTGGAAAACCGCGAGAGATTGCTATACGAAAGTCAAAGCTAGTAACAAGAAACTTAAGTCTGGTTCTGGTGCTAAAAAAGGAAAAGGGTACAGCTATTATAATATTATGACTTTTCTGGACTCTAACAAAAGAGTAGAAGGACAAGAATCTTTGGAAAATTCTCAGGACGACTCTTCGGGTCATACAAGTACACTTGAATTGTCCCAACACCCAATAGTTGACACTAGTGAGGTGTTAATACCTGAGACCAGTACATCTGGAAATGAAAATGACACAGCAAGCAGAGAAACGCAAAAACAATCAAAGCGTAAAAAGGCGTCGTCGCCGACTCCTTTTGAAATACAATTATTACAATCCATACAACACAAAAAGGACGAAGAAAATGATGAAGACTTGTCATTTTTTAAATCTATTATGCCAAACATAAAAAAATTGTCTACATATCAAAAATTATTGTTTCGATCAAAGGTATTAAACTTATTAATTGACATTGAAAGAGAAAATGTTATTACATTGGAGGATTTATCGAACATCGTAGTGACAAATGACACTCAAGCAGAACATTAATCCTATTATCAATTATTTACTGCATTTATACTCTATTTGAAGAAAGACAAAGATTGGAAGTAGCCTTATAATATTGTTAATTATGATAATTACAATGACTGTGATTTTGATTTACTTTACGTATGTACCTACACTACCAAATTGTTATACTTAGTTCTCATTAAAGTAATTGTAGATTAAAATATTGTTAATTATAATAAGTGATAAATCCAATCACTGTGATTTTACTGTTACTTATGATTATGATAAGTCCAATAACTGATTTGGTTGTATACATGCGTGATCTTGACTGACAAAATAAAAATATTTTATATCAAGAAAAACATTTTATTTACTTACCTTGCCGTTATTGCCAACCTCTCTATTGGTAATATAATTGATACACTTTTTACTTTAAGAGTATTAGCACTATGTTTCAAATATGGTTCAAGTTTCGAAAATAATTCATCAAATGTAGACGTTGACATTTTAAAATACTTAAAAAATCTCCTCTCATCTTCTCTTAATAGCGTAAACTTGGTTACAAATTCTCCACACAACAATCTGGACGAGACATATGGGCTGATTGGCTGCCGCTGTTGTCTACGTCGTCTTTTGGCTAGGTAGTATATCAACAAATAATCCATTATGAATCGACTGTACACCCGCACGTCTAAAATTGTACTGGCGGCGCTGCGTTTAGCGGGAGGTCGTTGCGGATACCCGCGACGGGCTATTTGTCCGCGACGGAGCACGACGCGGATGCCCGCGACGGATGCCCGCGTCGGATGCCCGCGCCGTGCACCCGCTTAACGCAGCGCACGGCCTTAGAGGACATCAAAATTTTGCCGTGACGCGTAGTGGCAGAGAGGTCAGACCTCCAGTAAAGTTTGTATGTCAATAAATGTTATTGTATCTTTAAGGTAGTTAATAAGTTTAATAAGGGTGTGTGGGTAATTAATTCTTAATTTACATTTTTTATTAAAACATAAGCTTAATTTAAAAGGAGGGAGATGTTGTAGGTAGATCTTAATCATTATTATATTATTATGTGGGTAGCCCCAAATAAAGTCAGTTGTCTTCTCACTGCTTACACGGCTGTTTCATTTACCTGTTTACCAAACACTACAAGCAGGAACCAGTTATCCTCGTCCGACACCAAGACGACAGTCCGCCTCTTCTGAAGACAGTGACGGAAAAACGATCGTGGGCTAGCAAAAAAGTGGAATAAAGCCAATGTTTTGGTTTACCGAATTCTTTTATTACGTAACAATGCGCTTGGTAAATGGAAACACCTATGGACCGAATGGCTCTTTAAAAATGAAAACGTTAATACAGCGTACGCTGTCAGTCATAAGGGGTGGATGGAAACCACAATCTTCGTACAATATGTCAAAGGTGTTTTCTTGCCAGCTATCGGAGGGAAACGGGCAATCTTATTGGTCTATGATGATCATTCAACACATGTCAGTGTCATAGAGCTTCTAGAGGCCGAACAAACAACTGAACCGAAAAATAACTGTTCTTAAACTGGCGGCTCACTCTTCCCATATACTTCAGCCATTAGACTTGTGATGGTCTCCGCCACGCCACGCTACGCGTATAATACATTTGGAGTGTGGCAATTGTGCCAATGCCCGAGCACTCTGTTGTCTGATTTGTCTATGATTATTAACTATGATTGTCTATTGATCGACAGGGAGTGAGATTATTGCATAATCCATCTAGAGACCGCCATTGTTGGTGCTTAGCATAGAGTTAACAACGTAACGCCCTAATCCACATTTCAACAAATAAAACGCATCATAACATACAGGCTCCGAGAGTTTTATTGGATCTACAGACAAATAAGGAAACAAATTCAGTTTATTTACATAAAAAAATTACATAATTTTTTTTTATGTAAATAAACTGAATTTGTTGAACAAGGAAACAAGTGACTCCAAAGACTGTAGTACGATGAAACCTACGAAAGACAAGTGGGACAGCGAACTGGTAAAATGGCAAAGACTTCATATGGGAGCGAAACTCTCAAAACAACAATTTGCCAAGATCTTAACTATGATTTGGGATGATTTAAATCAAGTAGTCATTCAAAATGGCTTCAGCAAAACAGGCATTTATCCTTTTAATAGAGATTCAATTCCAAAAGACAAGTTCGACAATACGTCATGTTTAAGATGGGAAGAACATCTCCGACAGCAAAACGAACAGTCTCTGATCAGAATGGTAAAGAAAATCTGGAAGGAATTTATACCCAGAAAGAAAACAAAGATCCAACAACAACAGAATAAAATTAATATTTAAGGGAGCTAAAAAAAACACGTTTGTTGTATGGGAGCCCTCCCATACAACAAACGTTATTTGTTTGCTCGTTTTGCCACGATATTGATAATGGAAACAGGTAGACGCTTGAAATATAAATTTAAAAAAAAACCTGTTATGATAATTACTATTTTTTTTAAACTCACCTAAGTCAATTATTGTAATTTTTTGAGAAAATAAAATCTTAAATCATAATATTCACTGAATATTTAGTTATATTATTCACGTTAAAAATAAATAATTAAATTGAAACAAATATTTATAGGGGGCAAATATATGTATGGGATACAACAAACGTGTTTTTTTTACTCGTTTTTGCTCGATATTGATAACGGCAACAGGTAGACGCTTGAAATATTCACAGAATAATTAGTTATATTATTCCATGATGCAAATAAAAAATTAAATTGAAACAAATGTTTAAGTTGGATTTATTTTTGATGTATTTGGTTATCTATTTCTTGTAAAAGTTTTATTCTTTAGTTTATTTGTTTGGTTGACAAGCTTTTTGTTTTTTAAATTATAAGTTTTTTTCATGCACGCCTACATACCATTTGTTCCAACCTGGTGGATGACTGGCAGAAAATGTTTAGCATTAAGCCCTCCATTTGAGAATTTGTATTTTATTTGTAAGTGTGCAATAAAGTATTAAAAAATAATAGGGCCATTATTTTATTTAGGGTACTAAAATTGGTCCTCATCGAACAAAACCGATTTTTTCAAAAAAAATTGGTAATTACAAAAATAAAACAGCTATTAGTAGCTACCAATTAAAATACCTGTACCAGAAAAACATATGAATTAATGTTAAATACTATATTTATTTGCAAATTACGGTAACTTAGTTGTTTTTTTAAGCAACGCAGTTGTTTTCCCTATAAAAATTGGATGTCCCTCTGAACGAGTCACTTGACATAAACTTAAATTGCTTTAAAAATGTTCACGACGTCAATATTTTTGAAAGTTTTAAGTAATACGTAATTGTTTTAACTTTATTAGAAAGCCAATAGGTATGATTTTACCACAACAGTTTAATAATAATAAAATATTTCTCGCCGTGTCCCCGTTGCAAAGCAAAATGGCGCGTACCCAGTGTTACCATAGGAAAGTGAACCTTAAATAAAGCTTTTTAGACATCTTTACTCCCAATATCCTTTGATCGGCCATGAATTTGATATTGGCGCGCGGGAGGGTGGCGGGGCGGTGGAACTGACAAAGCTAGTCGCTCGAGAGTCACCGTTCGGGGCGCGTGTGTTTATTGTGCGACCACTGAGTTACCGGCGACGGACGGTGAGTTTCCTAGATATTATTAATTTTATTCAATGCAAAATATGTAATAATTAGTCAATATTATGGATTTATCATAATTGATTTAGTATATGTGTCCATTTAAGTACTAAGTTTGAATACGTTTAAGTTTTACAACTGCGTTACCACTACACTGCGTTACTACCAGAAGTAACGCAGTTGTAACTTTGGTAACACAGTGGTTTTCCGTATGCTTTTCACACATTAATCACACATTTTACGGCAGAAATATTACATTTAAGTATTGTTTTGTTATAGAATAATAACATCGAAAAAAATGGCCTTAACATCGGCTGAAAAACAACGGCGTTATAGGCAAAAAATTAAAGAAAATGTAGTGAAAAATGCCGAAGCCAAAAAAAAACATCTGGAACGCTATCATGCTACAAAAAAATTCGTAAAAGACATGACAGAGAGGGAACATAGATCTGCTAAACGCAAATAGAAGATTGCAAACAAGAAACGTCGAGAACGTCAAAAAGCAGCACAGGCCATTTTGGTTGAAATCCTAGTTTCCACAACACGTTCAGGCACTCCCATTTCTCCTAGGTCAAGGGGAAGAAGACATGTAAGACGAGACCGGTCTGCATTATACAGACAAAATATGAAATTGCAAGAGCAAATGGATAAACTAAAAAAGAAGTGTAAAGTTATGGAGAAAGATGTTTCTTACGAACCGTATGAAAGTATTTTGGAGATAGTTCCGAAGCCCAAAATAATTAAGAAGGGAAAACGAGTGTACTACGAATTTAATGCGCCATTAAACATTTTTGAAAAATGAGACAACATTTTTGAAAAATATTTCTACTAAAAAGTTGATGTTTCAAAGTTTTTTTTACATAGTATGTTTAAGAAGAGTTTTGTTAATTTTTGTTTAATTTTGAAGACTATAATTGTTTTCTCATGTTTATATTAGTTTAAACTTGACGAAAGTACCAAATACTGTGATTAAGATACCACTGTGTTACTTTTTGTCCCTCTTTTTCTGGTAGCATTTTGTGCCATAAAGCTAATTAATATTAAATAAGGACTTTAAATTTAATGATAAATCCATTATTTAACTTGTTTGTAGCTATTCCTTATGCCATCAGCATAAAATTATTACTATTTATTCCTATTTTCGAAATGTCATTCATTTTAGTTTAATGTTTGGTAACACAGTGTAAAACTTAGTTATAAAAGAAATCATTAGACTGAGATTATTTGTGATTTAACTTTATAAGATTATCCTATTACTGTTGTTAGTTTATATGTGATATGTTTCCGAACTGAACTAAATGTTCTAAACAATAAAACTTCATTTTGTAAGAAAGTAACGCAGTTGTTATTTTTCCTCATAATTTCATGAACAAACGTCAATAAATATGAGACTTAGCAAGAAAACATCACTGCCAATGTATATAATGTTTACTATAGATAATAGTGAACATGAATAAACATTAAACGGTACAAAATACTTTAAAAAAAATCCAAAAAAAAAAAAACTGCGAACGTAGTCTAAATTGGTCCCTAAATAAAATAATGGCCCAATAAATAATAATATTCATGGGCTCCTATACAACGAACGTGATTTTTTTGCCGTTTTTATAGATAATGGTGCGGAACCCTTCGTGCGTGAGTTCGACTCGCACTTCACCGGGTTTTTTTCCTTCTTTGGGGCTATTATAGCTACATACAATCGGCACATTTGCCATCTTCAAGTTTCCTTAACTTCGTTATTGGCTAGTTGAAACGGTCAGTCGTTAAGGGCGACCCACCCGTCGTTTCCGTTCGGCAGTTTCACTTGTATCAGCCTTAACACGGACCCGTTCTCATCAGTTCCAAACTGTAAATAACGATTTGTACACTATTATCATAAAAACAAGACCCAAAAAGCATGTTTATGTAAAGCACGCAATTGCAACGCAATTTGCAATTTTGAAATAAATATCAATATAAAAAACCGACTTCATAAAAATGACAGAACTGGACCACATTGAAAATGTACCACACGGGAAGCACCAGCTTTCAAATAAAAAAATTATCATCAAAATCGGTTCACCCAGTCGAAAGTTCTGAGGTAACAAACATTTAAATTTTAAAAAAACAGTCGAATTGCGTACCTCATCCTTTTTGGAAGTCGGTTAATTTATTTATTTATTAACTAAAACGGTTATAACCAATTACATTAGTTAAATTATAGAAATTAAATTTAAAATGTCACAAATTTGTCAAAATAAAAGAATTAAAATAATAAAATATACACAATGTCAAGATTAATAAGTAATAATACTTACAGACTATAAACAAAATCAATTCAAAAATAATTGTCATATTAAATAAGGTAAATTAAAGCTGTGTTAAATATAACAGCTAATATTAATATAAAAAGTTAATATATCATTCTTCATCTTCCGCGTCTATCACCTTGCGCACCTTCTCCTCGCAGTACTCCAGACACATTGACAAAACACTCTTCCATTCATCCGCTAGCACATCACATTCAGGCGTCCTGGCCAGGAGGCGATTAAACGCAGCGAGAGTGTGCTGTATAGGGGAATGGCCGTGAGCAATAGTTCGCCCTGGGGGGACAGAAAACAGTGGATGGCTACCTCGACGAGGGCTACTGTCTGGCTCAGGAACGAAAAGACGTGACAACTTGCTTAGAAGGTTAGGTGCGTCAATCTTGTTGTGAAGAATCTTGCACATAACTACCATTTGGTTACATTCACGGCGAAGTTCTAGGGAATTGTAGCCTAAGCATCCAAGAAGAAAGTTTGTTGGGTACATATAAGGATAATATGCATATTTCCGTTTATAAAGGCAACGGAGGAATGCTTTTTGTACCTTTTCAAGCATGGCCGTGTAAGTTTGCTCATGTGGATTCCACACACATGCGCTGGCTTCGAGTTTGCTACGAACGAGTGCTTCAAAGAGTCGCCGAATGACATAGGTCCCTTCAAAGTCTTTAGAGTTCCTCATTACAAATCCTAGTCTTCGATAAGACTCTTTGGCGATGACGGCTATGTGGTCGTTAAAGGTAAGCTTTCGGTCGAAAGTGACACCCAAGTCTTTTATCGTAGTAGATCTAGTGATTTCATAAAAGTCCAACTGATATTTGTATTCAACTGGGTGCCACTTGCGAGTGAAGGTCATAGCATGGCATTTCAATGGATTAAATTCCATTTTATTTGCGACACTCCATGCATAGACAGCTTCCACATCGCGCTGGAGTTTCATACAATCCTCCCCAGACCTTACTTCAATGAACAACTTCAGATCATCAGCATACAACAGACATTTAGAGTGCTTAATGACATCAGGGAGATCATTGATCATAAAGACAAAAAGCAGAGGGCCGAAAATAGATCCCTGACTGACCCCAGATCTTGTATGGTAAGGAGATGAATCGTACGTTCCTAACCTAACAAACTGCTGACGATCTCTAAGGTAGTCTGCAGTGAACTTGAGCAACCCTGGGGCAAAGCCTATGTCATTTAATTTTGTAAGCAAAATGTCGTTATTGACTCTGTCGAATGCCTTACGCAGATCAAAATATAAGACATCGACTTGGCTACCCCGGTCTAGGCAAGCCGAGATGAAGTCGGTAAGCTCCAACAGATTCGTGTCGACTGACCTTTTCTTCCTAAAACCGTGTTGCTCATTGGCTAAGTACTGCTCCGCTTGCCTGTAGACCTCTTTGTGGATTATTCTCTCAAAAACTTTTGCTGGTGTTGAAAGGATCGCAATAGGTCTATATTCCTCAACAGATTGCTTGTCTGTGCTCTTGGGAATGGGCGTCACCCTAGACAACTTCCATTGTGTAGGATAGATACCCGTTTTCAAGGCTAAATTGAAAATGTGACCTAGCGGCTGAACCAAGAAGTTTAAGCCCTGTTTCAGGAACCACGGTGGAATACAATCTGGGCCGACCGAGCTGCTGGACTTTAAACATTTTATGCTTGAGGCCACCTCCTGAGGTTCTACTCTAAGGATATTTATATATCTTCTACTGTGGTTTTTGTCAGTCTGATTAATATGATTCGCATCTAGTTGAGGCACATCAGGTAAGAAGACACTAGAAAAAAACCTTGCAAAGGCCTCTGACGCTTCAACACCGTTAAACGATTCTCCTTTATAACTAATACACGGCTCAAAACCACCTTTAGATCGCAACCTCGATACATGCTGCCAAAAACCCCTGGGGTTTGCTGATATATTATCCTCAATATCTTTAAGGTGAGAGTCGTGGGCAGCTGAAATACAAATTTTTAACGAAGCTCTAATATCGGAAAATTCTTGATAAGATTTCTCTGATCCACTAACCCTCCATAGTTTATGCAACTTTAATTTACGTTTCATATCCTGGATCATATCATTAGTAAACCAGACAGGATAACGCCTGGTCAAAATTTTTTTGCGGTGTTTTTTAGGAGTAGTCATGTCAAATAGATTATAAATAATGTCATAAAATTCATCAGTGCTTGATTGCACGTCGTCAGAAAGTAGTAAATTGTCCCAAGAAGTTTCCGAAAGCAATTCAAAAAGAAAATTTAAATCACACTTACTGAAATTCCAGTCTCTACTACAATCTATATTGCTAGGTTCTATTTGATTAGAATAGCGAACCGAATCTATCCTAAATCCAATGTCAAGAGGAGGGTGATATAGATCGGGTTTTACAACACCTTCAGCAGACTGGACGCGCACCTCACGCAATCCAATCATCTCCTGAACCAAGGCGACGTCTAGTATTCCTCCATACGAATTCACCACATCATTCTTCTCAAATAGATTACAATACGACATGAAGTAGCAATAATAATTACAAATAGTGTGGGAAGCACTGTTAAGGTTAAGATCGCCTAGAATAATAACAGTTCCTTTAATATTATTAATAAAACTTTCCACCTTGCAGAACCACCGCATATAGTCACTCTCTTCAGCTCGGGGATGTATGTAAATGATACCAACATAGATATTTCGGCCATGCCAATCAAAACTCGCCCACAGGTCTTCACCACAAAAAGTTAAAAAGTCGCAAACGCATGACGAATAAATGAATTTCTAATTATGCATAAGAAAACTGCGTGAAAGAGATGGGATATAAATTCCGCGTGAGTTAGAACGAGAGGGAAAGATCGCTGTGTAAATGCTGTTGCTTACATGCGTAGTTTGTTCCTGTGTTCGCGCAGAGTTGACTGCCTCTATCAAAGCGCCCTCATCAGTTTCCGTGACTAAATCATCTGAAAATCATACAATTGTTTGATATAACTTGCTCATAGTAAGTTTCCTATAAGCAACGAATGTTCGATGCAAACCCGGTTCAAGTGTTTGGAATGACTATTCTGAGAATTTTGGCAGCGTCGGTTCGGTGAACAACATTAATATGATCACACCAATTTGGTTCGGATGGATGTATGGATGGATGGATGGATGGATGGATGTTTGTTACTCAATAGCGCAGAAACGGCTGGATGGATTTGGAAAATATTCAAAAATTAAAAAAAATAACAAAATTATTTATAAAAATACATTGCATATGTCCTAGATTAACACATAGGCTAATTTTCATCACCACGCGGGTGAAACCGCGGGGCGCAGCTAGTATCATATATATGAAAGTTTGGATGGATGTTTGTTACTCAATCACGCAGAAACAGCTGGATGGATTTGGATGAAATTTGGAATATACTTTGCTTATGTCCTGGATTGACATACGGGATACTTTTCGTTATCATCATCATCACCGATTTTCATCACCACGCGGGTGAAATCGCGTGACGCAGCTAGTATTATAATACAAACATACACAATACCCTCCTTTTTGTTTTGTGTCTTTGGGTAAAAACGTTTTGTTCTCGCTGTGAAGTTCACTTACCGCAGTTAACAAATATTTTGTCATCATCACCCATCATTTTGGTGATGATCGGAGATTTGTCCAACGATTCTAATTTGCCCGACGTACGGAATATCTGAAAACAAATTAAGCATTACATTTATTTCAATAACAATATTTTATTATGCACTACTTTAAAAACAGAAAATTAACGAAAAACTTAAAATAATTAATCTACCTATACACAAATAAATATATCATAAAACAATATTCACAAAAAAGTACTAAGTAATCTAAAAGCCCCTCGGTGGTGGGGAAAAGTGGCCAGAATGCTGGCAGCATTGCCACTGATGGTAATGCTAATTTTTTGGCCAAAGTAGGCGCCAGCATTTCGATCATCTATTTCAATTAGTTTGAAATGTGTAAAAGTTAATGGAAACAAACACAAAACATTGCCTGCTTTGTTATTGCTGCTTTGATTTATGTTACTAGTCCTAAGTAGTAGAAACTCCTAAGCGCGCGATCTATCTTTTTGTAAAATCTTGTCAGGGCCACCAAGAGACCGGCCTAGCCGAGTTTGGGGTCCACTGGTAATACAACGCATTATAGTTTAAATAACTCTTGGCATTCTCTACATTAACATGTAAACCTTTTTTAAAATAAACTTTACTTTACATTAACCTAACCATAAACACACACATACATTGAAATTAAACATTTATATCCGATTTTACATTCTTCAAAATACTTTCTTAAAATACTTACAGCTTCTATTTTATCGTCGCTATCCAAAACTTCTGGCGGGTCGTCGACCTCCACTAATGTTGTTATACCCTGCAATAGTAAAAAAAGTAAGTTCATATATGCTGAGTGGCCCGCCTTAATCATCATCATTATTATTGTTATTAGCCTATTATATTCCCCACAGAAAAATAATATTTTTTGTTTATATTAGAATGACTTTCAAGGCATTATTGTAAGAAATTTGTTGTAGCTAGTTGCACCCAAACGAAACGTCAGTCATTCGAAATTATTTAGCAACTGTGACGCGGAGTTTGACGCGTTGATCTAAATAAGAATGTTCAATCACATATCTGTCACAAAACCTGGCGACAGATTTTCCTTCTCATTTCCGTTCTATTTACTTCCCTTTTCTGTGATATTCCCACTGCTGGGACATAGGCCTTCTCTCAAAGAGAGAGAGAGAGAGAGAGAGAGAGAGAGAGAGAGAGAGAGAAATAAATAAAAAAATATCTATTTGAGTATGTATTTAAAAATATATATGTACGTTTATCAGTCTCTGGCAGCCATATTACAAGCTTTGCTTAGTTTGGGGTCAGATGACCATGTGTGCAATAATGTCCCAGATATTTATTTATGACATTAATTTACGACTTTATCAATAATTCACTGTTTGAAATTTTATTTTATTAGTAACATATTTGACATTTGATTGACTGACTAACTCTTTATTGTTTGCACCATAAAATTTCACTTAGAGGATAAAAAAAAAAAAAAACTAATGTAACAAATGGCCTTATTGGTTACAAGTGATCTCTTCCAGGCAAGGATGGAAAGAATTTAAGGAAGACGTAGAAGACGGGGTGTGCAAATTTATAATTTTTCCTTGTAAATGACATTATATTGATTATATTTTTATTATGATATGTAACTACTGACTAAGACTATGTAATTCGTTGTCTAAATAAATAAATAAAAACCGCCTCATCGCCTGATGTTAAGCGATGACGCGGTCTACGATGGAGCACACTTGCCTAGAAGAAACCGATTCACTCGTGATTTGAAGACATCCAGATTGTAACTATCGGGGAACACCCATTCAGGCAGTGCATTCTACCGGCAGTGGGGTTAGTACGAGAACTTGCGAAAAAGTTATCATTACGTAAACGATAGCAAATGTATGAACAATTAAGTTTTCTTTCACGTCCGATAGAGGCGCTGTTCAATTTTTCATACATTTTGCTATCGTTTACGTAACGATAACTTTTTCGCAAGTGGTCGTACTAAGTCCACAGTTCGCACAATAAAAGTGGAATCAAAGCTCTTCGTTGTTATACACTGTTTTAAACTATCAATGTCACGGATTTACTTACCCGTTAATAATTTATTTTATTTTATTTGGAAAACATACAGTGATAAATAACTAGATTACTGATAAATAAATAAATAAATATCTGGGACATTATTGCACACATGGTCATCTGACTCCAAACTAAGCAAAGCTTGTAATATGGCTGCCAGAGACTGATATACGTACATATATATTTTTAAATACATACTTAAATAGATATTAACACCCAGACATAGAACAAACACAAATGTTCATCACACAAATGTTTGTCCTAGATGGGAATCGAACCCACGCCCCCAAGCACAGAAGTCGGGTTCACTACCAACTGAGCCACCGGGGCAGTCGATACATTGAGTAATTAAACACCATTTAGCTGTTTCCACATATATATATTTTTTGCGCGTGTGGGTGGAGAAAATATATTATTATGTTGGAATATGAAAAAATATTAATATATTACACATGTCGTTATGAAATTTAAACAGTGAAAATAAAATAGACATATAACCGACTTCCAAAAAGGAGGAGGTTCTCCATTGGACTGTTTTTTTTTTAATGATACTGAGTGACGAGACGAGCGATGTCGCTCGCCTGATGACTCTTCACGCTTGCCCATAACAGCACAACGCCACTCAGAATTTTGAACTTCAACAGTTCAAAACCCTGGAAACCCTGTTTATTTTTGTGTGTTACCTCAGAACTTTCGACTTGGTGAACCGATTTTGATGTTTTTATTTATTTATTTGAAAGCTGATGCTTCCCGTTCGGTCCCATTTCAATTTGGTCCAGGAGCCTTACCCCTAGCTTCACTTTTGCAAGCCAACTTTTAGTAGGTACCTGATAGGTACCTAAAATTAACCAACTCATTTAAGCTGCATCGTTTAAAAGCGTCTAACTTGAATGAACGAAAATCCGTTTTACTATGCGTGTGTGCGTGAAAATAGCAAAGCTTGGCGGCTATCAAGCAACTACCGCTTATCGTTGTTGATGGTACCGTTTAGACAAATAACACCTATGCGGGTCAACTTTTCGAGCTAGGGGTAAGGTGTAGTGTGTAAGCAACATTAGTTATGTGTAGTGTGTAAGTATCGTTAGGATATAGGAATAAGATTGCTTTCAATAAAGGTCTCTCGAGGGAAGCGCACGACTTTCATTAATCGCCTGATCCCTGGCTGCCTACCAACATCACAAAGGCCCCAGTTCTGTCATTTTTATGAAGTCGGTTTTTTATATTGATAATAATTTATGCTATAATTCTAACTGTAGCTTCGTTGTTATTGTCTGCAGTAATGTTTTTATTAGTGTAAATACTTACATCATCAGTTTTGTGTACTCTGGTCACTCGCGGTTGATTCACCACTATTGATTCAGCCAAATGCCCCTGTAATGAAAATCACAAATTCTAAAAGCGTAATACCACCGGTTTACTGTCGTATCGATTTGAAATTATGCGATTAATCCATACGTCGCTTACCGTCAGGCGAGTTGGTGGCCAAACGTAGATCTATTCTATATTAAAAAAAAATATATGACAATACATTTTTTTATCATTAATTTATCAACCTTTCATGTTCCCACTGCTGGGACACAGGCGTGGGCGTAGCCAGGTTTTAGATTAGGGTTGGGCAAAAAGTACCACCAGAAAGTACAATAATAATCAATATAAAAAATCGAAATTGAAATGGGATCACACGGGAACCACCAGCTTTCAAATAAAAAAATAATCATCAAAATCGGTTCACCCAGTCGAAAGTTCCAAGGCAACGAACATTAAATCGGGGCGGGTCGAGGTAAACATCTGTTGGGGTGACCGATTTGTTCACCCCTACCTGTCTATGCTCCCGGACACAGGCCCTTCTCTCAGAGAGAGATGGGCCCTAATTAATTCCTGTAGTGCATAGTGGTGAATATCAGTAGTGTTTGCATACTACTGCTTGGCGGTTGAATAACTGGCTAAGGTGTGGTACTTACCCAGGCGGAATCCTGCAAAAGAGTGCATTCCGTAACAGTACCAAATGATTATTGCAGGACCGAGGATCGAACCGGGTGCCGTCAGATTGTAAACCGCTACCGCTCGTGTGTCGCGGGTGACGGTGAAGGGTGTACTCACGCTGGAGTTCATGTGCGCTATGAGGAGCCGTTTCCGCATGTAGGAGTGTCCGCAGGTGAGGCACTCGTAGGGCTTCTTCTCGCTGTGAGTGAACCGGTGCGTGTTGCGATTGTCGCGGGAGTTGAACGACTTACCGCAGATCTACAACAACCAATACATATCTCAGATGGTGCGGCTGATGAACTAGCATGGAGAGGCTCGAGCATACGACCCTTTTTTTATCCCATAGCTGGCAATCAAGGCCGCAAGATGGTAAGCAATCACCGTCGCCTATGGATACCTGCAACACCAGGGGTCTACAGATACGTTGCCGACCCTTGAAGACTCTATTAACAGCCCATATTGAAGCTACTCGGAAATGCCACAGGAGGGAGCTCATTCCACATATTGCAGGTGTGAGGCAAAAAGGGACGCGTAAAACGCACAGTGTGCGATTACCACCGATGTATGCTGGCTTCAGATCGAACAGTTCTTCAGAACATTCCCCGTTGTAAATGCGATAAAAGACACAAAGAGACCCAACGTCCCAGCCTGTAGGGTCCGAGCCGATAATCCTCCTACTTTTCAGCCATATCAGATCTTGGATTCGACAACGCACCGTACGCAACGTACCTCGCAGTAGTACGGCCTGAGTCCGGTGTGTATCTTGACGTGTTTCTTGAAATGCTCGGGGTACACGAACGTGGCTGGGCACACGTCGCACTTGAGCGGGCGCTCGCCCGTGTGCGTCGCCTTTATGTGGTACTCCAGCAGTCTGGAACACACCATTCATACTATCATTCCCTTATAGGGTACTGATGATAGCCACGTGGTTGTCAAGTTTGAACGTTACACTCTTTTTAACCGACTTCCAAAAAGGAGGAGGTTCTCAATTCGATTTTTTTTAATGTTTCTTAGAGTTCACGTCATGTAAACGCTGAACGCTGGAAGAAAGTAGAGGGAGTGTGTTTGCGCATGGCTACACTTGCGCACAAAAGTAGTAGGCCTATTTGGTTTTAAATACAGTGAAAACCTTTTACTGCGACATCGTTTAGAACAACATGCCGGTTATAAAAACCTAGAATCACCAAATAGACCGATGAATCGCCTACTGCGCAGCCTAACCGCCAGCGTTCTTTTTACATGACGCGAACTCTACCTCAGAACTTTCGACTGGGACCGATTTTGATGATTCTTTTTTTATTGGAATTTTGGTCCAGTTCTGTAATGTTTATGAAGTAGCAGTCCAAACAGTAGTGTGCAAACACTACTGTGTTCCGGATTGAAGGGCAATGTTTCCAGTGAAATTACAGAGCACACAGAGATTTGACATCTTATATCTCGGGGTGACGAGCGCAGTGCATTGCCATCCAGGGTTTTGAACTATTAAAGTTCAAAATTCTGAGTGGCGTTGTGCTAATATGGGCAAGCGTGAAGAGCCATCAGGCGAGCGACGTCGCTCGTCTCGTCACCCAGTATCATAAAAAAATGTATTATTTTATTTGCTCGAAGGTTACACTGCAGAGTTGCTTTACAATGGTATTCGAGTCACTGAGCACGCTTCAGGAGGCCTGCACCAGCGTCAGCAAGCTGCTGGCCTTGCTGGACACCGGGTGGGGTGATTGGGTGGCAATTATCTTTTTTAAGTTCCGTATCAAAAGGGTGTCTTACCTAGATTTGCCTAGTCAAAACGTTTAATTAGAATTAATGAACGAATTGCCTAATTGAATGTTTGAGGCTACTAGTCAAACGTCTAATTAATATTAATGAACGATTTGCCTAGAACGTTTGAGGCTAATAGTCAAAACGTCTAATTAATATGAATGAACGATTTGCCTAGTTGAACGTTTGAGGCTAATAGTCAAAACGTCTAATTAATATGAATGAACGATTTGCCTAGTTGAACGTTTGAGGCTACTAGTCAAAACATCTAATATTAATGAACTATTTGCCTAGAACGTTTGAGGCTAATAGTCAAAACGTCTAATTAATATTAATGAACGATTTGCCTAGAATGTTTGAAGCTAATAGTCAAAACGTCTAATTAATATTAATGAACGATTTGCCTAGAATGTTTGAAGCTAATAGTCAAAACGTCTAATTAATATTAATGAACGATTTGCCTAGAATGTTTGAAGCTAATAGTCAAAACGTCTAATTAATATTAATGAACGATTTGCCTAGTTGAACGTTTGAGGCTACTAGTCAATACATCTAATATTAATGAACGATTTGCCTAGTTGAACGTTTGAGGCTACTAGTCAATACATCTAATATTAATGAACGATTTGCCTAGAACGTTTGAGGCTAATAGTGAAAACGTCTAATTAATATTAATGAACGATTTGCCTAGTTGAACGTTTGAGGCTACTAGTCAAAACGTCTAATTAATATTAATGAACGATTTGCCTAGTTGTATGTTTGAGGCTACTAGTAAATATAGGTTAAGATAATTATATTTCTCTTGCGATTTTTGTTTTATTATAATCAGGATTTGTAATGTATTGACTTCTATGATATTATTAATTAATTTTTTATGATACAGTTCTTTAATGTAACTGTGTGTAATATTTATATTTTGACATATATATTTTTTTATATGGAAATACTGATTCTGAAATAAACTAATTGAATTAGTATGAATAAATGATTTGCCTAGTTGAACGTTTGGGGCTACAAGTAGAGTCTTTGGGCATTTGATACCTTCTCCGTTTGAACCGCTTGGGGCAGTCAGGGCACTGGTGCCGCTTGTCGTGGAGATGAGTGGCTCGCCGGTGCGAATGCAGGTTCGATCTCTGTGCGAACCGCGCGCCGCAAACTTCGCATTCGAACGGACGCTCGCCTGTAAACACGGTTTAGCTACATCAATCTGTAAAGCTCATCAAACTGCACGGACAGTGTATTTAATGATATAAGACTGATTATAATATAATATTGAACTGACTTTTTGTACTTATTTTATTGAAACAACTTTTTTTATAGTCTTATGAATTTTTGCCCCTTTTTTGCGTCGGTGGTAATTTTTACGAAAAATGGAGTCATTGAACACAAACGATATTTATTGTAGTACCATGGCATATTTGATTTTTTAAAGTTTTTTTTTTGTCAAAAATATAAATAAAATAAAATATGTGGGACATTATTGCACACATATTTTTAAACTAGCCGTTCGCCCCGGCTTCGCACGAGTGTAAGCTCGGCCTTCGGCCTCGCTACAAAATATAATATAGCCTATGTCATCCGGGGATAGTGTAGCTTCCCAACAGTGAAAGAATTTTTCAAATCGGTTCAGTAGTTTCGGAGCCTATTCATTACAAATATACAAAAATAGGTACAAATCTTTCCTCTTTATAATATTAGTGTAGATACATACTTAAATAGATATTAACACCCAGACATAGAACAAACACAAATGTATATCAGTTTCTGGCAGCCATATTACAAGCTTTGCTTAGTTTGGGGTCAGATGACTGTGTGTGCCCCAGATATTTATTTATTTATTATTATGTATTCTGTGACAGTGTGACGATGACGCGAGTTCCATGATTTTTGTTCACCCAAAAAGAAGTTTTTACTTCAAAAAACCCAGATCCCCTCCTTTTTTTGACGTCGTTAAAAAAATATTTTGTTTAATAGTAGTAGTTGTAAGTTCTGACCGGTGTGCGTCCTCCGGTGGTCGACGAGCTCGGCGCGTCGTGCGAACGCCTTGTCGCAGAACTGGCAGGAGAAGGGGCGCGCGCCCGTGTGCACCACGCCATGGATCTCCAGATTGTGCTGCGTACCGAACGCCTTGTCTGCAACAATACACATGGCTCGTGACAACAAATGTTAACAACAATAAATAACAAATACTTTATTACAGTTATATGGTTATTTACGTGATATTTACCGTGGTAAGGTTGTGGAAGGAGTTCCCGATATTTCGGCGCAGTTACATGCACCATGTTCACGGGAAGACTGAGTAAATAATCATATAACTGTAGTTAATAAGCGTGAGAGTTTAAAACGGTATTTTAAATATTTTATTAATTAAAAATAAACTTTTACTGGTAGCTACTGAAGAGTTCCAATATCAGGCATCAAACCAGTTACAAGGGTACCAAAATATTGTATTGTCATCCGAATTACTTGCAATATACTTGCAATGTTTCAAATTATATATTTAACTAGCGACCCGACCCGGCTTCGTACGGGTTTACCAGCTTGATGGTACCATAACATTGCATTGTCACCGTTCAGTGACATTAGTTAAATAAGTATGCCAAATTTTAGCTCAATCACTCAATATTTAAATGGATGTGCACATCGCACTCAATATTTAAAAGTGATGTGCAGATCGCTCTCAATATTTAAAAGGATGTGCACATCGCACTCAATATTTAAAAGGATGTGCACATCGCACTCAATATTTAAAAGTGATGTGCAGATCGCTCTCAATATTTAAAAGGATGTGCACATCGCACTCAATATTTAAAAGGATGTGCACATCGCACTCAATATTTAAAAGGATGTGCACATCGCACTCAATATTTAAAAGGATGTGCACATCGCACTCAATATTTAAAAGGATGTGCACATCGCACTCAATATTTAAAAGTGATGTGCAGATCGCTCTCAATATTTAAAAGGATGTGCACATCGCACTCAATATTTAAAAGGATGTGCACATCGCACTCAATATTTAAAAGGATGTGCACATCGCACTCAATATTTAAAAGTGATGTGCAGATCGCTCTCAATATTTAAAAGGATGTGCACATCGCACTCAATATTTAAAAGGATGTGCACATCGCACTCAATATTTAAAAGTGATGTGCAGATCGCTCTCAATATTTAAAAGTGATGTGCATATCACACTCAATATTTAAAAGGATGTGCACATTGTACTCAATATTTAAAAGTGATGTGCACATCGCACTCAATATTTAAAAGTGATGTGCACATCGCACTCAATTTTAAAAGTTTTTTTAAAATTTATATTTCTCGAAAACTGAATAATCCAATGTAATGGGACCTATAAGGATACTCACTGCAGAATTTACAGACAAAGTCTTTGATCCCGGAGTGAGTTTTCTCGTGCTGTCTCAGATTCTGCACGGAGAGGAAACTCTTGTTGCACTGCTGACACATGAAGGGACGAGGTCTGATCTGGACACAACAATAGCATTCTTACACACCATCTACGTAAACAGACGGGTTATTTTTAAGCAAACTTCAAAAAAGAGGTTCTCGATTCAATTCTGTTTTTTAACCGACTTCCAAAAAGGAGGAGGTTTACAGTTCGAATGTAATTTTTTTTTTTTTTTTTTTTATATTTGTTACCTCAGAACTTGAACCGATTTTGATGATTCTTTTTTATTTGAAAGCTGGTGCTCCGTGTGGTCCCATTACTATTTGGTCCAGTTCTGAATTTTTTATGAACCGGTTTTTAACGGGGAGAGAGAGGATCGGCGGGGAGGCCTATGTCCATCAGCAGGCCTAGCACGGGCCGTGGACAGATTGTCTTTCCACCGTTTTTAACCCGCTAGAAAGAGACAAACGTATCCATATTCTAGCTCTGTCGCGTCTACGCGTGGATAAAAACGGTGGAAAGACAATTTTTCCACGGCCCGTGCTAGGCCTGCAGTGGACGTCCTATGTCTGAAATGATCATGAATGACTTTCGGATTGGTCTTATAGAGAAATTTCATCAAAATCAGTTCAGTAGTTTGGTTTTTAAATCAAAATAACTGGAAAATTTTACTTGGATGACATAATATTGTCATCCAAGTAAACGTATCACACTAATATTATGCGAATGTTTGCGAGTGTGTATGTTTGTTACTCCTTCACGCAAAAACAGCTGGATGGATATGGATGAAATTTTAAATATAACTAACTTATGTCCTGAATTAACACATAGGCTACTTTTCATCATCATCAACATCTCCACGCGGGTGAATCCGTGGGGCGCAGCCAGTAATATATATAGGTAAGATGTTTTTTTTTATTGTCATATTAAAATGTAACCATAAATCTAGCTGATTAATGAAAACAAAATTAAAATCTGATCAAAAATAAGCATTTTAATATCATGCTAGACAGAGAGAGCGAAACAGCAAATTATGACGTCACTTCTCTGTACGCCATATAAATTTTATACTGACAAGTATGGCGCACAGAGGCGTGACGTCAGTGTTTTGTTGGGGACGCTTATACTTATATCAGAACTTTTTTTTCTTAACCTTAATTTTCCACGCGTTGTGCGTTCTATGTATAATTGTTGGAAAATTAAAGTGTACACATATAAAGTAACCTGGTGTGTTTTGACATGCGCCTGAAGAGTGTACTTGCTCGCGAAGGCCTTCTCGCACATTTCACAGCTATACGGACGTGTACCTGTCAAAATTAAAACATTCATATAATAGGCATGATGACAATTTTTTTTTATTACCTCATAAAAAAGCTGATCATCAATAGAGCCTATCAACGAAAACAAAATTTAAACTAGTCCAGAAATAAATAAGTTATAAGCATTTTAAGTTCATGCTAGACAGAGAGCGCACTATACTGAGCTATGACGTCACACCTCAGGCGCGGCATACAAATGCTATACAAACACACGCTTTGCGAGAAAGGGATGGAGCATCCCCTCTCTATCCCCACCTAAAACCTTAAACGCTAATATCTCAGAGATTAATCAGCCGATTCAATTTATTTTTTCAGTATGTGTAATGTATTTAGTTATATTAATCGCTAAGCCTGTTATTTATAGTAAATAAACATTAGGCCACATGCTTATTCACTCTAATGAGGAACGCTTCCAGTTAACAGGCCTGTTCCCGTCTGCATCTCTCTCGTTCGTACATTTTCATATTATTGAAGATATAAACTCAGTGAGTGTGAATTTACAAAAAATGAAAAAAACGTGTTTTGGTGTCCATCGTCACATTAAAAACTGTCAATTTGATATATTTAAATACACGTATTATATTTTTTTTACAGTCAAATAACTTACTAGTGTGATTACACCTAGTAGATTACCTGTGTGCGTGTTCATGTGTTCGTGTAGTAGTGTGCGCGAGGTGTAGCACTTCTTGCAGAGCGAACATTCGTGGAGACGCTTCTGGGCGCCGCCCTTCAGACTCGACGGCTTCCGCGAATGCTCCGCTAATGAAACAGACTGTATATTAACAAGATTTTTTTTGTTTTGAAGTGAAGACTTCTTTAGGCGCGTTGACCACTTTTCGGGTGAACGAAAATCATGGAACTCGCGCCATCGTCACGCTGTACCGTGTATTTTAAAACAACGCCATCTATTGTAGAATATGTGAATTACCACTTAAGTTTTCACTTCTGACGTGCAGTCCTATGACTGATGAGTTTTTTTTAAATCCCTGATAAAAGAGCTCTTCAAATAGATGAATAGATTTTCTTGAATCATAGTCATGTCTGGCGCACTCTGCACTTTAGGTATGAAGCTACAAGTAGTCGTCTTGTCGGACTTGCCGTGCCCGCTGCCGCACGATAGACAGAGATAACGCGACAAGAGTTACGCGATAGACAGAGAGACAACTTGTAGGTTAATATATCTGTAAGTAGTTAGCGCTCGCACGTCCTGAATTGGACTTTATTGTATAGTAGCAAGAGTTGTTACTTATTTAAATGATTTTCCGGAGTGAAACTTCTGTATGTGTACTATATGTATTTTGTCATAGCTAAGAACGTTCTCGATCAAATCACTTTTCAAACAAAAAACTAAATCAAAATCGGTTTAGCCGTTCGGATGCTACAATGATATACGATAGCTCTTTTTTTATGATATATATATGATATCTGAGTGACGAGACGAGCGAAATCGCTCTCCTGATGGCTCTTCACGCTTGTCCATAACAACTCAACGACACTCAGAATTTTGAACTTCAACAGTTCAAAACCCTGGATGGCAATGCACTGCGCTCGTCACCCCGAGATATAAGATGTCAAATCTCTGTGTGCGCTGTAATTTCGCTGGAAACATTGCCCTTCAATCCGGAACACAGTAGTGTTTGCAAACTACTGCTTGGCGGTTGAATAACTGGCAAAGGTGTGGTACTTCCCCAGGTGGACTCTGCAAAAGAGTCCTATCACTACAAGTTGCACAATTAGACCTGTCAATCTACACGTCCCATAGCAAAAGTCTTTCATAATGATGATTCTTTAAGCTTAGTACAGTCTATATGCGGTACGTCAGTAATCCAGTTTCTGTTGCTTTTTTCGTCAAAATATATGAGAGGACTCTTAAATAATAAAATATCTGGAATATGTGGGACATTATTGCACACATGGTCATCTGACCCCAAACTAAGCAGAGCTTGTAATATGGCTGCCAGATACTGATATACATACATATATATTTTTAACTACATACTTAAATAGATATTGGCGTGAATTCTGTTATACTATTCCCTAAACTAAACTAATTTGACAGGACTAAAATTATCGGCGTCTCTTTATATTTAATTTTTTTACATACATATATATTTTTAAACACATACTTAAATAGATATTGGCGTGAATCCAGTTATACTATTCCCTAAACTAAACTAATTTCACAGGACTAAAATTATCGGCGTCTCTTTATATTTATTTTTTTTACATACATATATATTTTTAAACACATACTTAAATAGATATTGGCGTGAATCCTGTTATACTATTCCCTAAACTAAACTAATTTCACAGGACTAAAATTATCGGCGTCTCTTTATATTTAATTTTTTTACATACATATATATTTTTAAATACATACTTAAATAGATATTAGCGTGAATTCTGTTATACTATTCCCTAAACTAAACTAATTTGACAGGACTAAAATTATCGGCGTCTCTTTTAATTTCAATACGTTAGAATAGGATGACAAAAATTTCTGAGACGTCAAATTTAGTTTAGAAATTGCTACACCAGAATCGACGTCATCAACACCCAGACATATAACAAACACAAATGTTGATCACATGAATGTTTGTCCTATGTGGGAATCGAACCCACGCCCCCAAGCACAGAAGGTAGGTTCACTACCAACTGAGCCACCGGGGCAGCAGTTTATGTACCTAAATGAGAGGAGTATTCGCTCCGTTTCCGCATGCCCCGTCCGCAGAACTGGCACAGATATATCTTGGCGTCGTGTTTCAACTTGAGATGCTGCATCATGGCGCTCGCTTCTAACAGCTTCACTTTATCTGAACACAAACACATAAAACTTACATTTATACCGGGATTAGTTCCAGACCAGCTTGGGGCGTTGGAGTCTAAGAGACGCGCCAAGAGGCTCATCAGCAATGAATCCCTAGTTCAGACTAAACTCCTCAGTCTTGAGCATCGGCGAAAAGTTGCTAGTCTATCAGTTTTTTATCGGATACATTTCGGAGAGTGTGCATCAGATAAATCTACATGATCTAATTCCCTCCTGCACATTTTTCTATCAGACTGCCAGAGCGGGCACGAAAAATCGACACCGCTTCATGGTTGATATTTTGAAAACCCGTACGAAGCGCTTTGACTCCGCTTTTATAGTGCGAACTGCTAGTATGTGCAATGCGCTGCCTGAATGGGTGTTCCCCGATAGTTACAATCTGAGTGTCTTCAAGTTTCGAGTGAATCGGTTTCTTCTAGTCAAGTGTGCTCGATCGTAGACCACATCATCGCTCAACATCAGGCGAGTTGGCTGTTAAACGCAAGCCTAATACTGAATTTAAAAAAAAACAAGCGATTTGAGAACCTCCTCCTTTGGAAGTCGGTTCAAAATAATAATCACACTATATAATAGGTCGGGGAAAAAGTCTTTTCGTATTTTGTATGTATAAAGTTGTAGTAAAAATCTCATCGGTTGTACTGTTTGTATCTGGCTGGTTTTGATACCATTAAAAATATGATATTTTAAAAAAGGAATACAAAAAGTAAAAAGCAATTTCCCGCCATTTTTCAATTGTTTTTTTGTTTGATAAAATGAGTGAATCTAACGAACAAATTCGATATATTGTGAAATTTTATTACAAAAAAGGGAAAAATGCGACACAAGCCGCGAATAAAATTTGTGACGTTTATGGACCTAATGCAGTGTCATCAAGAGTAGCACAATGTTGGTTCAAGCGTTTTCAGTCCAGGAATTTTGATGTCAAAGATGCAGCTCGCTCTGGTCGCCCTGTTACGGATAAAGTCGATGCTATTTCTGAAAAAGTGGACCAAGATCGGCATATTACTAGTTACGACGTAGCTGAAGAACTGGGGATTGACCACAAAACAGTTTTGACCCATTTGAAAAAAACTGGGTATACAAAAAAACTCGATATTTGGGTGCCACACAAGCTCACTGAAGAAACCAAATGAATCGTGTACTCATTTGCGACTCTCTATTGAAACGTAACGAAACCGAACCGTTTTTGAAAAGATTGATCACTGGTGATGAAAAATGCATCACCTACGACAACAATGTGCGCAAACGATCATGGTCAAAGGGCAGTGAAGCACCACAGACTGTAGCGAAACCCGGATTAACACGTAATAAGGTGATGCTGTGTGTATGGTGGGATTGGCAGGGCATCGTTCATTATGAGCTTTTACCGCCGGGCAAAACCATCGATTCGGATCTCTACTGCCAACAGCAGATGAGACTCAAACAAGAAATTGAGAAAAAACGGCCGGAATTGATCAACAGAAAGAGTGTGGTCTTTCATCATGATAACGCCAGACCGCACACATCTTTGGCCACTCAGCAAAAATTTAGAGAGCTTGGTTGGGAAGTGTTAATGCATCCACCATATAGCCCTGACCTTGCACCCTCAGATTTCCACCTGTTTCGATCTCTTCAGAATTCTTTGGGTAGTGTTAGATTAACATCAAGAGAGGACTGTCAAAACTACTTGTTGCATTTTTTTGATCAGAAGTCCCAAAAATTCTACAGCAACGGGATCATGTCACTACCTACAAGATGGCAACAAGTTATCGAACAAAATGGCACATATATATTATAATTAAATGTAATTAAACTTGAAAAAAATATGTCTTGAATTTGTTTAAAAAATACGAAGAAACTTTTTCCCCGACCTTATATATATATAATATCATATATGTGAAAGTTAGGATGGATGGATAGATGTTTGTTACTCAATCACGCAGAAACGGCTGGATGGAATTTGGAATATACATTGTTTGTGTCCTGGATTAACACATAGGCTAATTTTCATCATCACCATCACCACCGATTTTCATCACCACGTGAAACCGCGGGGCGCAGATGATGATTAAAAGAAGCCTATGTGTTAATCCAGGACATAAGCAATGTATATTCCAAATTTCATCTAAATCCATCCAGCCGTTTCTGCGTGATTGAGTAACAAACATCCATCCATTCAAACATTCACATATATGATATTAGTGTGGTGTTTAGTGAAAAGTGGTAATCATACCGTTTTCCCCCCTGGTTCGACACAAGTTGCACTGGAACTGGTCGCCTTGTTTGCTGACTAAACTCTCCACGTCGAAGCTGGTCGCGTCTCCAGCACTCTGAACTGACTTCACACGGTACATCTCGCCAGATTCCACCTTTATGAATGCACCACCTGGAAATTTTATTTTGGAAGATTCATAAAAATACTAGCAGCGAAACCCGGCGTTGCTCGGGTAAAAATACATCGCATGTATAATGGCATAAAAAACTTTCATAGAAATTCACATATAAAAGAACTTTTTCGAACATTCTAAATTGATTATAGTAATTTGCACAGATTTTAGAATTTTCTAGATCATTCCAGAAATTTCTAGCACTTTCTCGAACATTCTAAATTGATTATACATAATAGCAAAATTAGTAAAATGTGTCATTGGGATTCGGTGCAAGAAATAATGACGTCCAAGTAACGAAATTACGTTATAACTTGGTAATGAACAGAAATTTGGGCAGCAGCGTCCTAATAGTACACGGTGAACGTACTGCGATCCCCAAGCCGCCTGCCAAGCGTGGGGATTATGGCAACACCCCTCTCTATAAGGGAGGCCTTTGTCTAACAGTGGACGTTAATTGGCTGATGATGTGTGTGTGTGTGTGTGTGTGTGTGTGTGTGTGTGCGTGTGTGTGAACAGAAATTTACCGAAAAGAAAAAAAATATCAAAATATAAATTTACCCATGCCGGTAGTTGTTGGGAACGATACTCTCGAAGTTGTTGACCATTACACCTATCTTGGACAGATTGTTCAGTTAGGCAAGTCCAACTTAGGCAAAGAGGTCGCCCGAAGAATCCAACTCGGATGGGCAGCGGTCTTATGGCTGATGATGATGATGAACAGAAATTTGTCACCAACTCACACTTGGCCATTATTTATTATTTGTGGTTATATTTTAGAGTGTGTACTGTAATCATGCCAAGTTTGACGCTTGTACGTACTGCCGTTTTTACACTACAAAAGCATTACAAAAATACGTTTCTTGTATGAGATGGGGAAACCGTTTTTACCCTTTGGGCACGGAACCTTAAAAAAGACGTGTTGTGATGTGCTAGTCTGTAGAATGCGATGCCTGAATGGGTGTTCCCCGATAGTTACAAACTGGGTGTCTTCAAATCACGAGTGAATCGGTTTCTTCTAGGCAAGTGTGCTCCATCGTAGACCGCGTCATCGCTTAAAATCAGGCGAATTGGCGATCAAACGCAAGACTATTTATGAAAAAAAAAACACGCGATATTTGTGTTTCAAAATTGGCGGAGTATATTATTATACTGTGGCCCTAGTACGAGCACTTGCGAAAAAGTATTCGTTCCGTAACGATAGCAAAATGTATGAAAAATTGAACAGCGCCTCTATCGGACGTAAAGGGAAACTGAATTTTTCATACATTTTGCTATCGTTTACGGAACGAATACTTTTTCGCAAGTTCTCGTACTAACCCCACTGTACTCTACGTACCTTGTTCTTGTGCGGCGGCTATTATCGCGTTGGCAGTTTCCTCGTCACCAGACACTTGGAGTTCTATCTGCGACTCCTCGTTAGAATCTGAACCAAAAAGCACACATTTAAACCATTCCCCCCTCTAAAAAACCTTATTTTATTCACTGAAAACAGTAAATAAAAAGCACTTTAAGTCAATATTTTGGTGTTTAAATTTAGAACACACCAATATATTCGACCTCCATCTCTATGCTATATAACCTCCTTGGGCAAAAATACTCGATAGGTACGTTTGTATCGAAGAATACTCGACATACAAACTCCTTGTGCAAATAACTCCACGAGATTTGATTGGTTGACATTTTTGACAAGGAGTTTAGCATTAGAATAAAAACTGTTTTGTTTTCTTTGCTGTTTGAATACTTATTTGAATATTTTATTTTTTTATTTTATTTACACGAAATTTACTTATTAATAAATCGATTGAAAATGCATTCAAGTTATTAGGAAAATGTGTTAACACCCGAGTTTATAAAATTTTGAATATACATTGCTTATGTCCTGGATTAACACATAGGCTACTTTCATCGTCATCACCTATTTTCAACACCACGCGGGTGAAACCGCGGGGCGCAGCTAGTAACCTATAAAACCTCAGTAATTTTGTTGCAAACATATGTAGGTACATGCAGGTCTTAAAGGTTCATGTTTATTAGAGTAATACATTTGACCCTATTTGGGTATGGCAACACTCGGAACGGAACGATCTATTTAAATTTCGTCAAAACTATCGTTGAAAAATTATTCCAAGCTGTAATAACATTTGGACTGTAAAATTACTTTTAATTCATTGGCGAACCTAACCTCTTTTTCTATATCTTTTAATACATTTGGCAATTTATTAAATATTTTTACGGCCATTGTATTAGGGCCAGAGCTGTGTATTAAAGGTTGGATTTTGGTTCGACTAATTTGTAGCCTAGTACTACGCGGATTATCAGATACCCTTTTAAAATAATCTGGGAACCTTTTTACAAATTTACTTATTTCCAGTATATACAATATTGACACTAGAGATATTATTTTAAATTTAATAAAATAAGACTTATGAAAATGTGGTATATTATAGTCGGGGGAGTCGATGTTAGCTAGAATGCGAATGCATTTTTTTTTGGCAATGAAAAGGTCATTCGCATCCACACTATTTCCCCAGAGTATAACTCCATACCTAAGCCAAGAGGCAGCATAAGCGTGGTACGCAGTTAGGGCAGTGCTTAGGACTGTGGCTCGTCTAACTCCATACCTAAGCCAAGAGGCAGCATAAGCGTGGTACGCAGTTAGGGCAGTGCTTAGGACTGTGGCTCGTCTAACTCCATACCTAAGCCAAGAGGCAGCATAAGCGTGGTACGCAGTTAGGGCAGTGCTTAGGACTGTGGCTCGTCTAACTCCATACCTAAGCCAAGAGGCAGCATAAGCGTGGTACGCAGTTAGGGCAGTGCTTAGGACTGTGGCTCGTCTAACTCCATACCTAAGCCAAGAGGCAGCATAAGCGTGGTACGCAGTTAGGGCAATGCTTAGGACTGTGGCTCGTCTAAGCTCTCTTAGTGCGTAACAGAAGCTAGATAGTTTTGCTTTAATTTTATTTATATGACTTTTCCAGCCTGGTTGTCAGTTAAAACCCCCACCTTGTCCGTCGTCATCATCATCATCATCGTCGTCACCGTTGGCGCCGTCTTCGACCGCGCCATCGTCCGCCATCACCAGCGACAGGCCGCCGTTCTCGTAGATCACCTTCTGTCCGGAGATCATTTCCAAAACGGAAGAGCTCTCACCGTTCACTACTATTGTGTCTGAAATTCAGAACGCAAATAAATAAATAAATATCTAGGACATTATTGAACACATGGTCATCTGACCCCAAACTAAGCAAAGCTTGTAATATGACTGCCAGAGACTGATATACGTACATATATATTTTTAAATACATACTTAAATAGATATTAACACCCAGACATAGAACAAACACAAAGTTTTTTTACGTTATCATGCTGCCCATTGTGAGAAATGCACATTCTGGGAGGCGTCAACTGAGAAATGGTCATTGTGAACCATGCATACAATATAGACCAAACCCATATATATACATATATTTTGTGAAATAGGCTTGCGCTTGGCCGCCAACTCGCCTGATGTTAAGCGATGATGCGGCCTGTGATGGATCACACTTCATCGCCTAGAAGAAACCGATTCACTCTTGACTTGATAACACCCAGATTGTAACTATCGGGGAACACCCATTCAGGCAGCGCATTCCACATACTAGCAGTCCGCACAATAAAAGTGGAATCAAAGCGCTTCGTACGGGTTTTCGGAATGTCAACCATATAGCGGTGTCGATTTTTTGCGCCCGCTCTGGCAGTCCGATAGAAAAAAGGGCAGGAGGGAATTAAATATTTTTTTATTTAATACTAGCGATCCGCCCCGGCTTCGCACGGGTGTAAGCTCGGCCTTCGGCCTCGCTACTATGACCCGCTTCCAGGAACCAAAAATTTCATCCAAATCGGTCCAGTTATTTTTTATATGTAAGAACCTTCTACGAAGTCTTCGAAAACATTTTTAAAAAAGATGAATGAAATCGGTAAAGCCGTTCTCAAGTTATAGCGTGACCAGGAGAAATAAGGGTACATTTTTATATATATACTAGCGACCCGCCCCGGCTTCGCACCATCATCAGTTAGTCATCATCATCAGCCAAAAGACGTCCACTGCTGAACATAGGCCTCCCCCTTTAACCTCCACACTGAACATCCTGCTATCTGCATCCACTGGATGCCCGCGACTCTCACAATGTCGTCGGTCCATCTAGTGGGAGGCCTACCTACGCTGCGTCTTTTAATTCGTGATCTCCACTCAAGAACCTTTGTTCCCCATCGGTCATCAGTTCTTCGATCGGTCATCAGTTCTTCTTACAACGGTTCAAACGCAAACAAACATTGGTTCATATTGGTACTTACGTTGTTCATCGTCTTCGTTCTGTGAGTTGTATATCTTGAGTTTCCCGAACACATAGTTGCCATCATCGTTACCCGTGCCCTCAGATATCGTTATATACTCTGTGTATTCGGACTCCTGTTCAACCTCGGTCTGTAACAGTGTAATTTGACAATTAGAAGAAATAAATCGAAAACATGAGACATGTTTAAGATACTCGAACGTAATGTATGATGTCATATGGTAAACTAGCTGCGCCCCGCGGCTTCACCCGCGTGCTGATGATGATGAAAAGTAGCATTTATGCCAGGACATAAGCAATATATATTCCAAATTTCATCCAAATCCATCCATCCGTTTCTGCGTAGGTAATAAATACTAGGTGTACCAGCCATTCCGTCCGCGATTTCTTTAGAAAAAAATTGCCTATGTCCGTCTTCATGATACATACTATTACCTCGCAAAATTTTATCAAGATCGGTTAAGCCGTTTAGCCGCGATTATGTAGCAAACAGACAGAGTTACTTTCGCATTTATAATATTAGTGTGATAAACACATCCACTTAGCCTCCGGAGACATGTAGGTTCCCTCTGCATTTTTTTTAATGCTTGTTTTTCGGGGTATGCTTCGAAGATCTTTTTGATCTCATTCTCTCATTACCGCACATCCCGATACCATCAAAAAGGTCACCCCCACATCTAGCAAAGCCGCCTTTATTCCGCAGGTCTACAACAAGGTATTGAAGATCTTCCCGTAGAGCATCAACGCGAGTCGTTTGAAGAATGGTGTCTTCATCTACCTCTCCACGCTGGCAAAGTACCGTCAACACCGCTAGTGTTGCAAGTGTCTATAGGCGACGATATCTTTTCTTGGTGTAGAAGCACCTTTAATCCCACTGACACTTACCTTTATACTGTCAAATGGATCCTGACTGTCTGGCGTAGCTGACACGACGGCCAGGCTGCATTCTGTAACCACCACATATCAGATATTATAATACCAGGTTATTCTGAAAGGGTACGCTAAGCCAAAAGGTTATATCATCATAATAACGATAGCCCCGTTGGTCCAGTTGACTGTGAACCTTTTTAACAGATTTCCAGAAAAGGGCTCGACGAGATCAACCCGATGAAAGTGTCAAAACTTTAACGGCCTATATCTCCTTAACGGTTGAACCTACCCTCACCGTCATGGTACTCTAAGAAAAGGGCTCGACGAGATCTACCCGATGAAAGTGTCAAAACTTTAACGGCCTATATCTCCTTAACGATTGAACCTACCCCCACCGTCATGGTACTCTAAGAAAAGGGCTCGACGAGATCTACCCGATGAAAGTGTCAAAACTTTAACGGCCTATATCTCCTTAACGGTTGAACCTACCCCCACCGTCATGGTACTCTAAGAAAAGGGCTCGACGAGATCTACCCGATGAAAGTGTCAAAACTTTAACGGCCTATATCTCCTTAACGTTGAAGCTACCCCCACCGTTATGGTAGTCTAAGAAAAGGGCTCGACGAGATCTACCCGATGAAAGTGTCAAAACTTTAACGGCCTATATCTCCTTAACGGTTGAAGCTACCCCCACCGTCATGGTAGTCTAAGAAAAGGGCTCGACGAGATCTACCCGATGAAAGTGTCAAAACTTTAACGGCCTATATCTCCTTAACGGTTGAAGCTACCCCCACCGTCATGGTAGTCTAAGAAAAGGGCTCGACGAGATCTACCTGCTTATTATATAAAAAATTGAAATAAAACATTTTTAAGGCCAATTTATGTTCGGTTTTATCTCTGGAAATGCTTGAGCTAGAGACTCCGAGTTTCGACTTTAATGAATAGTTGGATGGGGTCAACACGGCAAAAAAGAAAACACTTGACAGGTTGTGTACAATTCAAAAGTTTTACGATTCTCATGACACTAGGTATCAGGAAGGATTATATGGGTAACAGAATAGGGCGCCCTATTCAGATTTGTATTTTATACATATTTGAAAGGTATTTTGACTGGTTTTACATATATATTTTTATTTTAGCATTAATTCCCAAACGACTTGTGATAGAGCCCTCATGTTCAAACTTTAATATAAAAAATAAAAAAATCTATTTAAATTTTATTTAAATATTGGCATAACTTTATTTAAATACTGACAAAAAAATATATTTAAATATTAGCATAACTTTATTTAAATACTGGCAAAAAATATATTTAAATATTGGCAAAAATTTCATTCCTTTTTAAATAAATGTGTAAAGGCTCAACCACCATCCAGAACCACCGGAGGATGGGCAGCAGCGTCCTAATAGTACACGGTGAATGTACTGCGATCCCCAAGCCAAGCCAAGCCCAAGCCGCCTGCGAAGCGTGGGGATTATGGCAACACTCTATGAGGGAGGCCTTTGTCCAACAATGGACGTTAATTGGTTGATGATGTGTGTGTGTGTGTGTGCGTGTGTGTGTAAAGGCTCAAGACTATTTTACGCCGTGCGTAGCTCGACTCTCGTACAGTCCTCTTAAGCCCTAGTGGTTGACTATCATATCATGACCACTCTGCCGAGTATCCGGAAAAAATATTCACCTTCATCAATCTCCATTTCGCGATCATCCTCATCAGCATTTACCATCTCATCACCACCATTTTCATCATTTTGACTAGCATCTTCGGTTGTGGAAAAGATTTCTTGTGGCACCATATTGACGTCCCATTTCTTGGAGATGTCACTGGTGACCGTTGACATATTTGAGTCCGTGGTGTCAACTGGCATGGCAATTTTGACAGATGACATGTTAATACTCTGCGTGAGTACTGAGGAACCAATGGTAACTTTCAGATTAATTGATGGAGGCTGGAAAATAAATATTACTATTAAGACTTACTTAAAATTATGACCATCTTTTCCCATTTTTAGCAATTTTGGTCTTTCTAGTTTTAGTGACTATAAAAATGGTGTCATATCATAATTACCAATATAAAAAACCAACTTTATCAAAATGACAGAACTGGACCAAATTGAAATGGGACCACACGGGAAGCACCAGCTTTCAAATAGACATAAAAAAAGAATCATCAAAATCGGTTCACCCAGTCGAAAGTTCAATTGATTGAATAGTCGAATTGAGAACCTACTCCTTTTTGGAAGTCGGTTAAAAATTGAATATTTTATCTAGAAAAGTGTAAAAACCGAAACACAATTAAGGCCATTTCGATCAATAGAAATATATATACTAAAGTAACACTTATTGCGCTGTTCTCCATGTTCCTTTTTTATTTATTTATTCAAATTAAATAAATAATTAAAAATCAATTAATGATGTCTCATCATCATTAGCCAGAAGACGTCCACTGCTGAACATAGGCTTCCCCCTTTAACCTCCACACTGAACGACATCCTGCCATCTGCATCCACTGGATGCCCGCGACTCTACGTTAATGTTAATTATGTCTACGTAATTTTTTTTAATATACAGATTTCATAATTATGAAGCGAAACGTAAAGCACATTTTAGATAACAGCTATACTTTTCCAAAAACATGAGAAAATCCTCAAAAGTAGAAGTAGTGAAACGTACGACTGTGTGTAAGCGCCATGGTTTTGGATAATGTGTTTAACAAGTGAATAATATTAAAAACCGACTTCAAAAATAAAAGAAAAACGTATTAAGTGCCTATTAAATTTGAGGGTTGCCCTCGATTTCCCTGAGATCCCATCATCAGATCCTGACTTGGTGACAATGGGATCAAATTGGAAGTATATCCTACCAAACAAGTTTTTTTTTTGTCACAGTTGTCGGAAAAATCGGTGAACATAAAAAAATATTAAAAATACAGTGGAACATAGAACCGTCCTTCTTTTTCGTCGGTTAATAATACTTATAATTTACTGAACTAATTTTAATTTTGCTGGGGATGATGGGCTCTATTTATAACCAGCTTTTCACCCGCGGGGCTATTATGGATCTTTGATCGGGATCAGTCAGTGTCAGAATTGACAGAATTTTGACACTTGAAAGGGGTTATGACGCAAAAAAAAAACAGCGTTGTCTATTTCCAATTTCATACTACGAAATTGGAAATAGACAACGCTTTTTTTTTTGACATAATTTTGACATGACGCGATCCCGATCAAAGATTCATAATAGCCCTGCTGGTCGTAAATAAAAATTAGGACACCAACCTATTGTCTTATATATACAGGTTTACACGAAACTACTGATAAGCTAAATGGAGGTCAACTTATATAATAGGACCACCCTAAAATAGCTAAAACTATCATCTGTTTTCTTGAGTGTCAATGAAATTTTGACATTGACTGCCCCAGTGGCTCAGTTGGTAGTGAACCTACTTTCTGTGCTTGGGGGCGTGGGTTCGATTCCCATCTAGGACAAACATTTGTGTGATGAACATTTGTGTTTGTGCTATGTCTGGGTGTTAATATCTATTTAAGTATGTATTTAAAAAATATATATGTATGTATATCAGTCTCTGGCAGCCATATTACAAGCTTTGCTTAGTTTGGGGTCAGATGACCATGTGTGCAATAATGTCCCAGATATTTATTTATTATTTATTTTTAACCGGCTTTCAAAAAGGAGGTTATCAATTCGACTATATATATATTTTTTTTGTTACCTCAGAACTTTCGACTGGGTGAACCGATTTTGATGATTATTTTTTTATTTGAAAGCTGGTGCTTCCCATTTCAATTTGGTCTAGCTCTGATAAAGTCCGTTTTTATATTGATAATTATTCTATGCAACATGCTGATTATTTGTTCATTGGTCCCATAGTAAAAGTTGTTTGTTGACCTCCTTTCGGTTTAGCACCACCTTTTCATGTAACCCTTGTTGGCACGGACAAGTTACCTTGGCTTTACTGATAATATTAGCTTTAGACACGGCCTGACCCAAGCTGGTCAGCTGACTGAAGTTCAGCTGGAAATCCGCCGGAACTGGCACGAGCTTCGATGCCGGAACAACTAAAAAAACAAGTTATAATAGTTTTTTTTTTATCATGAAATGGGCTAGCGTTTGGCCACAACTCACCTCATGGTAAGCGACGATGTCTAAGATGGGGCACTCTTGCCCATGAGGTGCCTATTCACTCTTGTCTTGAAGAGACCCAGGTTGTAATTTATAGGGAACACCGAGGCAGAGAGCGCATTTTATCCCTGTCCATAGTAAACAAGCATTTTTTTTTTTTTTAATCCATAGTAAAATAATATTTCCAATAAAGTTAAGTGAAATTGTGAAGCAAAGCGGAGAAGACGAGTGGGACTGTAAAGCACAAACAAACAGATTTGTGTAGCATGATCATATTCTTTTTGTATATAATTATTGAAACAATATCTTACAGAAAACGCAAATTCATGTTCGCGTTAATAAAATCCCATTCCTATATCCAGAGGTTCCCAAAGTGGTCCAGGTGCACCCCCAGGGGTCTACAGGAGACTCGACGGGGATCTACGTTTTTCACGAGTTTTGGGAATAAATAAATAAATCAATATCTGGGACATTATTGCACACATGGTCATCTGACCCCAACTAAGCAATGCTTGTAATATGGCTGCCAGAGACACACAGCTATACATACATATATATTTTTAAATACATACTTAAATAGATATTAACACCCAGACATAAAACAAAGTACACAAATGTTTGTCCTAGATGGGAATCGAACCCACACCCCAAGCGCAGAAGGCAGGTACACTACCAACTGAGCTAACGGGGCTGTCAAAATATGTGTGAATATGGTAGAAATGTAGCTGCACGGGGTCCACCGGAACCAGCTATATTTTGAAAGTGGTATATGAGAAAAAAAAGTCTGGGAACCTCTGCTCTAAATCCTGTCCCACTCTACTTTGCTTGCATCGCACAGCCAGACACGTGCAACTCTTCGCTACCCACAGACTTTGATACAGTTCATGTCGTCTTAGCTATGATACCGCTGAAACGGAGACGAGATGTGGATGTCACAATGTAATTGGTACATTCCTTCATGTCTCCGCTTTGCCTCAGCAGCGGAAACGCAACATAAACAATTAATCACTCCGATACTTCAAGGAGTTGCACGAACCGGAAGACGCAGAGTACGTAGGCCTCCCACTAGATGGACCGACGACATCGTGAGAGTCGCGGGCATCCAGTGGATGCAGATGGCAGGTTGTCGTTCAGTGTGGAGGTTAAAGGGGGAGGCCTATGTTCAGCAGTGGACGTCTTATGGCTGATGATGATGACTTCAAGGAGTTGGGTTGGGTCGGATAACTGCTGGCAGGGGAAATGCACAATACACCCCAAGCGGGACGTCAGTGCAGGACTTATAGCCCCCATCTTGAATAAGAATTAACAATGAAAAACAATGGATTTAGACAGCGTCCTAGTGGGCCATACAACAGAAATCCATACTAGCACCTTACCTATTGTACCCATAGTCTTTTCTTCTTTAGCACTTGGTTTAATGGGTGTATTTCGTATAGTAGTGTGAATCGTTGTGTTGAATTCTTCGCACATATCCATTTTTATAATGTTCATCCTGTAACGTAAATATATATATGGATCAGGTCCATGGCAACAACAGACAGACAGACAGACACAGCAAAACTATAAAGCTGGCTTGTATCAAACATGTTACAAAGTAAGGATGTAAACATATTACATTACTGTAACGATTATCAGGATAGTCACTAAATCTATCAGAATTAAAAGTATAAAAATAGTCATTAATGCTATTAGAATAGTCATTCAAGCCATCAGAATTAGAATACTATCAGAATAGTAAATAAAGCTATCAGAATTCGAATACTATCAGAATAGTAAATAAAGCTATCGTAATTCGAATACTATCAGAATCGTAAATAAAACTATCAGCATTCGTATACTATCAGAAGAGTCATTAAAGCTATCAGAATTAGAATACGATCAGAATAGTAAATAAAGCTATCAGAATTCGAATACTATCAGAATAGTAAATAAAGCTATCAGAATTCGTATACTATCTGAATAGTCATTGCAATGAGCTGAGTTCCAACTTGTTTAAGTTTTTCGTCTATGTCTGTGTCTAAATTGACATAAGATCTAGACTAGTAATATAAGTAGTAATAAACATTTTTATTTTTATTAATTTATGTATAAAATATAACTAAACTAAAATATGATTTTGACAATATTCTAACATGCACATAATATTTAACCGACTTCCAAAAATGAGGTTTTTTGGTCCAGTTCTGATGAAGTCGGTTTTTTACATTGATTGTAAAATTATCTTTTTTTAAGCTTAACAAAAACTAACTATATAAAAATCTCATATTTGAGATTTCCCATTTTTTTTGTTATTTCTCCTCACCTGGCAAGGACATATCCATTTGTACGATCCTGTATGCTACTTGGTATGTTCGTGTACCTACCATGTTCTGACAAATAAATAATTTTATTTGATTTGACAGCAACCTAGGTTTAGGTTTAAAGACATTTATTCTCACATTTATGTCAGGTAAGATATTATTTATAAGATATTACATGACTTCGGTGAGAACACTGCTAACAATACATTTATAAGTACAGTTCGTCGTCGCAAGATTAAGCTTAATAAACATCACAACAAAACATATTAGAATAAAATAATATAATATGCAACACATATCCATCTAAAACACAAACACTGTTAACACACTAAACACTGTTTTTAACAGGTTTGTCTACATTTTAAAGCCTTCCACCCCGATAGCTACTGTGTGAAGCAACCCTTACTTTTCATTGGTTACAGGAACAGCTCTGTTATGTTAGAAATCAGAAAAGTTTATTTTGTGACAATGAAAAAACAATAAAACAAGAAATATTTATATAGAAGTAGGTAAACAGGTACATTGTCACAAAAACCGACCCCAACTCAGCATGTTGCTGGTTGGAGCATGTTAGAATGGATATTAAAATAGGAATTAGAAAATCTTACTTTGACTTGTATTCATCGTAATCAACGCTGGTCTTATAGCATTTCCTGCACAATGCCTTAGAATGGATATCATTCTCATCCAAACTCTTGTTGAGGATTTCTTGAAGAGTCTCCAGGAGTGTTCTGCTGCTGGGCAAATTGTTCTGTAGAAATTAAATTTTATCTTAAATACACATGTACTATCTAACTCATGGAAAAGAAAAAAAAACGGTTTTATTAAAGTTTAAAAATGTGACAGTGTAAAATATTTTTGGTAATTTAAAAATAATAATGGGTGCAGCATTTTTTTTATTGCATGATAGTATTGCGCATGACCACCGTCTCACTTGATGTTAAGTGATGATGCGGTCTACGATGGGGGGCGCTTGCCTAGAAGAAACTGATACACTTGCGACTTGAAGACAACCAGATTGTAACTATGCCGTGCCGTCAGATTGTAAAGCGCACATACTGCCGCCCGGCCACCTTTGCTCTATTCCAATCTCTTTTTCCAATATTAATAATGTCAGATTAACAATATAAGTGTAATATGGCGTTCTTCAAAAGAGCTGTTGATAGTCTTTAAGGGTCGGTAACAAATCTGTGATGCTCCTAGGAGCCTAGGAATACTAGTATTGCAGGTTTTTTTTTATGATACTGAGTGACGAGACGAGCAAAGTCACTCGCCTGATGGCTCTTCACGCTTGCTCATAACAGCTCAACGCCACTCAGAATTTCCATAGGCATCCATAACCACAGGTCATAGGCGACGGTGTTCCCGTACCATCAGGCGGCCCGTCAGCTTGCCCTGTCATAAAAAAAAATAAGATACTTGCCCTGTCAGTAAATACATTCTTGATCTGGTTCTTTGCCACAGCTAATCTTGTGTTACAAACTAGACAGTCCTCAGTCATCCTGAAATTAAGACTTTTATTTAAGTGGCTACTCTTTTTTTTTACCGATAGTCTTCTACCGGCTGAACCGATTTTCTTGAATCATAACTAAGAACACTCTCGTTCAAGTCACCTTTCAAATAAAAACAACTAAATTTAAATTGGTTTAGCCGTTTCGGACCTACGATGCAACAGACAGACGCACAGACACACATTAAACTTTACCGTCTTTGTTTTCATCAAGGGTTGAAAACTTAGCAAAAGTAACGACAAGCCTGGCGCACTCCCTACTTTAGGTATCAAGATATGAAGCTACAAGTAGTCGTCTTGTCGGACTTGCCGTGCCCGCTGCCGCGCGATAGACAGAGACAACGCGACTAGAGTTACACGATAGACAGAGAGGCAAATTCTAGGTTAATATAGCTGTAGGTAGTAAGCGCCCTTACGTATTGTTTTTTTTTTTTTTTTATATAATTATGTATCTGAGGCATTAATGCACACACGGTCATGACCCCAAACTAAGCAAATCTTGTAATATGGCAGCCAGAGACTGATATACATACATATATATTTTTAAATACATACCTAAATAGATATTAACACCCAGAACAAACACAAATGTTTCTCCTAGATGGGAATCGAACCCACGCCCCCAAGCGCAGAAGGCAGGTACTCTACCAACTGAACTAACGGGGCAGTCAAATTGCACTATACTGTATAGTAGCTAGAGTCGTTAATTATTTAAATGATTTGGCAGAGTGAATCTTCTGTACTTGTACTTATATGTATTCTGTGGTAACGTGGAGTTTCATGGAATAGGTATTATATAATTATCAATTTCAAAAACTGAATTCAACATTAGTAACTGTGGGGCTAGTAGTAGCACTTGCGAAAAAGTATTCGTTCCGTAAATGATAGCAAAATGTATGAAAAATAGAACAGCGCCTCTATCGGACATAAAGCGAAACTGAATTTTTCATACATTTGCTATCGTTTACGGATCGAATACTTTTTCGCAAGTTCTCGTACTAACCCCACTTATCTCAATATATTGTATTGTTACCTTAGTTAATATCTAGTTGTAAGCACTTATTTATTGTATGTGTGTAAGAGCGTTTTCACATTATCCGATCCGATATCGGTGTCGGACGACGATATCCGACATCCGATAGCATCCGACACCATGTGCTATTTTCACATATTTCCGACAAAATCGTTCCGATACGGCCATTTGCTCGATAGCTTAGTGCGGGCAGGTCATCATGGCAGACTATAATAGACAACTTTATTTGCTGTATCTATTATATTTGAGACGCAAAAAAAGATCTGTCCACAGACAGTATTGGATACATCCCATTGTGGAAGCTAGATATTCAGAGGGAGCATTTTACACTCTTTTTAGCAAGCTACAAAACGCACCTAGAAAGTTTTTTAATTACTTTCGTATGAGTGAATCCACATTCAATTATTTGCTAATTCATCTCACAAACAGTATCAAGAAACAAGCTCAAAATGGCCGCCGCGCATCGGGCTCAACGCACACTTAGATAGACGTATAGCACACATACAAACATTATCGCCCGACGGCTCACGGGCGTCTGATGGTGCCGCCAGCATATCAGTGTCGGTTCCGATATCCGATATCGGGCCGGACAATATGAAAGACAGGTACATAATTATTTCATACATTTTACTTACCCCGATATCGGATCGGCTTCCGACACCGATATCGGATCGGATAATGTGAAAACGCTCTAAGGATAGTGACTGTTGATACTTATAATATTTAAGACCTTTGTTAACAGAGTTATGCACAATAAAAGTTTATTCTATTCTAGTAAAATTCGCAATTTCGTTACTCGGATCACATTTTTTTCCAGTTATTTTGATTTATAAACCAAACTAATGAACCGATTTTAATGTACAATCTGAAAGTAGGTCCTACAAAACCTTAAATAGGTATATGGTATATCCACAGAAAAGAGAAGAAAATTCTGACTTCAGTGGGTATATCCATTCATATTTTTTAATCCTTAATATTCCGGTATCCTTTTAAATAAATTTGAAAAAAAAGTTGGTAACAAACATTAAAAAAGTTTGAAGTCTGTTTAAGTTAAATTAACGAAACTGTTGGTTTTGCTTTAGTGGGTTTATTTCACGGAACACTATTACTCCAAGGTTTATTTTTAATTTAGGGCATTCATTACGTAAGGAAATGCATTCAATGTTCTTCATTAAAGTTTGAGTAGTTATTGTACAAAGGATTTTCTCGCTAATGTTTACATTCTTATCAGACAAACACCACTGCCACCCTAAAAACCAAAATTGACAGCGATTTGCCGAATTTTTAAGCACTAACAAAGCAAATCCTTGCTTTGCATTGCTAGCTTGGGTAGCCATTTTGTTAGACTAATGTAATAACAAATTTAGGAATAAGCAAGATCTCATAGAATGTTATTTCGACTTACCTGTTATATTTTAAGGGAATCCCTTGTTTTTATTTTATAATTTTATAAGGTTTGTGATAAGTTTTTTACAAATATGTTGTCAGCAATGCGTCGTTTGCACGGGCAGCCATCATTACGTTAAAAACTTTTTTTTTCTTAATTATTCATGTTCTGTTTTGGCAGACATTAGTTTTATGCCAGTGTCAAAATGTCAAGTGACAAATCAAGTAGATATCTCAGTCAAGGAATTTATATACTACGTATTTGTAACGTTACGTAGTAAATAAATTCCTTGCTATCAGCAAGCTATTAGTAGATTTCTGTCCCAAAATCTGTGCGCCCGATATTTCATTGAAAATATTTAAAAACATTAAAATCAAAGTAAGTGATTATGACAATGGGTGAATCTTGGGTGAATTTTCATTACTTTTGACACTGGCAAATGCCAATATGCGACCGAAACCAAAAAAGATAAAATCTGTGATAAAAATGCTTGTATGATGCTTCTTTGTTTTTCGCCCATTGCTAAGCAGGCTAAAGCCATTGAGGCCATACCGTCTCGCCTTCCTGTATTTTACTGACATAAGTAGTATTGCCCCAGTAAAGTGGTGAACTAGTGGATTATTATGCATTAATTTGTTCGTGGAACGAGCTCCAGTGTGGGCAAGTGATCTAACGAGGTAAAATAGAAGGTATTTTCATAGTGGTTCCAAAACTCCATATTAGCCTTTAATTAAGTCACCATCACTTTACTAGGACACTAGCCGTCCGCTTCGGCTTCGCACGAGTGTAAGCTCGGCCTTCGGCCTCGCTACAAAATATAATATAGCCTATGTCACCCGGAGATAGTGTAGCTTCCCAACAGTGAAAGAATTTTTCAAATCGGTTCAGTAGTTTCGGAGCCTATTCATTACAAACATAGAAACATACAAAAATAGGTACAAATCTTTCCTCTTTATAATATTAGTGTAGATGAGTATTAATATAACAATGTAACCAAATGCACAAGAAGTGCGACGCCAAAATCCTCTTTAGTTTAGAGGAAAGAAGAAAAAAATTGTCAAGCCCAACCCAAACCAAACAAAACATGAAAAATTGAAAACCATCTCGTTAGAGAGTAGTATATTCCTTGTTGAAAACCAAAACCTCCTTGTGAGTAATATCATAATATGTTCCTTGACCAAAACCAACCAAAACACTGAAAGAAAAGTGAAACAATAAAGAAATATAATTGAGAAAATCAAAAGAGTTGATATAACCAGCATGCGTATTATGAAACTTTGATCGGGATCGCGACTTGTCAAAATTATGTAAAAAAAAAAAAAGCGTTGTCTATTTCCAATTTCGTAGTATGAAATTGGAAATAGACAACGCTGTTTTTTTTTTTATTTTGCGTCATAACCCCTTTCAAGTGTCAAAGTTCTGTCAATTCTGACACTGACTGACCCCGATCAAAGTTTCATAATACGCCTGCAGTTCAGCAGGCGTATTATGAATTTTTGATCGGGATCGCGACTTGTCAAAACTATGTCAAAAAAAAAAAGCGTTGTCTATTTCCAATTTCGTAGTATGAAATTTGTAATAGACAACGCTGTTTTTTTTTTTTTTTTGCGTCATAACCCCTTTCAAGTGTCAAAGTTCTGTCAATTCTGACACTGACAGACCCCGATCAAAGTTTCATAATACGCCTGCTGTTCTTCTTCTATTGTATTCTCTTTGGATATAACAATTTAGAATTTGTACCGGTTTGGTGTTTTATACTTACAAAAATAATGCATACCTACGTTTACACAACAGTTTTGCTTAAAATCTCTCATTGGTGAAGAGTTTAAATAGTGAATTACAAATGAAAGACAACATAGAGTGTTATAATAAACAGTACTCACAAATTGAAGTTTTTGCGTGCTCTAAAGAACAGTAAAAACAGGTGACACAAATTCTATAGATACTCTAAAATAAATGAAATAAGAAATGTACCTACAGTTTTTGAATCATGTTATTTGTAACCTCACTTCTTGTTTTTCACTGGATTAAGGTACCTAGAAGGGTGAGAGGAAAGGTACAATCCCTGTCCCGTTCACTCCTATCTCCCTGTCTAGGAAATGTAGTTTTTGAACAAATATTTTTTTCATTTTATTCACTTCACCTATGTAAGTAGTTGGGGTGTTATAAGTCAAGCTCCCAGTGAACTTCCGCCAGGTCTTGCGTTCGCTGAGCTTCTAGCTCCCGTAATTTTTATATCACTAGGGGTCGGGAGGGACAAGACTAGTTGTCATCGGGTGCTCTGTGTTGATTTTGTGACTCATTTTGATCTAACTTACTCAAGCCAGGGTGCCCTGTGTCGGATCTCTCATGAACTGCATTTAATTGTGATATGGCAATGTGTGCTTGCTAATGGACGTTGCGTAACCAAGACTATTATATTTACTTCGATATCCAAAATCTAAGTAAAATAACCCATTACAACATTATGTTCTAACAAGAGATAGTTTATTTGTAGCTTATATTCATCATTAGCCAGAAGACGTCCACTGCTGAACATAGGCTTCCCCCTTTAACTTCTACACTGAACGACACCCTGCCATCTGCATCCACTGGATGCCGGACACTGGATGGATGATTCTCACGGTGTCGTCGGTCCATCTAGTGGGAGGCCTACCTAAGCTGCGTTTTCCTGTTTGTAGTCTCCACTCAAGAACCTTTTTTCCCCAACAGTTATGGGTTCTTCGAGCGATGTGATGTGGCCTGCCCATTGCCACTTCAACTTGCAAATTTTAATAGCTATGTTAGTGACTCTGGTTCTTCGGCGAATGTCCATGTTTCGGATTCTATCGCGCAAAGAAACTCCGAGCTCTCTCCATTGCCCGTTGTGTGAATCTGAGTTTCTCAAAAAGGCTAACAGTTAAGGACCACGTCTCACTACTAATCATATATTATGTTTATTTAATTACAACATTTGTAATTTTTCCAGATGGATGTAGAGGCATATCAGATGCAACAATAGGTATATCACAGCTGTGAGTTTTTCCTGGAGAGGTGCTTTGTAGAAGTGTCAGAACCTGCAGTACTAGTTATGGAATATCAGCAGCAAGGTTAATGAAATAATTAAAGTAAGTTGCTAGTCTATCGGCTAGTGAGTGTGCATTGGATTTGCATGATTTAATACCCTCCTGTCTATTTTTCTATCGGCCTGCCAGAGTAGGTACGAAAAATTGACACCGCTTCATGGTTGATATTCTGAAAACCAGACTACTATTACCAGACTGGTAGTATGTACTCCTTTGGCTTAGTACACCCATTCGGCATAACCCAGTATTATAATTGAGTTATTTATACAGACATCCCCGTTAGCTCAGTTGGTAGTGTACCTGCCTTCTGCGCTTGGGGCGTGGGTTCGATTCCCACCTAGGACAAACATTTGTGTGATGGACATTTGTTTGTTCTATGTCTGGGTGTTTATATCTATTTAAGTATGTATTTAAAAATATATATGTATGTATATCAGTCTCTGGCAGCCATATTACAAGCTTTGCTTAGTTTGTGGTCAGATGACCATATTTGCAATAATGTCCCAGATATTTATTTATTTATTCTTTATTTTACAGAAGCTACTCAGGACAAGTTGAAAGATAACCTAGTTGTCATTTGGAGATAACTGTAAATCCAAGCTGCCTTTGACAGGACCGACACATGGCTCGAAGATAGCCAAGCTGTATAAGGAAAATCAATAAATAATAGTTCTTAACAGATATCACAATAATTAAATTTTAACTTATTTCTGTAGGATGATGAACAAGTTTCAGTTTTGTATAGGTATATTTGGTACTGAATGAGTAAGGCATTATATTATAGCGTTCATTTGTATGAAACAATACACACGTGTATTGGTTAAAACCCGCCGCATGTCGCAGCTAATTCGAAATTTTAAATTTTGTTGACATGCCTACTAAAAAACGTTCAAATCTCAGTGCAAAGTCGCGACAATGCAGGCGAAAAAGACTAGCCCGGTCTCAAGAAAGGGATGAGCAACGTGAAGCACGCTTATCTGCTGGAATTGAACACTACGCCGTGGCATATTCAGAGTTTTGGTTTCAGCGAGACCCGCGTTTGGTTGCAGAAAGTCTGCGCCGTGCACTGTCCCGCGATTCAGACACATTCACGCAGCGTGACACATGTGTGGCAGACCGTAAGTGCCGTGCACTGTCTCGCGAGTCACAAATGGCCATGCAGCGTCTCATTTGTCAGGCAGATCGTAAGCGCCATGCACGCAATTCAGAGACGGCCACGCAGCGTCTCACGCGTCTGACTGCAGACCGTGAGCGCCATGCACTGTCTCGCAAGTCTGAAACGGCCACGCAACGTAACGCGCGTCTGACTACAGACCGTGAGCGCAATGCATTGTCTCGCAAGTCTGAAACGGCCACGCAGCGTAACGCGCGTCTGACTGCAGACCGTGAGCGCCATGCACTGTCTCGCAAGTTGAAAACGACCACGCAGCGTGACACGCTTCTGACTGCAGACTATGAGAGCGATCCACTGTCTCTGAAGTCAGAGACAGTCACAATATATCTTGACTGCAGACCGTGAGTGCCGTGCACTATCTCTCGAGTCATAGTCGTTCACCCAGCGTGGACACGCGTCTGACTAGATCGTTAGCGCCATGCACTGTCTCGCAAGTCTGAAACTGGCAGCATAATGCGCATTAGGCCCATGCGAGCGAAGCTGCGGATAGAAGCTAGCTGTAAATCTTAAAATAAAAGACATAATGTAAATACAAACACTTTATTACAAAATGCAATCATCACATCACACTAATCACACAATTATTATATATGTGAAAGTTTCGATGGATGGATGCAATGGCGTCGCCAGCCCATGGCCCAGGGGGTTAATATTATGGAAGATGGGAAAAATATTAATTGCAGGTACAGTCAAGAACAGTGAGTTCTTTGCAGTTGGCTACATTTTTCAAATCTTTAGGGGGAGGAAGCTGCCTCTTCCTGCCACGCCCCCCCCCCCCCCTGGAGACGCACTTGGATGGATGGATGAATGTTTGTTACTCAATCACGCAGAAACGGCTGGATGGATTTGGATGAAATTTGGAATATACATTGCTTTTGCCCTGGATTAACACAGACTACTTTTCATTGTCATCATTATCACCACGCGGGTGAAACCACGGGGCGCAGCTAATAATGTATATAATAATGTTTTTTAATATATTTAAACCTTGATGCACAGCAAGTGAACATTCAACCAAGGAAGGTGTGCGTTTCCATTGAAGCGGAGCGGAACTGTGAAAAGAGGTGGACGTTTCTTTGAAGTAAAGAGGAGAAGAATTTTTGATTGTTATTTACCTACTATGAGTCTGTGTAACTTGTAATATATGAATATTAATTAAAATGTGCAGCGGAAACTAATGGTGTTTTGTAGTGACGTCAAGTAGACATAGTAAAGCAAGCATTTAGATAGATAGAAACTCTTTTTTTAAACCGACCTCCAAAAAGGAGCAGGATTTATCAATTCGACTGTATTTTTTTATTTTGTTTGTTTGTTACCGCAGAACTTTTAACTGGATGAACCGATTTTGATGATTCTTTTTTTATTTAAAAGCTGGTGCTTCCCATTTGGTCCATTTCAATTTGGTCCAGTTCTGATGAAGTCTCTTTTTTATATTGAGAGTTATTTGTTTACATCAGAAATAAAAATTACAAACAGATAGGTGGCAGCCTTATCGCTAAAAGAGATCTCTTCCGGGCAACCATTAGGCACTTTTGTTTGTATCATATTTATCGCTAAACTATTGAAGTGCTGCTGTCACTTTAATCTTAAACCTCCCATGGGATGTTAAGGTGGTACAGGGTACAGGGCCTTTACGGCCAACTCTTAACTAGCGCTGAAACAGCGCAGTTAGTAAAATAACGTGAACCTTAACGCGCCGAGATACGGTTTGCGGTCGTGCAAATTTTCTCATCGCCCAAAACAGGTAGAGAAGTCAGGTCCCATGTGTATGCCATTTGTTCTTGAATGTAGGCAAGTGATATAATGTAGTGAAACATATTTTCATGATGTTTCCAAAACTCCAAAACGAAGGAGATTGTCCGCCGGACAATCTTCGTTTGATCGTTTATCCCAATACGTTGTATTGGCGAAATTGTGTTGTGGTGGCTCCGCTCCACAAGAGAGGCCATTAAATAAGAGTTGAAGATGAGAATTTGTTTTGTTGTAGTCTCAATTTCACAAATTATATAGTACTTATGGTAAAACTTGGACATACAAGTATGTCCAAGTTTTAGTATCAATAGCCAAAGAGTATATTAATGCCAAACGAAAAAAATAGCAATTTTCAAAAGTTTTCGTGTGAGGTTTTCTATTTTTTCTAATTTTAGCTTGGTTTCATCCTTCATTGTTTCTTGTGTAAAATTTCGTAACCAGAGACAGAAATACCTAGGTAGGTACCTATTATGTTTGGTTTTGAAAAATAAAAAGCTAATACAGCAGCTGCGATAAGACACATACTCATCTCATACGATGCACAGGTTAACACCTACATTTGCAATAACATTGAAAAAGTTGAATGGTACCCCTGACGACAGAGCAGGGGTACAGACCAGCTGCCTTATTATGGATCTTTGATCGGGATCGCGAGTGGCAAAAGCTCATGAGGTGTGAAATGCTGTAATGATTGGCCCCTTTTATTGTCGGGAGGCTGGCCTCCCGACAATAAAATGGGCCAAGTGGGTAAATTACCCTGGGGTAATAAAATTAAAATAATGCAATTTACAACAAAAAAAACTTTATTTATTTTCTATTAACAATTTACATTTTTCATGCGTTCAAATGCTGCTCCTAGCTTAATTCTACAAAATATAAAGCATTTATTTTTATTTACTATATAATATGTATACCTCTTTTGGAACATTATAATTTTATAAAATTATCCTAGAAATGTGTAGTTGTGTTGCCTTAAAGGCCTCCATTATACCTACATAAAAAAGTAGATGGCATATAGTGTGAAAATGTTATGTTTTCTATAAATAATTAAAATAGATTACAAATAATTGTAATAATTAGATAAAAGGAAACTAAGATATGTGAGCCTAGAAATAAGGATTCGGAAATAAAAAGGCTTTTTTATTTTATATGGTTGTTTTATTATCCATCTAAATGAGTCAATCAACTTTGAGCAAATCGAAGAGCGTGGCACACTGACAGCAGCCGTGGTAGCCTATTTGGGATACAGTTTCCGGAGACCACTCCGTTGCAAAACTAGTTGTGGTATATTAGGCACTTTCGAAGTTTTAAAAGTTCGCAGTAAAGTGCTTCGCATTTAGTAAATTCGGAGTTTTAATGATTCGCAATACCACAAACAGCAGTTCTGTTCTTTCATGGTATTTGCTTTTCGCAGTAACGTGCGTTGCAATGACATTATTCGAAGTCTGTTATTCGCAGTAATGTAATACAGTCATGTACATAGACCTCTAGACTTGAAAGCGTGAGGTCGCGGGTTCAATTCCGTGCCCGTACCAATGAGCTCAGATTTTCATACCACTGGTTTTTTGGTGAAGGAAAACATCGTGAGACCTGCATACGTACGAAGAAAAAATTCAATGGCGTATGTGAATCCACCAACCCGCAACTGGGCCAGCGTGGTGGATATGGCCCAATCGCCCTTTCGGGGGTAGGTTCGAAGTCCAGCAGTGGACTATTAAAAGGCAGATTATGCTACACTGTCAGCATTATTTTGAATGGGCCGTGCCGAGGCGAAAGGCTGTGTTACATAATAAAAGAATCGGTAAACCAAAACATTGGCTTTATTCAGCTTAAGCCACTTAAGATATGCAATGTTTTAGCTGCCGGCGTACCAGCAGCATCTATATTCCATCACTTATCACCGGCAATAAAACCAATCGCCATAAAGTCAAGACGATACAGCACTGCTGATGAAGCTTTCATTAACGAGGAAATCGATAAACTTCTCAAAGATGGCGTCATAGAACCTAGTATATCTCCGTGGAGAGCTCAAGTCTTAGTTACTAGTGGGGGACTACACCGCAAACGAATGGTCATAGACTATTCACTAACAATCAACAAATATACTCTATTGGATGCTTATCCTTTACCAAACATTGAATCAATTGTATCGAAGGTGGCCAAAAACAGATATTTTAGCCAAATTGATCTTAAAAGCGCTTACCATCAAGTGCCAATTCTCGCAAGCGAAAAAATTTACACAGCTTTCGAAGCCTGTGGAAATCTCTATCAATTTACACGTATACCATTCGGCGTTACTAACGGGGTAGCTGCTTTTCAGAGAACTTTACAATACATCATCTCGAAAGAGAATTTAACTGGCACCTACGCTTATCTTGACGATGTCACTGTCTGTGGCAAAGATAAAGAGGATCATGATAAAAATCTAGAAAACTTCATGCAAGCCGTACAAAAATACAAACTAACTTTAAACAAAGACAAATGCGTATTTGGAAAAGAATCAATAAAGCTTCTAGGATACAAAATCGAAAATAACACAGTGAGACCAGATGAGGATCGCCTAGCCCCACTGATGAATCTCCCCGTACCTATAGATATGCCTTCTTTGAAAAGAGCGCTGGGCATGTTTGCGCACTACTCGAAATGGATAAAGAATTTTTCAGGAAAAATTCATCCACTAATACATATTACTAAATTTCCTATGAACAATGATGCCACCACATGTTTTCAAACTTTGAAGTCAGATATTGCTGAAGCAGTCCTTACATCAGTTCTAGAGGATATTACTTTTACAGTTGAAACAGATGCTTCGGACCATGCCTTGGCTGCAACACTGTCACAAAATGGCAGACCTGTGGCATTTTTTTCTCAAGCTGAATAAATTGTTACATAATAAAAGAATCGGTAAACCAAAACATTGGCCTTATTCAGCTTGAATGACATCCGTCATCTCATAAACAAATAGACAATACCTAAAGGACTTGAACTAAGTAAAGAGTTTACACTACAGGCTGTCAATAGTCTTTAAGGGTCGGCATCGTATCTGTGATGCCCCTGGTGTTGCAGGTATCCATAGGCGACGGTGATCGCTTACCATCAGGCGGCCCATCTGCTTGTTTTCCACCTATGACATTAAAAAAAAAGGCCTACTTCTAATCGTCATTATATCTATGGAACCAACCACAAACAAGTAGGTACATACATTTACATTTCACCTAAATGTCGGCTTTTTGTACTTATTGGAAAAGTTATTCATATTAATTTTCATAGTGGTATTTGATATACGAAGTATAAGTACAATATGGTATAAGTATGAAATCTTTGGTATGTTAGAATAACCTTGTATAAATGCATGTTTGTAAAATTGCACTTTGTCATCACTGTACACGGATGAACCGATTTGAATGATATATTTTTTCTATTCTATTGAGGTTTTTATGTAGATATAGATATATATGGCTCTTGGGGCAGTATGACCACCACTCTTATTAATCAACGCCTTAACCAGCAATATCTTGTAAATAAATTAATAATATTTGTTTTTATTCGCTTTTCCTAAACGGCTCTCACGATTTTGATAAAAAGTACCGCTTTATAGTCTGTGTGAGAAACACCTACAAATAAAATGTGCAAATATGCAAATCTGGTGGATTATCATAATCCTTAGCATAAGTACCCATATTCTAAGCCATAAGCTCAAAAACATTCAAATAATCACTTTACATGTCTTGCTGTGTCTATGGATAATTGTAACACCAGAGGCATCACAAGTACGTTGCGGACCCTTTAAGATTCTATTAACTCGCCTTTTGAAGAACCCCATGTTGTAGCTTCTCGGAAATACCGCGGAAGGTAGCTCATTCCACATTTTGCAACGTGCATTTTACATTATGTAAAGTTATTATATAAAAAAAAAAATGGTAGGTATAACCCACCAGCACGGCTAGCATACATACGCACCGCGACAAAATTTGTCGCCTCTTTTTAACGTGCCAAAGCGAGACAAGTGTATGTGAAACCGTAGGCACCTTGACAAGTTCTCGCTCGACACAGTGACGACAAGATTTTGTAGCGGTGCGCATGCTAGCCATGCTGGACAAGCGTGTTCCGTTTTAGTTTTTCGTCAGGCGACCACCAGGTGGAGCTAACTCAAACCCATCTAATGTAAAAAGAAATACGCACATCATCATCATAAGACGTCTACTGCTGAACATAGGCCTCCCCCTTACGTATATATATCTATCAAAACCCATTGCTTCTTATAATGAATTTCATAATTACAATTTGTATGGAATTCGACACGTATTTACGTATCGAATATTTGCACTTCGCCCCCTATTTATCACCTGCTGATAGCTGCAGAAGATTGCAAAAATTATGTACATTTTTAGTATTAACAACCTAGTGCGTTTTTACTATTGCGTTTTACGTACTTTATCGCGTTAACGTTAACTAAGATTTGTATTAATCGAATTTGTATTAGCAGTGGAATCAACATGGCGCTGTTCTTATTTCATACAATACAAATCGTAATTAACCTTAACGCAATTGGAACCAGTGTAGGTAATATTTTTAACCGACTTCCAAAAAGAAGGAGATTATGTCGACTGTATTTTTTAATTTTATTTTACCTCAGAAATTTAACTGGGTGAACCGATTTTGATGATTCTGTTTTTTATTTGAAAGCTGGTGCTTCTCATTTGGTCCTATTTCAATTTGGTCCAGTTCTGACGAAGTCGGTTTTTCATATTAATAATTATACCCCTGATAAAAATATTGTAATCTTGAAACGGCTGTACAGATTTTTCTTGAATCAGATAAGAATACTGGATCAAGCCACATTTAAACATAAAAAAAATACTAAATCAAAATCGGTTCAGCCGTTTGGGAGCTAAGATAACACAGATACACAGATTAAACTTATAACGCCACTTTAACCGCTCTAACGGGGGAAGAAACAAGTCAGAAAAACTAGCACTAGGCAATTCTGACGTGCATCCACCAAGACGACGGATATCGAACTGAATTATGCAGCGTGCTAGTTGGAGCATTGATTCAACTTAGATCAGGCCAGACATGCAAATAGGGCTCTATCTGGTATAATAGGTCTGTGACTGTGTATCAAGTAGGTGTAAGTATAAATGAAAGAATATTTTGTTGTGTTTGACATGTATTTAATGTTTACTACAAGACCCAATGTAATTACTAAATGAAACTATAAAAATTACAACATCTTATATGTAAGTAATGAAGTGCAGCTCCAGTTGTAAGCATGTTAGAGTCACAAGTTTTCATATATTTTTTATACCTAATTATGTAATTGTACATGTAAAGTAGTGAAGAGACAGTAAAACTGCTTAGTATTTTTAGAGTTTCGTGGAAAAGCCAATTTTAGTGTCTTAGACAGTGTGATGATAATTTTGAGTCGGGTAGTGTCATTCTGTCACTTTTACGGAAAATACAGAATAAAATCATAAGTTAAATTATAATTTAAACAAGAAGACAAGAAAAAGCTATCACGACATCAAGTCCTAACACTAAACATTTAAGTTTTTTTTTTCATCTCGAAAATAGTACTAGAGATAAGATATGCATCTATTTACCTGATAACATTTAATTATTGTTATTAGATTGAAAGTCCTCGCTCTTGCGCCAACTATACGCTGATCCGGATAAAAGTTTACGGGAATTACAAATGTCATTCGAAATTTGCCGTTTGAAATCATGTTTTTATTTCAAATTTTGTACGCAACACGAAAGTTTGCTACTTGAAATAGTACCTACTGTAAGCGACATGGAGCGAATTTAGATAACTATTCGCTGGAGACATGATATATACACGTTTGACAATGCTGTACGCGACACGAAATAAATTTGCCATTTGAAATATTGTATGCGACAAGAAATAAGTTTGTCATTTGTAATTCTATACGCGACAGTTCATTCTAATTGCTTTTAGTCGGACCAGTGTAGAGTCCATACAGTGTGCTCAGAATATCAATCAGAAAACTATCTTGACTACATCACTGCTTACTTCACAAACGATACAAACGAAAACAAAATACACAGCAAGACACACTTTTAGAGCAACTATACGGGGATGAGACAGACAGAAAAACTGTAATAACATAGACAATCTACCACATAGATGACACCATACAAATATCTACAGAAGTAGGTAAACTGCGCCACGGCTTAAAATGAACGTGCTCAAAAGTGGAACTGCAGCTGTTTCATTTAGTTAGCGTTAAAGAGAGACAAACTTAGTAACAGTGACCGCATCCACGTTCAGTTCACACGTCAAGTCACAAGCTGTTTCGAAGTGTATACGGTTATGAACATACATACGTGGATGGCAGAATACGCTTTCAAATGTTTCTTTCTTTAAAATTTAACAAAATATAAGACAGCATCTGCAGTTCTGTTGACCAGGTTCGCATATAACCGTGTAGGAGTAAATGAAGTCTACAAAAAAACTAATTTCAAGTGACCCCCTTTTTTTACATTCTACAAATCAGCTGCTAAAGCATGTTTTATCTCATTCTCTTGCATGACATTTGTCTTCAGCAAGAATGACACAAAACCAATTTTAACGATAGTAGCTTTGTTAGAAGTTTTAGGTTGTTTGGGGTGTATAAAAGGTACTGACGTCGAATTTGTTTAATCCTTTTTTAAACTAATATCTATGGGCAGCGTCTTGTGGTCGCATCCTATTGGATGGCATCAAATTAACCCTTATAATTAAATAAGTAAACGTTTGTTAAGCAAATTTTTTTTTGCTGTCATCTTCTAGCTGCCGGGAAGTGTCACGCACGAAAACAAAACCTCAATTTATTAGAAATCTGAATAAACAGTTTGTTTAAAAAAAAAAAGACAAAATCGACGCCAATCTTAATTTTAACTTAGAAAGTGGAAACAGCAAAATCGTGGTGTTTTATTTCCAATACCCTTACTCTAAACCTTGTGCTCATCGAAAACTCGAATCGTCGCTATATTTTTTTTAATTTTAAGAAAAATTTATAGAAAATCCATACTGTCATATTTTTTCACTAATCGAATATAATTGACATTGCAATGACACTTACTACTAACCTAAAGAGTGCTAAACTATCTCTAACATTAAGGTAATTTTCGGTTCTTATATAAATAATGGTCAAAGGAATTATTTTAGTCAGTAGTTCTTTTTCATGCAAAAATTAAAACAACATGCACACTCGAAGCGAGTTCGAAACGTAACAAAATGAAACTCAAATGTTCTACCTTATACCACAGTTTCTTTATTGTACATATTCACAACTGTCACGTTCACGGAAACAACCGAACTTGGTAAATATAATCTGCAATTCATTTCACAAGATAATTTCCCAATTATATTTTATTTCATTTGAAAAGTAAAAGTGCGCATACATAATTAAATCAGGATAGGTATATGAAAAAACTATGTTTGGTAAATATAATGTGCAATTCATTTCACAAGATAATTTCCCAATTATATTTTATTTCATTTAAAAAGTAAAAGTGCGCATACATAATTAAATCAGGATATATGAAAAAACTATGTTTTTTCATGTCACAAACTAATATCATTTTTCACCACAAATAACTACAAAGGAAAAATACAGTACCATCCTCAAACTCGGGCCCCCCTTATGCATAAAGCGTAATAAGCTATAGTTAATGCTATAAAATGATCTGTCAACTTGACAACAAGGTTGTGACGCTAACACACAAGTATTATGACGCTGACAACAAGTGTTGTGACGCTGACATACAAGTATTATGACGCTGACAACAAGTGTTGTGCTGGTGATGACAAGTGTTACGTCTGAAAGTAAAATTGTACAGCTCATTCAATGTTTATGCATGGCTCATGGGGGTTAGTTAAAATCAAAGTTATTAAATCCGTACAGTTCATTTTAACGACTTTGAAAATGGCACTGAAAATTATTGTTATACAACTAGTAAATTCTAATCATAACACAAATTAAATGGGAATAATGCTTAACCAATACCTACTAAATATGAAACTAAAAGAAGAAAAAACAAATTGCATGAATGCATCCAGGGGGCCTACCACGATCTCTTAAGAGCATTATCATCTTGCTGTGCGCATTCCTTGCTCAATCTACAGTAGATAGAGCGAATAACCTCATTGTTGAAATAAAAGAGTAGTAGTAGAGGTGATGGTAGGCTTCCAGATTAGAGTACAGCTCTAAAACGAAAAAAAAAAAAGAAACCAATAAATGTTATGTAAAATATTGTGATAAAATAAAATGTAAACTCGTGTTATGTGTCTATAATTAAATTAAATTATAAATTCTATATGTTAATGTCTTTATAAAGAGTGATCTAAAATCACATAAATGTAAAAAGGAATTATTACGATGTTGCCTTACTTACTCGGGAAAAATCATCCTATTCTCCAACTAAATTGGTAACTAACGTAAAATAACACAATTCATTCCACATTCACAAAATTTCATTTTATATCTGGTGACACCTGTCACAATGACAATGACATTGTCAAAATGCAAGAATTGAATCTGGCGAGTGTTGAAAACATCTAAAACGTAGCAAAATATTGCCATCTCCGCTTGAACCGTGTCCAGTGAAACTAAACGGAGAGGTATGGAAATAAGAGTAGAGATATCTTCTCTCAGTTCGGGTTGAGTGAATGGATAATTGCAGCTGATAAAGAAAAGTCAATCACGTCAAGTCAAACGCAATCGCACAACTCAAGGAAGAGTGGCGCGAGTAGGATGGCGTGATTACGATAGATAGCTGCTAACGTAATGTACTGCTAAGCCTGTATTTAATTAGGCAGTAATTTTTGTGTGCAACCAATTTAGTCCGACTGATCAGTTAGGGTAATAAAAGACGAGCGGATCGGGTACGGCCGGATCAAAGAGAGAAACAGAAGGAAATCTTTTCCTCTCTCGTTACTATCTTTACAAATCAGCTCGTCTTTTTTAATACAATGGTGTTGTTTGTTTCTGGATGATTTTTCTATGGCAACTGGCCCCCCTCCCCAGTAATCCCCCTCCCTCCCCGAACCGAACGCACTTTTAGGTGGTGTGCCTGTGTGTGTCTGTGTGGCTTCCGTCTTGATATGTGTGTGTGTTTGTGGTCCTCCGGTACGCCGTTAACTAGAAGCAAATAGTAATACGTGAGTTTGCATGTTCGTATGTAATAAACACTTGTTGCATGTAAGTACGTATGTATAAACTCTTTTAAATAAAAAAAGATTTTTTTTCTCCAAGAGAAATTAAAACTGGGGTATCTGTGATCGATTTGCCCCTTCAATAAGAAATCGATTACATGGGACTTTGATTTTTGTGACTGCAGACGGCGGCATCTGAATCCCCTTCACAAGGTGTGCTTATGGTAAACACAGGACATTTTTAGTAAATTTTCATCCATGTATTTGTAAAATCAATGTATCTCCCTTTAAATGTATTTATTAAAAAAAAATAGTTTTTTAACTTAAAAAGTGCGTAAATGAATGTCAATATGATTTTGGAGATGTCCCGTCTTTCAGGCTAGTATGTATTGTTAGAATGTTGTAGGTATGCACTTCTATGAAACGATATCTGATACAAAAGAAAAATAAACATAAAAATGAAAATTGAGCAAAATAATTGAATGTGCTTATATGCAAATATTGTCTGTGGAAAAGACATGTATACTTTCTTTTCAAATAAGTATGTATATTTATATATTTATTTGTCACTGTGATATGTAAATTTCAAGCATATTGATACATTTCACGACCATACGCATACCTACATCTGTATACTACACTAACATAAAATATTAAATTGACATCATTATTCCACATCTTTCCAATACAAGCAAAATGTACAATCGCGTACATATTTATCCTAATATTCTACATACCTAATAATTATTATTCAAGTATATAAAAAAAGAAACCTATCGATTAAGCTTAAAAAAGCATTGTTGAAAGTTTGCAACTATTTTTCACAAAAATATCAACGTTTCGGCACGACTGTACATTTATACTAAGTATTACATAAATATTACAAGCAACATGCTTAGGTACACTATAAAATTGACAATATATATATAATTTATTATAGTAATATGTTATATACAATAGCCATTCTGGTAAGACATTCACAAAGATATGCGATTCCACTCCATTACATTTTCAAAACTATTTTTAATTACATTATATAATTGAATAGTTTATACTATTTTAAATATAATTTTATTGTTATAATACACATCAACATTGCCATTTTTAATTAACATTATGCTGAAATTGTCGCCTGTTTATTTTTATTTTTATTAGCGCAAAAAATGAACCTCTGTAGCGTTTTACTATGTACATTATTTTTTTATTTCCCGTAACTATTTTTTTTTAACTTTGGCTTATTTATTTGGCTCAGATAAGGAACGAAAGCATACTAAAAATATTGTATTTTTCAAAATATTTAGTAATATTTCGTTAATTGCTCGAGTTATATAATTATTTTAAAAGTTTGAAACACATTAGGGAAATATTGTGTAGAGTTTTTTATAGAAGAATAGATATTATTTAATTCGTTAAAATAACGAACAATTTAGGTACATACTATATAAAAAGCTGCCATTTCTACATATTTGCTTCATTGTTTTAGATATTTTTTGTAAAAAAACAATAAAGCAAATTCGTAGTGACGACTAAGTCAAAGTCTATGGTCCCTACAATTAAAAAGGTTTAAAATATCTTAGAGAAAATACTTAAAATTTTGTATTTAGAAATTTTAAAATCGTCATGAAATCAAGCATCAGTCTAAAATCACCGTTAGAAATATTCGTGCGTTAGAAGTATAAAAAACGCGGAGGTAACGCGTTCGCTACCAGTCCTAAACATCTGACTAGAAAAAAAGTCTTTGAATTAAAAAGATATTGAAGCCTCATATTACAAATCAAAATTACAATTTTATCCAAGAATAAAGACCTGTTAGGCCGGAACGAACATTTCATAATTAGATTTATATATTAGGACCGTAATTCTTCTGTAAATAAAATATTAGTTATATTTATTTTTATATACATTATAAAGGCATTTAAAATATATAGCTATACAACTAGCATAATTGACTTTGCTATTAGATAAAAACAAAACAAATTTGATAAAATAAATGGCAGGAGTAAGAACTGATTGGAACTTTTTTATACTTAATAAAATGTGATATATTAAACCGTAACGATGTTTATATATATTTATATATAAACTACGATTTTGTGCAGATTATATTCGACTATATACCTAAAATAACACTACAATATAATAATCCAACACGACAAAACAAACAAAAATTATACTATACTTTATATCTACACAACAATTAATGTACTTGTAACTAAGGTATCAAGCCTGGTAACACTCAATCTTTGGCTTGCCATCAACAAATATACGTATTTTTTTCTTATTCGATTTTAAGCGTGCCGTTCTACAAAAAGTCTCAAAATAACTTTTTGTCGATTGGTAGTCCAAAAATTATAAAAAATTATCTTTCATTTAATTGCGCGGCCGCGCTCGACGATCAGGGCTATCTCTTGCGCACATTTTCAATTTAGCTAGTTTTTTTCTAAATTAGTTAAGTAAGAATAAAAAAAATTGGGTATTATTTTTAGAAAAAAACATTGCAAAAGTTTTTAAGTTATTTTTATGCTGAGCGCGGCCTTAAATGCAGAAAATTATTAAAATTTGAATTGCTATTATTTAAAATTGTTTTTACGTTTCTCTCTCTAGTGTATTTCCGCTTTTACGTCACTTTAAGTACAATAAGGAATTTGGGATAAATGATATACATACAAAAATTATTATGATATGTACATAATAATTTTTGTATGTATATCATTTATCCCAAAGTATATTTCTTTAATTATTTATATTTTGCATTATTATTAGTAGTTCTTTTTGTAAAACGGCAAACGCTATCCAGCAATTCATCCTAACCCTTTATATCATGTTTAAATTGTATTATTCGTTACAATAAAGTTTGACAGAGGGTTAGGGGAATTCTTCTTTCCGACAAACATTGGTCCAAAAAGTCCCTAAAAATGTCACTTTTACATGTCTTTTTAAAACCACTTGCGTTCATTTTACATTTATAACTTTTCTTTTGTTTACACAGCATATAATGATGATTTTAGAGGTTTCAGTCGACATCAAATTACCTAAAAATATAGCTGTCTTTATCATTGCACTCAATTAGACGAAGACATCATCGCTTTTAGGCTATTTATTTCGAAATCTTTAAAATTAACATTAATATATCTGAGTACATAATTATTGTTGGAATACATATGTCGTTTCCGTAATTAGTCGGAAAAAATGTAAAAAAAATATATATGTATGGGTACAAAAAAATCTTAAGTTATAATTAATAAAAATCTTACACAATCAAACTTTAATCAACATGAATTAAAAGAACATGAAAATGGAAAAGTAAATGTATTCCGATAAATTGTCATATGTATTCCGACACAACACAGAATATTATGCACAACGTTTCAAAATGTCCGTTTGGTAATTTCGATACGGTTCAAATATTGTCTGTAGATCAATTACAACCTGCATGTTGAGCACAAAATCAGAAAAACTTACAAGGATAACAAATTATTCCATTTTTATTAAGGTGGTAACGAAGCACCTTATTTACACACAACTTTGGCCAATCAGAACTCGAAATTTCTAAATGTAGACACTTTTTGTTATAAATACATATTACTACTCTCACTTCACTACTTAGAAATAAGCCACAAAAATAAATTATTCAAAAAATTGACATTATTTCGTTTTTTTTTTAGTTTTCACGTTGGTCAAAGTTATATGCAAATTAGCCGCTGCGGTATCCCCTTAAGTGAAAATCAACTGCAAGTCACCATTTTAACTATATATTTCGAAATTACCAAGTTTTTTCCAGCCTTTTTATCATTATCACAAGCTTCAGATAGAATAGAGCTTTGAAATGGCACATCAAATCCGGCCAGTGCAATAATATATGTAATTACTCACTTTGCGTTGACAATAAGTTAACTAGTATTTATATTATGACCTTTATTGAATTACCCTAGTTGTCATAAACATTCAATAAGCTAATATAATGCTTTAAAGTTTAAACTCTTTCGACGGGAAGTGGCGCGCGCGAAAACGAGACAAATCATATTTTCGTTATTGGCCTATTGGATGTTTCTGAATACTGTTAGAGTTACCAGGATAATTGACCATGAAGTTTAGTTGCATTGAATTCGGATTATTTTTAGAAATACTCGCCAGAATTTGAAAAAACTTTGCATTAAAAAAAAAGTAAAAAAAAAGCAAGATATGAAATTATATTACCAATTCCAATATTCACAGCAAATTCTGTCAAAATCTAAGGCTACCTTTTTCTTGGTAAGCACCTAAGTGCTTACCAAGAGTTTGATTGAAAGAAATAATATTACAAAACAAACAATAATTTATGCTTTTCAAGTTGGCCTAAGTTGATCAAAAACTAGCCGCTGTTACCACCTTAAGTAAACTGATTTTTGTTCATCGATCTTAACTCAAACAAATGTACTACCATTCACACAATCATCTGCGACTGAACACTAAACATCCCGTCAACTTATCCTTCTAAAGGCCAATTTAATCTGGCAAGTACTTCCCGCAAGTTCTGTTATTACACAAAACTTAATATATGAACTGCCTGATCCTAATTATTTCGAAAAACTTTCAGTGTCAAAAATGACAGGTCACTTTAGCTTTTATTGAAACTGTCAAACTTAATTCAGATTCCAATTCTGATCGATTCAATATCAGAATTCAGGAATGTGAAATGGATTTTGATGGCTCTAACATAGGTTGCCTTTTTATAAGATTATTTATTTGGAAAATATCAAGCTATGCTAGTGCCACTTTTTGCGAACCCCTTTTATATTGCAATTCCGACGCTTACGTAATAAATTAGGATAAGGCAACGGACATTGCGCAGCGATTTTACATGGTAAAAAACGTTCTTCTGCAAGTTTACTTTCGTCCTAGATAGAATCTGACGTAGTTATGATCACAATTGGAATTCAATCATATCCCTAAGTGACTTGGTCATACCCCTAAATGACTTCATCAATACACGTGAATAAAAAAAAAATATACAACGATTTTGTAATATCACTAAAAATATCTTGTGATTTGATCGAATCTCTAGATTAGTTTAGAGAATGTACAGTTCTTGGGCAGCATTTTGAGTTCCTCTTGTTTCTAAGTAGTTCGTAACAATGTATATTTGGCTAATCTTCTTTGCATTTCAACACATATTTTTTTTGGAATTTATTAACCTTAGGAAGACTATGGTGATTATAATCGCATGTATCATAATAACAAAGGTAGTCATAACGCAAGCTTGAGTATTCAATATCCATATAGGGCCGGACATCTGTGGACATCCGGACATCTGGCCGGACAGAAATGATACTCAAGAGCTTGCGTTATGACCTTTATTATTATCATATTATTGTTATTGCTATTAATACTTAAGTCTCTAGACCACAGATTTATTTACGGAAATTATAAACTCGTGACATTTATTAACATCCCCCATGGTATGTTCAAGTCACTTAGGAATATAATAAACTCCCAATTTCTCTATTATCTCAGCGACAGATAGATATGTATCTCTATCTCTCCCTGGTGCCGTATATAATATCAATGTATCCTTACTAGTATTCGTGGTCCGCGATGCCATTGTCCTGTCGCTTGTCTTCGTTCTTACATTGGTTCTTCCCTTGGCCGATCTGTCGAGAGGATGAGAAGCACAGCTTCATCACGAACGGGAATTTCGCACCTGAAGTTAACAAGACAACAGTTCTGTGAATGTGTGAAGAAACTTTTAACGGGTGGCACCAGCATAACTTGTATCTTTTTACCTGACTTGGGCAGTCAGGTAAAAAGGTACAAGTTATGCTGGTGCCACAAGAAGGGTAATCTTTTTTGTGCGTATGTATGTATGCTTGTATTTTTTACCTCTTATGGCTTAAGCGGCCTCGATTTCAACGAGTGAGGTGTCGCTTCTTCTTTATGTCTAGAGTACCATAGGCTAGATTTTTCAGTGGAGATTTTTATTTTTCATACATTCATTTAAATATTTTTTTAGTTTTCCTGTTGTGGCTCAATACTTTTGTACTATAAACTTTTATGCTTTGTTTAATTCCAGTAGAGTGTTTAGGTAAAAAAAGTATTGGATCAGCAAAAACCGAATTGAACAGCAAGGTAAGCAAGGATGTTAGCAACGGTAACATCCTTGTCAACAACAAGGTTGTTAGCAAAGACGTTAGTGGCGGTACCATCCTTCCTTACAACCGTGTCATCAACAACAAGGTTGTGAGCAAGAATATTAGCAACGGTAACATCCTTGCTTACAACCTTGTCATCAACAACAAGGTTGTGAGCAAGAATGTTAGCAACGGCAACATCCTTGCTTACAACCTCGTTAAAGTGTACGTACCCGGGTGTTGTATGGTGGCGTGATTGCACGCCATGATAGCCATCACCGACTGAGATATGTTCTGGAACTCCATCAGCCCCGATGACGACCTGGAAATGTCACGTCTGTCACGTGTCAAACATTACAACTGTCATTAATACATGCCATACAAACAGGCTTCGGTTTAACAACGTTAAGGGGTGGTGGTCCAACTTTTCTGACCAACCGGTTGTACCACGGACCTTCAGTAGGGATAGCTGGTCCAAGTATTTTTTAGGGTTTCACACAAAAGCAAATTTCTTGAATGGACTAGTTTTGGGGTTCTGTAGCACTACACCCTTTATAAGTCTGTTCTGTCCGTCCGTCTTAATTCTTTAGAATATTTTATAATTATAGAGGTAAGTACATGAAACTATGCACAATTACAGTATTAGTATGGATCTCATATTTAATAGCATTTTTTTTTATTGAACTTTACTTTTTGAATGGCTTTGGTTCATATGAAATGGGGATGATTTTTTTCACTGCATCCTCATGCGGTAAATCGTTGAATAGGTATTTTAAACTGAAGGTAAGATTTCATACATAATATCTATAAATATTAACTTTCGAGTGATAGCGACAAAACTGTCAAGACATTCTAGCTCAATGGCCAATGACCATTTCGTAAAATGATCTTCAATCGTCATAGAATTTTATGAATAATAAGCATCCTATGTCATTATCCGGCTACCTCTATGCAAACTATTACTTCGACCAGTTGGTGTGTTGCTGCGCGAAAGAGAAAAAACAAGAGAGAGAGAGCACAAGCGCCTTATTAAAACAGTGTTAGGTGTCCCACCTCTCGCTCTTGAGCGGGAACTTGGAGATGGTGTGTGGCGGAGTCACGTTGTAGTCCTTGAACACCTGCAGCAGTTGCTCGTCCGACACGTCGGGTGGCGTGTTAAAGAAGTGCAGCACCTGGAATATACAACATTATACTATACATCGGTAGATTTATCTTCAAGTGCTTTCAAGTGCCCTACTGGCCTGCCCGGATTTCTCCTTAAAATTATTAATATATCTATTTATTTTAAAAAAAGCCGGACTTCAGTATTTTTGGCAAGCGTGCTCCATTGTAGACAGCGTCATTGCTTAACATCAGGTGAAGTGGCGGCGTGGTGTAATGCTCCTACGATGGAACACGCTCGCCTAGAAGAAACCGATTCACTAGCGACTTGAAGACTTGTAACTGTAGGGGAAAACAATGTCAGGGAACAGCCATTCGGGTAGGTCATTTCACAGTCTAGCTGTTCGCACAATAGACTAGAAACTTTGCACCGATGTTAAAAGCTAAGAAGCTTAGTCTGAATTCGGGATTCGTTGCTAATGAGCTTCTTAGAAGATTTTTATTTAATTATTAATAGGTTTGCGTTTGGTCGCCAGTTCGCCTGATATTAAGCGATGATGCGGTGTGCAGTCTATTTGTCAATGGACTCCAATACCCCAAGCTGGTACTCTGGCTGATCCATCCCAAAGGTGCGAGCTAACCATGGGAGGTCATGTTTTCCACTGACCTTTGAAGGCGGCTGTATCCTGTTCTTGTGAATGGAGGCAGGTGTCAGGAACCTGTTGTTCTTGTTTCCGACGTAGTCTTTGAACGAGGGGCTCTTGTCCGGTAGAGGGTATGGATTCATCACTTCAGATAAGTACGCCTGCTTCGAAAAACTGGAACAGAAAACGAACGGAAATTTAATATTAATTGTTATACAGAATTCTCATGTATTCTAGTAAAAACTTAAATTTATTGTTATGTTTAGCTAGGAAGAATTTTTTTAATTGGCTAAGTAATACCTGGTGGAAAAACTCAAGTCGCACAGCGGGAAATCTTATTTTTAAAAGAATTGGATCAGCAAAAACCGAATCAAACAGCAAGGTATGCAAGAATGTAAGCAACGGTAATGTCCTTGTCAACGACAACAAGGTTGTAAGCAAAGACTTTAGGAACGGCAACATCCTTGCTTACAACCTTGTCATCAAAAACAAGGTTGTGAGCAATAATGTTAGCAACAGTAACATATCCTTGCTTTTAACCTCGTCATCAACAACAAAGTAGTTGCTCTTCAGCTCGGAACCCAGTCATGCTGGCACCCTTTCCCAGCCGAAATTCAAAAGAGTCCTGGGACTACAGATGACTGAGATACTGACGCTAGTGTGAGGGTGTAGTCTCCGACGGTCACGTTATTGAGGTTCTGCACACAGCGCTCCACCGAGACGCCGTCTCCCATCTGCACCATCGCCGTGCCCTCCTTGGTCTTCAGAAACTTTATCTGTAGAGTAAACAGTTCACACTTCAATATCATTCTCTCATTCGCTGGCTGATGGACTCGTCATGAAATCTCAAAAACTACTTAACCTACATAGCTGAAATTTGGCAGGTAGATTCCTCATGGAGTGTGCTAGTTTTCCAAGAATCATTTTGCGAAAGGGCCAAACGGGGGAAAATAAGGGTTGAAAGTTTATATGAAACCATACATCACGCATTATACAAAACGCATACGAAGTCGCAGGGAACATCTAGTTAATAAATAAATAATGCTTCACTCTCATAGCTCCCAATTAATATTCCCTGTGTCAGGATGCCATGGAACACAAACAGATATGGACAAGTAACACCTAAACCCAAAGCAAATATTCATCATTCAAACATAACTTACAACCTGGGTCTCTTCAAGATAAGAGTGAATAAGCACCCCATGGGCAAGAATGCTCGATCATAGACCGCATCGTCACTTACTATCACGTGAGTTGTGGTCAAAGGGTTAGCCGATTCTATCATTTTAAAAATCTGCCTCGGCGGAAAGTGGGAGAAGATGATAACATTGTGTGGCCTACATTATAGAGAAGGAGAGCCGATATAGCATATAGCTGTCTCGGGCAGAGCTGACGGATAGTGTCGAAGGTTCGGGGTATGTTCCTCTGAAGATCCTGGGGTCCTCTGTCATAGACTAATGCTGGCCACCGAGGTTTTAGTGGGTATAATCTCACATGACTTGATTGGGCTCAAAGCAAAGACTTTGAAGATTGAAAGACAAAGCAACTTTTGGAAGGCACTGAATTTCACAACACAGGACTCCCCTAGTGTGAGAATCAGGGTTCAATATCCGAAGTTATAAGTACCTACTAACCTAAATATAAGTATATAAATTTACTAACTTCACAGCCATGTATGTACTTTGTTCAAATAAAGTTTTTTTTATTATTATTTATTTATTTTTAAATATACTCACTCTGACAACGTTTCCGTAGAGGCAGCAGAGGTTGAAGAGTCTGTCTGCGTTGACGGTCTGCGGGTCGAGGCCGTACACCATCATCACGGCGCCCTGCTGCGGCGGCCCACCCTGTAACAAAACCGTCAATTACAGAGATGTCGTAACAGTACCTCCGGTTAGGGTTTGGATTTTACCCGACAATATTGAATGAAGCAAAGAGGAGGAATTAAATTTAACTTGAAAGAATTCCCATTCAACGTACTGTCGCCGGCATGCTGGGTACGATGCTAACTGGTAGTAGACGCAAGTGTTTTAATTATCTCTAGAACTTCAACGGTCTCTGGGCAATTCAACTATTTGTGTATAATAGAAATAATAAGGGAGTGTTCCCATACAAAAAATGTGTTTTTTGCAACGATTTTTATTTTTTACTCTTGTTAAAAGAAAATACATACGAGTGTCAAAATTAATATTAATTTTTTCAAAGCAGTGGAAACACGAGTCCCTACTTGAAAATCCTGGACCCACTAGTGGAACCAAGCGGAATCAAAAATATTCACAAACCCTAATAGCTCCACCCCTGTTAAACAGTGGAGAAAAGAATACTTGAAAATCCTACAGGAACCACTAAACTTGTGGAACCACCAATTTTTTTAAGATATAAGATTATTGAATGGTCTTATGCGAAATTCAAGAAAAACAAATAAAGAAAACAACATAACAAAATGTTCAGTAAAAATTTCATTTATCCACATAATTATTTTCACGATTTTGTGGCGAGATAATAACAAGCATTTTTGTTAAATAAAACGTGCTGAGGAGAAATAAAACAAATGATCATAAGCTCGAAGGACCAACCATTTGTCAATGAGGAATTCAAGTTCCATCCCTCCGACTCCATCATCACAATAGTATCACATAACCCACACATATATGGTTCCGATGACAATAGATGATTATGGTTTACTTTTAAATTTTTAACTCAATCGGAAAAATCGGAATCTTGATGTGACCAAGTTTTTTCGAAGTTTCCGGAGCCTAATGCAAATTTTGATTAAAAAGGCCTAACGACTGGCGCAGCTCCGTCGGCCCCTTAACGAAACAGAAGTTTTCATTAGACGGCTTTTTTATACTTCTGCGTAACTGGTTCAATGGGGGCTTTTTTAACAGACTTCCAAAATGGAGGAGGTTCTCAATTCAACTTTTTTTAATGTTTGTTACCTCATAACTTTCAACTGGGTGAACCGATTTTAATGATTCTTTTTTTTATTTAAGCTGGTGCTTCCCTTGTGGTCCCGTTTCAATTTGGTCCAGTTCTGACATTTTTGTGAAATCGGTTTTTTACATTGATAATTATTTATGCGTACAAATATAAGTAAAGACTGTCGAAACTGCGGTTTCGTTGAGAGCACAAGCGGGCCACAGCTAACCAAAATGTATCATGACGCTTAGCCTCCTTATATTGAGCAAGTTCAGGCTAACCATAAGCATCCAGTTTCCACGGTTCTTGTTCTATCTACATCTCCTTTCCATCTATATTTGTGATGGCCGATATAAAAAGAATGCAATTTAAATAAAAACGCGTTAAAATTAAAATAACAATGGCTACTTACTAGGTCCATATTCACCTGGTTCTGGGGGGGCATGGCTGGGTGGTGCATGGGTGGTGGGGGGACAAATCCCTCCCCTCCGTACCCTTCGGGGCCGTACCCACGCCCGTCTCGCTGAAAAACAGTTTTGACAAAAAATATTAACTATTTTTATTTTGACTTTTTTTTTACTTGGGCTTGGACTTGTTTTTTTTTTGTTTTTCTTTTAACGAACATTGACTGTTTGTCTGTCTGTACGGTTACATTGTACGTACCGGGTGGTGTGGTGGCGGCGGACCGTGTCTTTCTTTCATCATGCCAGGAGGAGGACCGCTGCCGAACTCCACGTCTGAAAACAATCACGACACCTTTGTAAATAAAAATATTCGTAGCCTTTACCTAAATTATGAAGTAACAAAATTTGATGGGTTTATGGCTTATAGTTTCATAGTTCTGTCAAAATCAACATGTTGCCAAAGTCAACATGTTGGGTTTATGGCTTATAGTGTCACAGTTCTGCCAAATTTACGAAGTCAACTTGTTGGGTTTATGGCTTATAGTGTCACAGTTCTGCCAAACTTATGAAGTCAACTTGTTGGGTTTACCGCTTATAGTGTCACAGTTCTGCCAAACTTTCGAAGTCAACTTGTTGGGTTTATGGCTTATAGTGTCACAGTTCTGCCAAATTTACGAAGTCAACTTGTTGGGTTTATGGCTTATAGTGTCACAGTTCTGCCAAACTTACGAAGTCAACTTGTTGGGTTTATGGCTTATAGTGTCACAGTTCTGCCAAACTTATGAAGTCAACTTGTTGGGTTTACCGCTTATAGTGTCACAGTTCTGCCAAACTTTCGAAGTCAACTTGTTGGGTTTATGGCTTATACTTAGTGTCACAGTTCTGCCAAACTTACGAAGTCAACTTGATGGGTTTATGGCTTATTATAATATTAGTGTAGATTGTGTCACAGTTCTGCAAAACTTACGAAATTAAGCTACGTCTTTGGAAATACTGGGATTCAATGTTAGGATAAAGGTATTTATATGATTATTGTTTAACTCAAGAAATTTTTGCTACCTACTCAAGATTTTCATTTCTTGCCCCACATTAAATTAATACCCGGCTATATAGGGAATCAATTGATAGAGCTTGAAGACTAGGAAACGATAAAATTACTGTTGTCATTTTAAAATGGCCGAGACCACTTTAAGATGTCGTTTTTTTTTGCCAAAATTAAAGCTTAAAGAGCAGAAAACGATAACATGAGTGACATCACACTAAATTCAATGAGGCCGCCGCTCCAAGATGACGGATTACAATTAAAAATATATATATATATATATATATATATATATAAAACAAGTGTTCAAATCGTGAAAGTTTAAAAATTACTATGGCGGATTACATTGTCTTTGCTAAACCTAAAAGCTTTTTTTTTACTATTAACTTTAAGTTAAGGGTTAATTCCTCTAATTATTACGTGAAACTAGTAGGGTACACAAAACTTATTTTTCAAGTTTTACCGGGTTAAAATTTTGTGGAAATTAGGCACTGAGTTGCTACCTTAAGTCACAAATTGCTATAAATAATTTGTTAATTTCATTCGCAATGTTATCTAACGATAAACAAGAATAACATCAAAAGGGACACAGCAACATGCAGTGTTAGGATTTAAATGAAAGTCTGTATTTGTTTTTAAAATTTTATTGTTTTATGAATAATGTGTGTAAAATATTTTTTATTGATGTGTAATTGGTTATTCTGAAAGGGTGTGCTACACCGAAAGGGGCTTGATGAAATTATCATTACGAACAAATGTGCTATGCAACCAACCTTAAAATCGTAAAAAATATTATTTGGTTGAGTAGGATTGATCTTTTTTTAAGGAACAGTTTGTTGCTTTTACAAAATTGGTCCCAATTTAAAAGTCGTAAACAAATGATGAGTAGCACCCCTTTTGACTTTGCATACCCTTTCCGAGTAGCCTGGTATAGGTAGTAAGTAATGTACTATGTACATTTTCTCTTAAAATGTAGGGCCTTACTTAAAAACGTTACTCAAGTTGAACTATGCTTTAAAATGCTCTCTCAACTTCTCGCTGACGGCAATCGTCACACGCGAAAACGAGACTGAGCATATTTAAGCGTATGTCAACTTAGTAACGTTTTTAAGTTAGGCCCTCAGTGCTTACTGTCACATAATTAAATATTAAACAGATTTATTAATTATAGTGGGTAATTAAAATATAAGCAATAACAATAATAGCAGCTTAAAGAACCAATTAAAGTTATGTTCGTATTTAAAATATTAAATGAGTATCATAATTTTATCATATTTTTTTTTATCGTTTTATGTGTAAGTATAAATGAAAAAAAAAAATTACATGTCATGTATTTCAGAGTTTGTAGTAAAACAGTTTAATTAAGTGTAACATTCACTATACACAAAGTTAAGGTGCTAACTCAACATACAAATTTGGCCAAACAGAAAATGAAAAAATAGGATCATCAAAATCGGACTGCTCAATAAAAAATATAGTCACATATAAAAAAAAAAACGTTTCGACTAGAGAAGGAACAACCTACTTATTATCGTAAAATAAAAATAAATCAAATAAATAAAAACAAATATAAAAAAAATATTTGCTCTTAATAATGCTTACACAAGATTAGTGAATCTCTGACTCCTATGCTAGGTAAATTACCTACAATAAAACAAAAAAGGTCAAGGTCTCTTTGGCGAAATTTGTATGAAAATCAGATGTCTGTGGGGTGAGTGCTTTTCATGAAAGAAGCCCCACTGCAAACAGCGGAAGTAAATTTCCATATTTGTATTGATTTGCCGTCGTTAAAGAGTCTTGTACGATGCCTTGTGTTAAAAGTGGTGCTCGAAAAATGCTACTGACAGTGATTAACACGCGATGACAGCGCCACGTCAAAGTCAAAGTCAATTGATAAGCATATGTTTACAGGTCAGGCAATTGTAATACAATTATAATTATAGGAAATGTATATGGATAATATAAAACATTTGAAATAAAAATTTAGTAAAAAATTACATTAAATATCAGCAAATAATCATCAATATTGGTAAAAACAACGTATATATATACGTATATTAGGTTTTCGTCTGTGGGACTTCTTCCATTAAAAGCACTTTATATAACATATAAGACTTACACATTCCTGCACAATACGGGTATCTCTCATACAAATATTAGTTGGAAGTTGTAGCATTCCGAGTTACAAAGTTCACATTCTGGGCACGATGCGCGATGCAAACTTAGAGGAATAAACCATGGACACATCAGAAATATCAGATAAAAAAATTAAATATATGTTTCAGAATTTTATATATTTTTTTCCCATAAAATTTTGGCCAATCAGACCTTTTAAGTAGGTATACCTTTTTGTGTTTTTATTACCTCATGATCTTTCCATCATTTAAACTTAAAATCAAAATTGTTTTAGGGAGAAAATCCATTTTTATTTTATTTTATGTTTTTTTAATTAGGTGACACTAGTAAGATAAAAAAATACTTATCAAGTTTTGCTAAGCCAAAGTTAAACACCGAGTTATCACCTTAACTGTGTCAGATATATCATTTCATTTAAAATTTAATTTTCTTGTACATGTAAAATATAATTAGTTTTTTTACAGTTACAAGTCAATATTCTACCGTTAAGGTAAGAAGTGTCTCAACAATAAATGAAAGTTATGCCAGGGTTGAGTTAAACATCACCAAGTAAATTTCCACACACTTCGTTATTTTTATAAAACGTGTCTTCAACTGACTTTTAAAAAAGAGGTTACAGATGTAGAGGACCTCTTTCGACATTCGACTGTTTTGTTTGTGTGTGTATGTTGACGCGATATATTTGTCAATTGTGTTTATTGATTTTAATGTTTTTTATTGAATATGCTATCATACTTGGATGTCCTATTTAAATAAAAAATAAAAAATTGAATAAAGTACTCTAAGAATGGAAAATTATGGGATGAATCCCGGTTATTCAATTCCCTGTGAAGTAAGGTTTTTTTTTGTACAAAATATTAACTCTTGGAGTTTTTATGTGCCATGGTTTATTCATAATTCGGTACAAACCATTTGCGTGGAGTTCGCAAGTGTGGCTGTGTGGGCTGCTGGTATCTTCACGAAGCTTCGGTGCTGCTGGCTGACTCGTCATGGGATCTGTAGGGTTGTGCCAATATACACACCTTGTATACACATACGACCACTTTATTAAACAAACCGATCTCTCTCCGAGGTATAATTTTTTTCGCTATTTTTCACGTTTTTTTTTTACATTAAATTAATTATAAAAACATAAATAATATAAAAAACTTAAAAACTAGGGTGCCGTCGGCAGCGGGGCAGGGCCCTAGCTACCGGTGGTTAGGGCTGCAGAGTGAGGAACCTCCTGACAATGCGCGCCGTGTCAAGAATTACCGTCTTCTGCATCTGACCCTTGACCCAACCGTATATTCGCAAATTTTTATTATTAATGCCTTTGTTGCCAAACAAGAAAACGGACTGCCTGATAAGTAGCTGCTGTCGCCTATATGTTATATTTTGTTTCGTTCAGGTTCAAAATCGCCCTTTCCCAAAATGTCCCTTTGTTGTGTTTTCCGCAAATCTTTTTTTAAGTGAAACGAACAGGCTAATAGTGCTGGAGGAAATTGCTCCGTATCCTTTAAGAAGAAGCTAAGCTCTATAACGTGCATTCGGAGGATATATGATTTTTTGGCCACATATCCCGTTAGCCCGTGACAACCTCCAAAAACTGGTTATCCTCGGGGAAATGGAAGCAAAGATATAAGAGGAAGGAACCCAATGCTCTGGACAGACCAGATACGCACCACCATCAACATCAACGACGCCATGCTGTTGACGCTGCTGAAAGCCGCTACAGATGGCGGACCATCATTCTGGAGAAGCTAATACCCTGATTCGTTACAATTTCAGACTAGACAAACGCCATGCAGGCAAATCTCGAATGCAGGCAATTGTCGTGGTGTATGTCTGCAAAATTGTTCCACAATTATGTCGGATAAATTCCGACACAGTCCGTGATTTACACGGCTTATAATATTATATAAACAGATACAGCCAGGTTCCGATGTGGAGATCTGTAGTGGTCGACATATCTCCCTTGTTTATATGATCTGCGGTCACGATTCCAGCCTTGGGGATTAGATGTAAGGAGTAAAGAATAGGCTAGTAAAAAAAGTTATACTTTTCAAGTTACGGTTGGCAAAAGGTGTATGAAAATTTCGTTGAGTTACCATCTAATTTCCATCGCGACCATAGGTTTGCGGTATTAATAGCATCAAAGCATTAGCAACCTTCCTTTTAAATATCCCGTTTCACTCACATGAAGGGAAATCGTATTACGGCATAAATGGCTTCAAACCTCACGTAACAAGGGCTTTTTGTTTTGAGTGCTCAACCAAATATGATTATGAAATACTTTCATCCACACATATGCGGGACACCGGGAAATTGCGGCTGAAACAGCAGAGCGTCGCAAAGGCTTTTCAAGACTGTATCAACGTTTTGTTCGGCTTGTAAGACTATGTAAGATTATTTCCATAACGTGGACTTCTTTGAAACCTTTTTTTGACCACCAACTTGTCTGTTGGTAGGCAACGAGGTGGTCGAAATTGGAGCACGCAGACTTAGAAGATACATATTCACTCTGACCTTGAAAAGACTTAGAATATCAAAGGTCTCTCCCAACTCCTTCCATTTGTCTTGGGCCAGTCTTTATAAACCTGCTGAGCTGGTCACTCGGTCATTGGGCTAAATTAAAATTGCCTTAGTTATTATTTTTAAAGTTAGTCGTCGCATATTTATATTACCATAGAATACACACCTAGACGAGTTGTTTCTGAATTAATTAATTCTAGCCTACGTTTGCATGAAAATTACCTAACTGCTCGTTTTAATACATAAAACGCAAGTGGTAGTTTCAATACTGAACGTATTTAGTGTAATAGCCACAAATTATTTGGGGAAAATAGTATTCTGTGATATAACCAGAATAACGGAGGCGGTTTTATTTCTATTTACTAAGTGCGTAAGTAAAGACGCGTGAAACAAACAGTATGGATTACGGATGGAAATGACTAAGAAACTTACGAACGAAGCCTATTTAGGGTTACGTAGCCCAAAAAGGAACCTTAATAAATTCGTTCTGTCTGTCTGTCCGTCCGTCCGTCCGATTTTTTTAGAACCTTCTAACTTCTATAATTATTTTGATAAGTGCATGAAACTTTGCAGAATAACAGTTTTAATATAGATTTCCATGTTATAACTATAAAAATATATATAATACTACATTTTAGGGGTGGCTCAGGAACATGTGAAATTGGGATGAGATAATTTTTATAATGCACCTCCTCAAGTTGTGTAACTTTGAAAAAGTCTTTTAAAATTAAGGTAATGTTCATACATTACTTTTTTATAGTCTATCCTTTGAGAAATATGACCCGACAAAGTGTTAAAACTTGGGTCTCCTCCCCTTGCATTTCTAAACTATAAGACATAGAAACTTGTAACTTACAATACGGATAGGTCATATTTAAAACCTTCATTCAATATTAATTCGAATATTATCTGATTATGACTTTTTGAGTAACAGCGACAAATTGTAATAAATTCAAGGCATTCTAGCTCAAAGATGGACCTTTTTGTAAAATGATATTAAAAGAATGTTTCTCAATCAGTATTCTCTATGTTTAAACCATAAATAGTATATATTATATCGGGATGATACATCTCTGAAATTTGGCTAAGCAAGTCCACAGAGCTTCGTTCGTTCGAGTTTTTCTATAACCATCAATTTCTGAACTATTACTACAATTATATGGCTTTGGTTACGGAACCCTACTATATGCGTGTCGCGACACGCTCTTGGTCAGCAATTTTTAATGTTGGCGCAAAAAAACAGGCCTGCTCTTACTAAATATTTATTTTTATTATCAACTCAAAAGTTTGCACAAAACTGAGCCAAAAGAAACGATACAATATCCATACATTTTTAAAACGGTACTACAAGCAGGTGCGATCGTAGCGGGGCGTTTTTATTATTTTCAATTTTCCGACAGCGCAGATAGGCCCGAATACCGAATAAAAACGGTATAGTTTAATAACAGCCAAATTTCATATTTACTTGTACCGATATTATTTTAGCTGTAGTTCTGGAAAATATAAACAGTATATAAAAAATAAGGTTATTGAACGCATTTAAACTGTGTCAAACATTTACACCTTGTGAAATTTTATACATTTTACTATTATTAAATTTACGTTCATTGAAAATTAAACTTTTACAACAAAACGGCAGAACCGATCTTGATGTAGGCAGTTTGCGTAGAATGGCGTATACGTATGCTGGTAATTGCTGAAATCCAGAAAATAGATACATAGTAAAATTATGGCGCAGTACCGTTATATTTGACCGTTACGGTCTCCAGTGCTTAAACAAGTCGTCAAGTGCGTGTCGTGACTCTCATGCCGTGTTCCGTAGCCATGTCAAATACATGTACATCTTGTATTTCTTGTAGTGGATATAGTTCATCCAAATGTGTACTGAATTTCAGCAAAATAGGCCTTTTAGTCTACCTTTGATTAGAACCTTTTTGAGCGCTGACCTTTTTAAATATTATACCAGTGATAACACTACAATTGAGATTAAATTACATAACATTATCAACTCCATTGGAAGGAGAGCTGCCAAATTGAAGCAGAGTGAAAAAAAACATGCATATAAGATGTGAACTCACAGAAAGTAAAACGAGCCGTTTTTGGACGGGATAAAACTGCAATTTGTTTAAAATTATCTCACAAAGGTGAAATAAGCCATGGGCCCGTTTCGAGAATTGAAATTTTACCATAATATACTGTTTTTTTTATTTAAGTTGCAACACTGAAATGTCAGGGGTGATCAACTTTTCTAAAACAAAGAGCTTTTTTACCACGTTTTTATTAACTCGCTTTCTTGTCTGTTTCCACAATTTTTATAATTGATTTTGAACAAACTTACCAATATGCCAATTCTCTAGCTCATTAACTTTAAATATAGTTTAAAATTGAATGTTTTTTTTTTTTTTTAAATATTAGCTAATTAAAATTCAAAACGTGATTTAAACACGTTTATAATAAGTATTTAGATCTGCTTTACCTCTAACGGGAAATCTTAGGCTCAAAGCCGATCGTAACGTCGAGGCGAAATATCTTTGCTTATACAAGATTACGCTCAGTCCATGGATGGATGGCGCAGTGAAAGCGTTCTGGGTCCATAACCTGTTGGTTTGTATATAAATTTTAGCTCCTCGCAATGGATTTAAATAAAATGCTGAGTTCTGAGTTCACACAATAAGTTGGCTTACTTTATTAGCGTTCTTCACAAGGGGGTGTTTTTAGGTTATCTCCAAATCACACGTATAGATCATACAGTGAATGTTGCCATTTATCATTGATTCTAACAAACGCGTGCATATAAACTTACTGATTGTATAAAATAATTTACGTCCATAGAGTTTGAAAACATGATTCGAAAAGTTGTACGCAAATTAGGTAAAAACCTGCTATAACTATTAGGACCAACGTGAAAACATTCTTCATCTAATTGAGTCTCTGGATAAAGTTCCGCCAAGTTTCGTCCGGAACGAGACTGGGGTTTCAAACGTTCTTTCGGAATAGTTAGCTGTCTTTACACCGGGACGGCTAGAAGCAAAGCATCGAAGCAGAGCATCGGTCTTTCAATATAATCTTGTATAAAAGGGTCTTTTTGGGCTATTTACAGGGAACGTAGAGTTCTTAAATAGATAACGTGACGGTCTTAAATAGGGAGCTAGTAGTTCTTAAATATAACGGCAGCTTTTTAAATAGGAAACGTGGAGTTCGTAAATATAACGTGAAGTTTTAAATAGGCAATGTGTCTTTCTTAAATATAACGAAAAGTTCTTAATAGTAAACGTGGGGTTCTTAAATATAACGTGAGGTTTTAAATAAGGAACGTGGGTTTTACATAGGCAATGTGTCTTTCTTAAATATAACGAAAAGTTCTTAATAGTAAACGTGGGGTTCTTAAATATAACGTGAGGTTTTAAATAAGGAACGTGGGTTTTAAATAGGGAATGAGTAGTTCTTAAATATAACGAGTAGTTTTAAGTAGGAAACGTGGGCTTCTTAAACATAACGTGATGTTTTAAATAAGGAACGTTGGTTTTAAATATTCAATGTAATTATGTTTATGTTACACGGGAATTGCTCACGAAAATAGGCGCAAAAAACAGACCTGCTATTACTGCTTTTTTGTATATCAACTTAAAAGTTTGCTCAGTCCACACATGATAAAACCGGTTATTCCTTCTATAATTTTATATGCATTCGGCGGTCTTTTTCAAGGTGAGTGCTTGCGCGACTCCGTCATATTTGTCACACAAAAGTAAAGGAATAGGAATATGTTGTAAATATAACGACGGTGTTTAAATAGGGATCGTGGGTTTGTTAAATTTTACGTGAAGTTTTAACTAGATAACATGGGTTTTAAATAGGAAATATGGGATTTAATTAAGGAAAGTAGGGTTCTTAGATAGGATACGTCGGATCATATATTATATGAAACGTGATTTCTATACTAATATTATAAAGAGGAAAGATTTGATTGTTTGTTTGTTTGCATTGAATAGGCTCCGAAACTACTGAACCGATTTGAAAAATTCTTTCACTGTTGGGAAGCTACACTATCCCCGGGTGACATAGGCTGTATTATATTTTGTAGCGAGGTTCGAGGCCGAGCTTACACCCGTGCTAAGACGGGGCGGACGGCTAGTGTTAAATAAATTCATGGTTGCTCATAGCTCCCCACTAGGTTTCCCCATGTGCTATAAAATAGTTATTTGAACTAACACCCAGATTGAAAACAAATAATTAAATTAATCATATAAATATCAGCGAATCAAACCCGGGACCTCCTGCACAAAAGGCAGACGCAATAACAACTAAGCCAGGCGGTCGTGGTACCTTATGAATGCGTTGATTTCTTAGATACATGCGTTTCATAGAACGTAGAATTCTTAGCAACCTGGGGGTCTTAAATACAGAGAGTTCTTAGATAATTGAGGTTCTTAAATACGTGGGTATCTTAGATACATGCATCGTTCTTAAGATACGTGGGGTTTTTAGGTACATATGAAATTCTTAACTACAGAGGGTTTTTAAATACGCGGGGTGCATATATAGATACGCTTAGTTCTTAAATACGTACGGTTTATAGATACGTGCATCGTTCTTAAATACGTGGAGTTTTTAGATTAGTGTTTTTTTAATGCCATAGGTGGCAAACAAGCAGACGGGCCGCCTGATAGTCGTGAAGCAACCACCGTCGCCTATGGATACCTGCAACACCAGGGGCATCACAGTTGCCGCTCCTTAACGGACTCTATTAACAGCCCTTTTGAAGAACCCTATATTAAAGCTACTCGGAAACGTCGTAGGCTCATTCCACATAATACGGTATTGGTACGTGCGTTTGTTATATACGTAGATACGTACTGTAAGGCTGCGGTCGGCCGCCAGTGTACTGCGGTGACTGCAGAAGAGGCGCGCTGCGTTGAGTCGGCTGGATTTCTTCTGACACTGAGGACAACCACAAATGCGACATTTAGTAAAAAGAAAAATATTCAACAAGAAATTTTGGAGAGCGTGCATTGTTCTGCCCATTGTTCTATCAGAAGGCCAGGGCCCCGATTCTACTTAAACCAATTGTTTTTCAAATTGTTAATGAATTGCCTCAATTTTTTTTACTTTTAAGGTAATTTTTGAAGCAATTCATTAACAATTTAAAAACAATTGGTTTTTCACTTTTGACACTTTATCTATATACCAAAAGTGTCAAAAGGGCAATTTTTGAGGCAATTCATTAACAATTTAAAAACAATTGGCTTAGTAGAATCGGGGCCCTGAGTGAGCACGAAATGGCGATAAACCGAATCAGACTGGACTTATTTGCGATAAAAAAATTAAAAAATAGGCGGTTCACGGTTGATATTCTGAAAACCAGAGTCACCGACATTGCTATTAAAATTTGCAAGTTGAAGTGGCAATAGGCACGCAACATCGCTCGAAGAACTGATGACCGATGGGGAAGAAAGGTTCTTGAGTGGAGACCACGAACCGGAAGACGCAGCGTAGGTAGGCCTCCCACTAGATGGACCGACAACATTGTGAGAGTCGCGGGCATTCGGTAGATGCAAGTGGCAGGATGTCGTTCAGTGTGGATGTTAAAGGGGGAGGCCTATGTTCAGCAGTGGACGTCTTCTGGCTGATGATGATTTCGAAAACCAGAACGATGTATTTTGCTTTTATTTTTATGGTACGAACTGTTAGACTCAAGCTCACCGAACACCTAGAGCATGCGCAGAGACGTTGGGTTAGGTTATGTTACTATATGTATATTTTACCGCATTTACAACGGGAAGTGTTCTGAAGAACTGTTCGATCTGATACCGGCGTCGTGGTTTTATCATCGTACTAGCGATTCGTTTTATTAATTTATTATTCTTGCCTAAGACATTTGTTTTTGTATATTTTTTTATCAACAGTTAAATGTATAGTTAAGCGTATTTTCGGCCGCCCATGTGCTTACATATTTTATCAACGTCTGTCTTAAACACGAAGCACCGAAACCAACGATTTCCTACCGAATAGACACCCGACATTGGGCGAACACTTCCAGTCGACACATTGGCACATAGCACTTATAAAAATGCTCCGCACATCAACGACAAAACAGTATCGAAGTGATCCTCAGCGCACCTCAGCTTGATGTCTGAGGTTTTTTGTCAGGAATACACACATACACGGCTTTAGACGCCTGTGTGACATACGATTTAGTAAAACAACATCGTCGAGATGACAAACACTTTCCTTAGTTAGTAGCTATACAAACCAATACGAGTACGGCAGCGTTGTTCGTAATTAGTTTGTATTTTCTTTCCTTTATGAAAGACTTCGGCTTCAGATGGCATCGACGGCGTGCCCGGGGTTAGCAAACACTGATAGTGTTGGCATTAACTTTTTGAAGATGACTAGCGCAAGGGTCACCGGTATTGAGAATCAGACTTGCCCTGGCACCCCATAAAAGGTGTGCCCTGGGGCTCTAGTAAGTTGAACTGGTTGACAACTTGGAGAGAACTTAACCGAACTTACAGATCCGGGGAGTCGTAGACCCCGCCAGCGACGTCAGCGTGTCTGTAAGAATAAGTATGTAGCGTCTATTGATTAAGAAGTCGTTGACCGGAACAGACATCGCAATGCTATCCATCCCAATCAATAGCCACGGAAGCCTCCATTACCTCGACCGGTGGAACATCATTTATTCACGGCTGCCAACCATCCGTCTGTGTTCCCAATCCTTACCCAAATTAACAAATCGCTTTACATTTTCTTTTGTTTTGCGGCGACTTACGTAGCTGACTTAGTGCAACCCGATTTTACAAGCTACTATTTACCTTGCCTGATTTAGAATGAATCAAATCTTGCAACTGAATTTTGAAACAGTTATCTCCAACCGATTGAGCTGAAATACTGCATACACGTTTTATTTAGATGGTAATACAGGGTTAGCTAAGTGACTTCATTGTAAATCCAATATGGCGGAGTCCCAAAGATGGCGGACCAGTTATTTTTTATGCACCTCCCATGATACAAGTATCCAATGAAGGCGTTGGCTGAGAAGAATACTAAAAATAAAATGACGTCACGTTAAACTCAATATGGCGACCGTCCAAAAACTTGTTTAAAAAAATAATATAATTTTATTATAATAAGCTACTACTACTATCAAACTTTTCTTCAGAGTCGCACCGGGGGACATTTTAGCGGTAGAGCGGCGGGCAGGTCAAAATGTCGACTTTGACAGATGTCAGACTGACTCTGCTATGCATGAACATAAATAAGCTACAATAACTGTTTCATAAAAGGGGGAAGACGCGTAACATACAAACATTGTACCCATTAAATATGGCTTGATTCAAACAAAATTTTGACAAGTACTTCACGTGCTATCACAAACGCCAGTTCGATTGTGACTGAAGTTGATTATGCCCGTGGGCCTAATTTGTGCGGTCCACGTCAAGGAATTCGTCCCGCATCTTCCCACTATTTCCTTACATCAATGATAAGCTAGTTTTTTTGTTAACAGATCACAGATCATTTTATGACATTTGTTAGTTTTTCAAGCGTTTGTGCAAAAGAGTGACAGAGTTTAAAAATAGATAAAATTATAATTACTACTCCTGACATACAGTGTGGTTTCTGTTAAAGTGCATATCCGGAAAAGTTTATATCTAACTAGATTTCTTTACAAATTTGTAAATATTTAAATATCTGGGACATTTTTGCACACACGGTCATCTGACCCCAAACTAAGCAAAGCTTGTAATATGGCTGCCAGAGACTGATATACATACATATATATTATTAAATACATACTTAAATATATATTAACACCCAGACATAGAACAAACACAAATGTTCATCACACAAATGTTTGTCCCAGATGGGAATCGAACCCAGGCCCCAAGCACAGAAGTTAGGTTCACTACCAACTGAGCCACCGGGGCAGTCAAATGTATCTTTATAATTTTATTCCCCTTTCATATGTGCACTTTAACAGTAATCACACTGTATAACTAGACTCACCTTATCACCCGGTCTAAGCCCTCTTGAATCGCCCGCACCAACCACCGTTTCTCAACCCTGCACATATAAAGACGAACACACTCTTTATATTATAATTATTATTTCTCTCAATGCTATCTCTCAGCGTTAGCTGTGCATGCCAATTCGATAGTTATATAAAAAAAGCTACAAAAATACGATATAAACAATCAAAAAGTATCTCAATTCTGTATTCTGTATGTCGATACATATTGTGTTGTGTCCATCTGTAAGTTTGATGTGAGAAACATTTTTTTATCTGTTTTTTTTTACGATTTTTATTTAATATTTTTTTAAAGAGTGTGTTTGTCATTAGTTTTATATGTGCATGGAAGACTTATTATTAAGATTATTACAATTATAAAATTATGATGTACAGTGAAGGAAATCAGATTGACCTAAGTATATCTATAAGAGCAAACGCATGCGGACAAATTTTTGATCAGCGACAAAACTTTCCCTCGCAATATAATTCGCGTAGCGCTGTTACTCTTTATGAGTCTGAATAAAGCTCGTCGCATGCGTCAATGTAGTTATAAATAATTACTCTGTATGATGATAGGTCAATCTTAATTTTCTTGTGTACGCTTGTATGTTAAAAAGTTAAAATACTGTTGTGGATGCATTATTATTAAATATAGCCATGTATAAGCTAACTCTATGAAGCTGTAAAATAATGAGTTCAAAAAAAAAACAATTTCGGTTCAAAACAAACCTTTTAGTTTTTTTTTTTAAATTAAATATTTCTGGTTTTTATTTTGAACCAAAATGTAACTCAGTTACTATAGCATTTTCATGAATACCAGTTAGTTTCAATGAATGTTACAAAGGGTTGCACAGAACGATGGTACTAAGTCTAAAGGAGGTCATTGTACTCATCATTATGAGTTACTTATAGCTACTATGGGACCAAACCTGAAATCGCGAACAAAATTTCAGATCTGTGTGTGCATGAAATTTTTCTAAGGAACAGAAGATTTTTTTCCCGCTGTTTTTGGGTTGATCACATAGTAAAAACCGTTCATGATGATGACCTCCTTTCGGTTTTGAAACAAGAGATTCGAGAGACCATTATGAACAACTTTTACTAATCTGCTATGTTCCATACTTCGACCAAAATAAAATGAATGGACGGGCCCAGTAGAAGCGCATTTTTGAAGATTACAAAATGAGCGCCAGCGCTCACTTCGTTTCAGTCGGTCTCTAGCCGTAGGAAGTGAAACACGAGTCTATTGTTACGCGATAACGAAACATCTGACAAAATTATAAATTCGTATGCTTTACCGAAGTGTAAATACACAAATAAAACAGATATCTATTTTTTGTAACAAATATACTGTACATTTTTATAATTAGGTGTTGAAGTATACGTCCGACGGTTTTGACTCATTTTTGCTGATCAAGTTCAATGGTTAGGGCCCGTCCATTCATTTTATTTTGGTTAAAGGTTCCATACAAAAAATTTGAACCAACCAACAAGAATCAAATGGACCAAAAATCTTGAACGCGAATAAAAATCTGCTGTTACATAGAGAAAAGGCTAATAACACTGTACGAGATGTACTGGACCCTGATTACATAACTAAAACAGGCACGTAACACGGCGTATTAAATTAAAAACTAAAAATTTGGCCTCTATTCTTTAGGAAATAGAGGCCAACTTTTTGAGGTTAACTTAACGCGCCGCGTTACGAGTACAATGGAGCCCCTTTGGTTTAGCATACCCTTTAAGAACAACCCTGTGTAACGAGTATTTTAACTGAGTTCCTATAACTTTAGGTATGTCGAATTGCTAAAATTATGTAAACAGTAAAGTTAATGTAAGGAGTACGTACCGACTGTGTAGTAGATGTCCAAAGCTTGTGTCGTCCTGCTAAATAGTCTTGTGTCTTATATAATTATGTTTTAAATGTAAAATACGTGTTAGGATGCAAACTACCAAGTAGCAAAATGACCACATGCTATAACGACCACGTAGCAAAATGACCACATGCCAAAACGACCAAGTAGCGACTAAGAAAACAAACGCCCATCTTTAGATATATTATTATCCAATGAACAAAACATCAAATCAAATCTCATCATCTGTGTAAAGTGGTAAATGTCAAAGTGACAGGTGTCCAAGATTAAAAAGAGATTTAGGTGGTGTCGAAGTGAGATCAACCTCGACGTTTTGCTCATTAGACGTTTTATTTACAATGTCAGTAATTGTAAAAAAAATATTCGGACTAAGTCATATAACCGTATCTAAAATTCTCTAGTGTGGCTATGTAAGAAATGTAATGATGTAATGTTCATTGTAGACCGCATCATCGCTTAACATCAGGTGAGTTGGCGATCAAACGCAAGCCTATTTTTTTTTTTAAAAGTAATCTATATCAACAACAATCAACAAAAATATCTATTTAAGTATGTATTTAAACATATATATGTATAAAGTTATATGATTATTTACGGGATATTTACCGTGGTAAGGTTGTGGAAGGAGCTCCCGATATTTCGGCGCAGTTACATGCACCCGATGTCTTTCCGTGAACATGGTGCATGTAACTGCGCCGAAATATCGGGAGCTCCTTCCACAACCTTACCACGGTAAATATCCCGTAAATAATCATATAACTTTAGTGAACAACCGTGATAGTTTAAAACAATATATATGTATGTATATCAGTCTCTGGCAGCCATATTACAAGCTCTGCTTAGTTTGGAGTCAGATGACCATGTGTGCAATAATGTCCCAGATATTTATTTATTTATATATTATTTAATAAAATGCTGTTCGTTGGTAGTCGCATCACCAGAGAAACGCTGCACCGATGGGGCTAACTTTTTTTTTTTAATTAGTCCGGTAAGAGTTCTAGATAAAGAACATTTAGGAAAGTAGCCCGGAAAAAGGAAAATTTGGGAAAACTGAAAGTGCTTTTTCATGGGTTTTTTTTGAAATTTAGATATGACAAATGACAACGTCTGTCGTGTCGTCTAGTTAAAATAATAAATGTCACGTAGGTATATAAAAAATGCATAAAATAAATATCAATATAAAAAACCGACTTCATAAAATTGTCAGAACTGGACCAAATTGAAATGGGACCACCAGCACCAACTTTCAAATGAAAAAAAAACATCAAAATCGGCTCACCCAGTCGAAAGTTCTGAGGTGACAAAAATAAAAAATTATAATAAAAATTGAGAACCTCCTCTTTTTTGGAAGTCGGTCGATCGGTCGGCTTAAGTTTTTATTATAGTCGGGCATATAATAAAAACGTAGAGATAAACAAATATGTAATTGCAAGATATAAAAAAAACACAGGTTGTTTTAAAATAAGGCAGTTTTTGGAATTTTTGTCTGTTTGTTTGTCCACGCACATCTAAACCACTGGACGGATTTAAATGCGGTTTTCACGAATATGCTTAGCTATGACCAGATTCAAGTATAGGCTATGTTATTTTTCGCAAGGGCCGAATTAAGGGAGGAAAAAGGGTTAAAAGTTTATATGAAAATCTACGCGTACGAAGTCACGGGCTAGGTTCGGTCAAGTATAATATAAGTTCGTACAGGCCGAGTGATCAACCGTAACGTAGGAGTTCTAACATTTGTCGTTATCGGACCAACAACCAGAACTAATTTAACGTGTCATCCGACCCACGATCGCGCTCTGTTGTAAACGCCACTCGCGGTCACATACCGAAGACTAACCGAATCGTCCGTTGGTTAACTTAGGTAATCGAGAATTACACATCCGATCTACGATCCTTGTAAAAGTAAATTATACAAATCAATGCCTACGAATGGATAGCGAACGCACTTCCGGTACGTGACTTGGCTCTTAATAGATCGAGGGTGGAGAGAGGTAGATAGAAGAGGTGGAGGGGTAAATTTATTGTGGAATCCGCAATTTCTGAAAATGGAAATGGCATATTGCCTATAAAGTCCCCCTCATGTGATATTTGCTTTTAGCAAGACTGGAGTGAAAAAAATTCATGATTGTAGAATCTCCAAACTGTTGTTATGTCTTGGTTTCCGTGCGACGAATAATATTGAAACATCAGTACCCTTAGTACAAGATTTGATAGTTTTCGAAAACTTTTTTCGTTTTCGTTTTGATGCATACATTGCTGGGCTGAAAGCTATTCGAAACTATTTTTCGTATTTGAGTGAAGCAACCTATACTGCCGATTACTACCGATTTTAGTTCACCCGCGTTTCCGCTAGAGGCGCTTTACTAAAATGTTTGGGACAATACGGAAACGAAAAAAGCTTTCGAAAACTGTCAAATCTTGTACTAAGGGTACAGGAATAGGGTATTTGACTGTATTAATAATATAATTAGGTCGCGGGCATCCAGTGGATGCAGATGGCAGGATGTCCTTCAGTTTGGACTGTGGAGGTTAAAGGGCTCCCCCTTTAACCTCCACAGTCCAAACTGAAAAGAGAAGTAAATAGAACGGAAATGAGAAGGAAACTCTGTCGCCAGGTATTGTGACAGATATGTGATTGAACATTATAATTTGTGTCAACTCGTGGAACTCGTGGACACAGTTGCTATGGGTTTATATGGGTGCAAGTGGCTACAATAAATTTCTTACAAAAATGCCTTGACAGCCGTTCTTTTCTGTGGGGAGGCCTATGTTCAGCAGTTCAGTATAATTCATCATCATCATCATCAGCCAGAAGACGTCCACTGCTGAACATAGGCCTCCCCCTTTAACCTCCACACTGAACGACATCCTGCCATCTGCATCCACTGGATGCCCGCGACTCTCACAATGTCGTCGGTCCATCTAGTGGGAGGCCTACCTACGCTGCGTCTTCCGGTTCGCGGTCTCCACTCAAGAACCTTTCTTGCCCATCGGTTAACAGTTCTTCGAGCGATGTGGCCTGCCCATTGCCACTTCAACTTGCAGATTTTAATAGCTATGTCGGTGACTCTGGTTCTTTGGCGAATATCTACGTTTCGGATTTTATCGCGCAAAGAAACTCCGAGCATAGCTCTCTCCATTGCCCGTTGTGTGACTCTGAGTTTTTCCAAAAGGCCAACAGTTAAGGACCACGTCTCAGTACCATATGTCATCACTGGCAACACACACTGATCAAATATCTTTGTCTTTAGGCACTGTGGTATCTTGGACGAGAAGATGTCACGCAATTTCCCGAACGCTGCCCATCCGAGTTGGATTCTTCGGGCGACCTCGTTGCCTAAGTTGGACTTACCTAACTGAACAATCTGTCCAAGATAGGTGTAATGGTCAACAACTTCGAGAGTATCGTTCCCAACGATTACCGGTACGGGTACAACATGGACATTGGACATGACTTTTGTCTTGTCCATGTTCATTTTAAGACCCACCTGTTGGGAAAGGCTACTGAGGTCGCTGAGCATTGTATTAAGGTCCTCAGTATAATTAATACTGGTGTAATCATAACAGTTTTTTAATTTTTACAATATTTAATTTAAAAAAAACACAAAGTGAATCAAGGCATATATCATATTTAAAAAAAATATGATTCGTTAATGCATCTTACACACACACGGCATATCTAACTTGCGCTGGTAGAGAGGGACGCAGGGATCATAACTAATACCAAAATGTGAAAATGTGTATGTTTATTGGTTTGTTTGTTCTTCTTTCACACAGCAATGGAGATAATAATATATTTTTGATTTTTTTTTAGTTGGAGAGCCGGATGATTTTTATCCCGTAAAATGTCCACGCGGATGAAACCGCGGCGAGCAGCTAGTCAACAAAACAAACGTGCCATTGTTATTTCTTATCTTTGTGTTACGAGTTTTTCTGGTTAGCTATGTCGTATTGGCGTAACGACACCTATACTTATAATTTATAAACAGTTTTCTTGACGTAAAATCTGTAAATATAGCAAAATCAAAAATACTAAGAAACGGGGCATTAAATAAATTAATTCACATTATCAGCCATCAATGTCCACTGCTGAACAAAGGCCTCCCTCTCAGAGGGGTGTTGCCATAATCCCCACCCTTGGCAGGCGGCTTGGGGTTCGCAGTACATTCACCGTGTACTAATAGGACGCTGCTGCCCATTCTCCGGTGGTTCTGGTCGCAGTTTTAGGACATACCCAGGTTTTTATTTCAGGACAACAGGATCCTTAACTAAGTATAAAACTTATAACAAGCACTGAACTCGGACACAGAATACAAATTTGTCTAGTCTACTGGCAAATATTGTTTTAATCTATTCATTGTTTATATATTTTCTTTCTTTATATTTTTTTTTCTAATTTATTATTACTTTAAGGTGTAAACGCGCGATATTTCTTTTGGTGCATCCTTTTCGGACCTCAAGATACAGGCCTAGCCTAGTTTGATGCCCTCAGGCAATTGTTTTATTGTATCTGTATTAAATGTGAAATAAATAATTTAGTGTTTTGTATAAAAGTAAAATTTAAAAACTGTACTAGTGTGACGTTCTACTTATATACCAGTACCTAGTATCGAGGCATCACCAAACGGATCCAACGGATGACCAGCGCTGGTTAGCAACCGGCGTTATGCTGAGTTGGGTCCGATTTGTGACTTATTTTACCTTTGTCTTATATTAATATTCTTTTAAACGTAGCTTTTTGGTCTTTTCTTTCTTTCTAGTAGAACACTACCAATATATTTTATATTTATTTAGGAATAGGCTTGCGTTTGACCGCCAACTCGCCTGATGTTCAGCGATGATACGGTCTACGATGGGGCACGTTTGCCTAGAAGAAATTGATTCATTCAAAAAGTTACTCATCTTGGTAATTCCCTAGTGTCCCTACGTATAAAGCGGTGGTCGACTAAGACGTTTCGGGGTGGGGGGGGAACCCCCAACCCCCCCTGCTTACGGCTTTGGCTATGACGACTTTGAACTATTTTTGGCTCAGCATACCGTTTCTGAATATCGCTATTTATTCTAAGTAACCGCAAATGTTTAGACTAAAACAAAAGTGCCGACAAGACTCGATCCACTGAGCCACGGGTTCGCTTCCAATGAATACAAATTGAAATCAAACCATCCGTACTTAGGCGAATCTAGGTACATATACGTAGAGTCAGTACCCGTCCTCACTTCATCGTTCATCACATTTGCTATAAATCCTAAAGAGGTTAAATCGGAAAGGGTGTACTATACCGAAAAGGATCCACAGTACCCGTAATTATGAACAATTTTTACTATGGGAGCAACTCGCCCAACTGTTTTATAGAAAACGCGCAATTTCAGGCTTGGTTCCATAGTTAAATTTGTTTATAATGACGGAAATTATGGCCCCTTCATACTTAAAGCTGAGTCGGTTTGACCAAACAGTGGCCAAGATACTTTTAAAGCGGGCTTTTCATGCAGCCGATTAACGCTGGCATTGGCACTATTGCCAAGTAACCGACATGTACGTTATCATGTACGGTGGAATCCGCTTTCTAATTTCACATTTGGATTATAAGTATTTTTTGCCAGTTAACCTTTTTTTATGTCATAGAGGGCAAACAAGATAAGATAACTTTTTACTTAAAGTAAATGGATTTAACTATAATAGCTTGTTCTAAATTCCATCATGACATGGCTGATGCACCCAGGGTTGACTTCCGGCGAGGGAACTCCTCAACAGTGAACAGGACTCTACCACCTACTTGACTTGGCTGGCACCGACTTCAAATAGATGAGTGGGTAGCGCTTATAATAATTATATTAATTTATTTTTTGCTTTTGAGTCCCTATTTATGGTTTTGAAGTCGGTTATTTTTTTTTAATAAAAATAATTTATGCAATAGAGTTTTTTTTTTATTGATAATTTTGTTAGGAACGGTTTTGCTCAGAACTAAGTAGAAACGCAGTCTATATAGATAATACGCCTCATTACGTATGTAATTAAGATACTGTGTCTATCTTTACAACTTGCATGAACGAACAAGCACATGCAGTGTTCTGATGTATAGTGTAGATGTTAAGACGAGGTTTTACGAGCAATATATCCGATAGTGATGTTTATTTAGACGGAGTATGACCGCTCAAATTATAGTGTAAATCAAATGTTTCGTGCTCTTTCAATATAAATCATTCTGAGGAATTCAACATTGGTATTAACAGAGCATCTGAAATATATTCATATCAATAGATAATCTCAGAATTGCTGCTGATCGGTTTATTTCTTACTAGCTGCACCCTGCGGTTTCATCCGCATGGTGGTGATGATGATGATGAAATGTAGCCTATGTCCTGGACATAAGCAATGTATATTCCAAACTTCATACAAATCCATCCAGCCGTTTCTGCGTGATTGAGTAACAAACATCCATCCATCCATACATCCATCCATCCAAACTTTCACATTTATGATATTAGTGGGATTTATTTTTAACCGACTTCCAAAAAGGAGGGAGTTCTAAATATTTTTTTGTTTGTTACCTCAGAACTTTCGTCTGGGTGAACCGATTTTGATGATTTTTTTTTATTTGAAAGCTGGTGCTTCTCGTGTGGTTCCATTTCAATTTGGTCCAGTTCTGAAATTTTTTTAAAGTCGGTTTTTTACATTGATAATTAAGTTCGATTTGAGGCATTTAAAGAATTTATTTTTTAAACTAGATAATATAACCATAGATAGATAAATACAGAATAGACATAATCATAGCTTATTACATAATTGGACCCGGACCCGGCTATGTCCTAAAACTGTGACCATAACCACCAGAGCTCACTCCAGCAGCTCTACTATCCCTGGCCAACGTAGCGGGCCAGGTAACGGTGGAGCAAGGGGTGCTAAAAATCTCCGGCAGTTACCCCGCTACCACCCCCAACGGAATTTGGCCCTGACAACACATAATATTAGAACATTGAGGACTGACGAGAAGATTGTAGAGCTGGAGGAAGAATTGAGCACAATACGATGGGACATCATAGGACTATCTGAAATCCGACGAGAGGGACAGGATACGATAGTTCTGGATTCCGAAAACATGCTCTTCTTCCGGGAAGGAGAACGAAAATCCCAGGGTGGTTTTCAATTTCCGTCAGCGAGAAGTCAACAGAGCAATTTTAAGTATTGCTTAACTTAAGTAACGTTTATGAGTACGGCAGTTAGTGTCAAAGTTTCAGTAAGTCTCAAGACAGGCTGTGTGACGTGAACATGTGTCGCTACTTGATTCACGCTAATTGGTGTTTAAATAATTCATGAAATCACGGACTCCGGGGACTAACATCGGAAATTGATTAGACAGTTGTGTAACTGTGGTAGTGCTAATATTATTTGCATTTACATACCACGGTAGGTAATAAATTAATAAAAGATTTGTACTAGAACTGAGTATTAAGAAATCGGTCAACAGTTGGCAGAAATCGATGACACACAAAAAAAAAATAACTTTATTGATTTGACTATACTCGTATCTTATGTTTATCTACACTAATATTATAAAGAGGAAAGATTTGTACCTATTTTTGTATGTTTGTATGTTTGTAATGAATAGGCTCCGAAACTACTGAACCGATTTGAAAAATTCTTTCACTGTTGGGAAGCTACACTATCCCCGGGTGACATAGGCTATATTATATTTTGTAGCGAGGCCGAAGGCCGAGCTTACACTCGTGCAAAGCCGGGGCGGACGGCTAGTAATCTATACATATAATAAAAACGTAGAGATAAAAAAATCTGTAATTGCGAGATAACAAAAAAAAAATCACACAGGTCGTCTTAAAATAAGCAGCTGAACACGATAGGACAGTTTTTAGAATTTTTGTCTGTTTGTTTGTTTGTTTGTTTGTTTGTTTGTTTGTTTGTTTGTTTGTCCGCGCACATCTCCTAAACCACTGGACGGATTTAAATGCGGTTTTCACGAATATGCTTAGAAATTACCAGATTAAAACATAGGCTATCTTATATCATTTATTTTAATTCTTTATTTTTACATAAACGAAAATAAAAATCAATAATTTATTTCTTCGTTACCCGAAACGTAATATGAGGATCGTCACATAGCCTCAAGCAAGGAGATCCAAAGTAAAGAGAATGTTATTGACATAGCCATTAAAATTTTGAAACTGTCAACTGTCATTCGGTTAATCAGTTTAAATTTAAAGAAGGTTCCTTAACCTTCTTAGATGAATGAACGTGTAGATCAAGCATGTTATAGGCCTTACAACCTCTTTGGTGATTCATTCCAGTGCATGGAGTAGGAGTGTGGCGTACTCATACTCCTTGCGCCAACCTTCGTGAATTTCATTCCAATTTTCCACGACGTGTGGCGCTGGGGCGCGAAAAGAAAAAAATAAAAGAACACCGATTTTCAAATGGAATTGTCATTCGCTTTTTCTACGATTTGTCTAAGATTTTTCTTTGCATTAAATTTATAATTTCTTTCGGACTCAGCTATTTTCTTCCATTGTCGGTAGCTTAACCCTCTCCTTCTATATAAATAGTACAAATCCACTATAATTAGTGACCACTAAATGGACCGTACACCACCGACAAAGGTCAGAATGCCGCTAGATCGTACTGATAGCACTGCGGCTGACACGAAGAATAAAGATGATGACAATGTATTCCGAGTTGGCGTGCGAATTCCACCGTTTTGGCCCGAGAAGCCGGCGATTTGGTTCGCCCAGATCGAAGGCCAATTCGCGATTTCCAACATCACTGCAGATAGCACCAAGTTCTACTATGTCATTGGACAACTTGACCCGCAATACGCAGTTGAAGTCGAAGACATCATCCTCAATCCGCCTGTGACCGAGAAGTACGAAAAACTCAAGCTGGAGCTAATTAAACGTTTGTCCGCATCAAGAGAAAAAAAGGTACAGCAACTTTTAACACGCGAGGAGCTAGGTGATCGTAAGCCTTCTCAATTCTTACGTCATCTACGACACCTAGCAGGCCCCGGAGTTCCAGAAGACTTTTTACGCATGATTTGGACCAGCCGCCTACCGAACAGCACGCAGACCGTCATTGCTTCGCAGCAGATGACGTCATCACTCGATGTGCTGGCAGACCTAGCCGACCGCATACATGACGTTGTCCCTATAGCCCAGGTCGCATCTACATCCAGTACCACACCGGGAAGCTCCAAGCTCCATATTACATTCTCATGGTTTTATTCTATGTTAGCATTTAAAACACAAAATATACCGCATCCTATTTTAATACAGTCCCGCGAATAGAAGTATTCAAAAAAGGCCCTTTGTACATGAAAATAAACCTATACAATAAAATTCCGGACGCAATAAAGAAAGAAATAAATAATAACATTTTTCCAGAACCAACTTCGTAAGTTTCTAACCCAAAAATGTTATTACGAGATAAAAGATTTTTTCGACGATACATTTTAGAAAATTATAATTAGAAAATAAATATCGATATATAAATAGTTAAGAAAGTAGCGTCATAAGTTTTGTATCATCTCATATATAATTAAGTAACCTATCACACTAAGTATGTTTTTTTCGTTTTGTAAAATTACTTCACCCTAGGTTAAGTTTGAATAGTATATATAATATTTATGTAATAGATTTAACTATACTTAAATTTATATGTTTGTCTGTGGTCTGGTTTTGTGAACAGCCACTACATAATTCATTGCTGCACCCTTTGTGCAGGGTATATAAACTTAGCTTTTAGAAGAATACAGTGTATATTTGGAATAAGAATATAGAAATAATTTTATTTTACTGTGATATTTTAACAGATAAATAGAGTAGTTCCATTTCATGGCTTTTTAATCAAGGTATACATACAAATGCACGCGAAATAAGAAATAACTAGCCAAGAGCGTGTTAAGACAAGCATTATGTCAGGGTTCCGTGGCCAGCGAAACTGGCCGGAAATATACTTTTAATGGTTTAGACAAAAAGAAAATTTCAAAACATGCTCTGCACTTTGGTCACATTATTTTTTTGATTTGAAAACTGTTGACGGTGTTATTTATTACTTTTATGATTCTATCAATACTTCACACAGGGCGACTTAAAATAAGCAGCTGAACATGTAAAGAACAGTTTTTAGAATTTTTGTTTGTTTGTTCACGCACATCTCCTACACCCCTGGAAGAAAAATGCGGACGGATTTAAATGCGGTTTTCACGAATATGCTTAGCTATGACCAGATTGAAGTATATGCTATGTTATTTTGCGCAAGGCCGGATTAAGGGAAGAAAAAAGAATTGAAGGTTTATATGAAAATCTACGCGTACGAAGTCGCGGGCAAAAAAGCTAGTTATATAATAAACTATATGATTATGTCTATTCTGTATTTATCTATCTATGATTATATTATCTAATTTTTAAATGGTTCATCTAGTATTATTTAAAATAATCATTAAAAGAAGCAAATCAAACATAATTATCAATATAAAAACCGACTTCTTAAATATGTCAGAACTGGACCTAATTGAAACGGGACCACACGGGAAGCACCAGCTTTCAAAAGAATCATCAAAATCGGTTCACCCAGTAGAAAGATCTGAGGGAACAAAAAAAAACCAGTCGAATTGATAACCTTCTCCTTTTTGGAAGTCTATTATAAATGGATCAAAAACCTAATAAGAAATGCATTAATAACTCGTAAATGAACAGTTCAATAGTCCATAATGAACTTCTTCCCCATCTCTGCAAACTCCACCCCCCCCCCCCCCTCTCCTAGAAATTAATACGAAATTATTAAAAGAGGTGAAAAAAGGGGAAACATCAAAGCTCATTGGCGACTCGGGTGTTAAAAATGTGGCTAGTGATATTTAAATAATTATGTAATATGGTTCTGTACTTTTTTGCCAATTTTTGACCGAGCGAAGAGAATTGTCAGATTCTAGTACGGCAAGTCGGCGTTTCTATGTATGTTTGTATGCAACGATAAATTGTGTATTGCTACATAGTAAAATAGTTGGAAATCTATTTTTTTATGATACTGGGTGACGAGACGAGCGAAGTCGCTCGCCTGATGGCTCTTCACGCTTGCCGATAACAGCTCAACGCCACTCAGAATTTTGAACTTCAACAGTTCAAAACCCTGGATGGCAATGCACTGCGCCCGTCACCCAGAGATATAAGATGTCAAATCTCTGTGTGCCCTGTAATTTCGCTGGAAACATTGCCCTTCAATCCGGAACACAGTAGTGTTTGCACACTACTGCAATAATTATCAATTTTAAAAACAGAATACAAAATGAGTAATTACGTAATTCCGTTTACTTGGGTAACATATTTTTCCAGTTATCTCTAACTTCTCTATCTCTACATAGTATAAGGTCGGGGAAAAAGTTTCTTCGTATTTTATAAACAAATTCAAGACATATTTTTTTCAAGTTTAATTACATTTAATTATAATATATATCTGCCATTTTGTTCGATAACTTGTTGCCATCTTGTAGGTAGTGACATGATCCCGTTGCTGTAGAAATTTTGGGACTTCTGATCAAAAAAATGCAACAACAACAGTTTTGACAGTCCTCTCTTGATGTTAATCTAACACTACCCAAAGAATTCTGAAGAGATCGAAACAGGTAGAAATCTGAGGGTGCACGGTCAGGGCTATATGGTGGATGCATTAACACTTCCCAACCAAGCTCTCTAAATTTTTGCTGAGTGGCCAAAGATGTGTGTGGTCTGGCGTTATCATGATGAAAGACCACACTCTTTCTGTTGATCAATTCCGGCCGTTTTTTCTCAATTTCTTGTTTGAGTCTCATCTGCTGTTGGCAGTAGAGATCCGAATCGATGGTTTTGTCTGGCGGTAAAAGCTCATAATGAACGATGCCCTACCAATCCCACCATACACACAGCATCACTTTATTACATGTTAATCCGGGTTTCGCTACAGTCTGTGGTGCTTCACTGCCCTTTGACCATGATCGTTTGCGCACATTCTTGTCGTAGGTGATTCGTTTTTCATCACCAGTGATCAATCTTTTCAAAAACGGTTCGGTTTCGTTACGTTTCAATAGAAAATCGCAAATGAGTACACGATTCATTCGGTTTCTTTCAGTGAGCTCGTGTGGCACCCAAATATCGAGTTTTTTGTTTACCCAGTTTTTTTCAAATGGGTCAAAATTGTTTTGTGGTCAATCCCCAGTTCTTCCGCTACGTCGTAACTACTAATATGCCGATCTTGGTCCATTTTTTCAGAAATGGCATCGACTTTATCCGTAACAGGGCGACCAGAGCGAGCTGCATCTTTGACATCAAAATTCCCGGACTGAAAACGCTTGAACCAACATTGTGCTACTCTTGATGACACTGTATTAGGTCCATAAACGTCACAAATTTTATTCGCGGCTTGTGTCGCATTTTTCCCTTTTTTGTAATAAAATTTCACAATATATCGAATTTCTTCGTTAGATTCACTCAAATTATCGAACAAAAAAACAATTGAAAAATGGCGGGAAATTGCTTTTTACTTTTTGTATTCCTTTTTTAAAATGTAATAATTTTAATGGTATCAAAACCAGCCAGATACAAACAGTACAACCAATGAGATTTTTACTACAACTTTATACATACAAAATACGAAAAGACTTTTTCCCCGACCTATTATAATCTCTTCTCTTCCCTACATATTATAAAATAAAGTCGTTTTCCGCGTCTGTCTGTCTGTATATCCGCTAACTCCTCCTAAACAACGCAACGGATTTTGATGCAGTTTTCATCAACAGTTGGATAATTTAATTTTTCATGGAAGGTTCATGGAAACTTAATTAGGTTTTATAAAACTGCGACCAGAACCACCGGAGGATGGGCAGCAGCGTCCTAATAGTACACGGTGAACGTACTGCGATCCCCAAGCCGCCTGCCAAACGTGGGGATTATGGCAACACCCCTCTCTACGAGGGAGGCCTTGTCCAACAGTGGACGTTAATTGGCTGATGATGTGTGATGTGAAGTTTTTATGTGAGTAGAAATAAACAATATTTTGCAACCAAGTCGCCGAAAAAGAAATTTACATGGCTTTTGTTCACTTTTTTCTAAATTACACCAGTGCGAAGTAGATAACGTAGATATTCGCCAAAGAACCAGAGTCACCGACATAGCTATTAAAATCTGCAAGTTGAAGTGGCAATGGGCAGGCCACATCGCTCGAAGAACTGATAACCGATGAGAAAGAAAGGTTCTTGAGTGGAGACCGCGAACCGGAAGACGCACCGTAGGTAGGCCTCCCACTAGATGGACCGACGACATTGTGAGAGTCGCGGGCATCCTATGGATGCAGATGGCAGGATGTCGTTCAGTGTGGAGGTTAAAGGGGGAGGCCTATGTTCAGCAGTGGACGTCTTTTGGCTGATGATGATGAAGCCGGGGCCAGTCGCTAGTTATGATTTAAAAACCAAACTACTGAACGAGTTTTGATAACATTTCTATGGGACTAGTCTTAAAGTATTGTATTATCTTTAAAAAAACTGTTTATGTATAAATAACGACGATCTGAGGAAACGATCATAAAAAAAATACAACCGACTGAGAACCCCTAATTTTTTGAAGTAGTTAAAAACAGACTGTACCTTGTTGATTGAACCTGGCGTTACTTTGTAAAAGTCCATTTTAAAAACTGTTTTTCTGATGAAATTCTAGTGTAATTCCGTTATTAGTGTGTTTCCGTAGAAGCGGAATTAAACTAGAAATTCATCAGAAAAAAAGTTTAGACTGTACCTAAATAAACAATAACAATATTAACCTTTCCCACATCGCCACGGAACCCTAAAACGGGAAATATTTCCCCCGTAATGAATAGGGTATCTCATTAAAAGTTATAATGGAATAACAATGGTAAGAAGGTAGCGGGTACAGGGAAATACAGGTACTTTTTATATCATTGGACTTCTTTTCAAAGCCTGAATCAATATTAGATGAAAGGAAAATTTGATTGTTCCAAGTTTTTCTTTGTGCTACGTAGAAGCTAATAAATAGGCTGTCGAACCGGTGTTTGGTATGTTAAAAAAAACTAGACTAAGTTATTTTTTATCTAAGTTACAAGGTTACGCATTTAGACTAGACTATAAATAAATAAAATAAATAAATATCTGGGACATTATTGCACACATGGTCATCTGACCCCAAACTAAGCAAAGCTTGTAATATGGCTGCCAGAGACTGATATACATACATATATATTTTTAAATACATACTTAAATAGATATTAACACCCAGACATGAACAAATACAAATGTTCATCACACAAATGTTTGTCCTAGAAGGGAATCGAACCCACACCCCCAAGCGCAGAAAGTAGGTTCACTACCAACTGAGCCACCGGGGCAGTCAACTACTATACTATATAGACTTTCTGATTATTATTTTATTATATACTAGCCGCCCGCCCCGGCTTCGCACGGGTGTAAGCTTGGCCTTCAGCCTCGCCACAAAATATAATATAGCCTATGTCACCCGGGGATAGTGTAGCTTCCCAACAGTGAAATATTTTTTCAAATCGGTTCAGTAATTTCGGAGCCTATTCAATGCAAACAAACAATCAAATGTTTCCTCTTTATATATTGGTATAGATTTAGATTATAAACCTGACGTAAAGTTTTTTTTTTAATTATTACTATTTTTAACCGACTTCCAAAAAGGAGGAGGTTCTCAATTCGGGTGTTTTTTTTTTAATTTTATTTTGTTTGTTACCTCAAAACTTTCGACTGAGTGAACCGATTTTGATTATTCATTTTTTATTTGAAAGCTGGTGCTTCCCGTGTGGTCCCATTTCAATTTGTTCCAGTGTAATTGATCCTGTAGTTTTTATCTCAATAAACAAACTTAATTTAATTTTAATATTACGACGAAAGGAGGTCATTGTAAGTACAATGACCTCCTTTCGTCAACATTATGTCATAATTATGAACAACTTTTACAATGGGACCAACCCTGAAATCGACTGTATTACATTACTGCGAATAACACTACTGTGTTCCGGATTGAAGGGCAATGTTTCCAGCGAAATGACAGGGCACACAGAGATTTGACATCTTATATCTCGGGATGACGAGCGCAGTGCATTGACATCCAGGGTTTTGAACTGTTGAAGTTCACAATTCTGAGTGGCGTTGAGCTGTTATGAGCAAGCGTGAAGAGCCATCAGGCGAGCGACTTCGCTCGTCTCGTCACCCAATATCATAAAAAAACAAGCAGTTGTTCCCGATCACGAATTAACAAACCGTCGGCGTTATATTCTTGCGACGCATCTTACTGCGAAAGCCCAAGGCTTCGAAAGAACAGAACTGCGGCGTGTGTTATAAAAACCCTGCTGTTTCATACCATCAAAACCGTCATTGACACTCGACTAGATGTATACAACTGCTGTCATATAGTAATGTACCAACACTACCCTAAAACATGCATAAAAGTGCAGTTAGAAATTCCCGCAAACAAATATCTCTGCCTCTTCTAATAACTGTCAACCGCACGCACAGAAAAAAACCTACTCGAATAAAAATAGCATCGTCGAGCCACGAATGAAATTGCAAATGGCTCCGAGCGAAGAAAAGGCGTGTTTTTTTACATATAATTGAATAAAGTATTGAGAGTAGACGCGAACTGTACCAATGCGCAATTTCTGACAGTAAGGCAAGTCCACAGCTGTGTATCACTGACTCTTGGTAAGTAAGATTTCTTTTTAACAAATAGATAGAAACTCTATAATTTCAATTATTTTTAACTGTTTTTTTGTTTTATTTGCTTTTTAGCATTTTTTATGCTTTTTTTTCTTCTCTTGTAACTAAATATGTAAATAATCACAGACTAGTTAAAGCTTTGTAAACAATGTTTTCTTAGGTTTCCGCGATTTTAACACATTGAAATTAAACACTTTCAACGCAATTTGTCGCGTATATTTTACATTATTTAAATTTTAGTTATTATGTATTATTAGTAAAAAAAAAATGCTTAACGATAAAATCTAAAAATGTTTCACTTATAGCGATCAAACGCAAAAAAAATATAAAAAATTGAGTAAATTTTAAACCTAATTTTTTTCTCTCTTAATTAATATCACTATCGATTTGAAAATTTGAATATAATATGTGATCCCAATGATGATTGATGATGGAGCCAGGACGTGGATAGAATAAACTCTTCAATGACTACAAATAAACCCCTCGAGTGTGGGTTACTTTGGTTTGTTTTAACGAGTCACATACATAACACAAAACGTGTTTTAAGACATTGATATCGGTTAAAAGCGTTTTTTCAGTGTATACTAATCATGACAACCTCTGTAAACATCGTGTATATTTTTTAATTATACTAATTATTATATAACCTCCTGTAGCCTTACACAGATTGACAGATTTTGGAGTGTGAGATGTCGAAACAAACAAAAACCCGATTACAAAATGTAGCGTTCACATTCCAGACATAAACGACATCTCGCACTACAAAATATGTCCTATTTAAGGTCACTATAAGAACAGAGAAACAGTTATCCGAAAATTATTACCCTATTGTGTGACTTGTCATACTGCCGCTCGTATTATTCTATGGCAATAGGACCAAAGACGCGCCTGGCTGCTATGAATATTAACTAGAGCGGGGTACGGTACGGGCAAAAACTAAAGATACCTACTTCACGTATCACACTCCCCTCCACTGGGTTACCCTGGTTCGGGGATGCCGCTTTTTAGAGGTCTGGGACCTCTGCGGCACGTCTGCCATTTGCATGTCTGACAAGCGAGTTCATTAGCTGTCAAAAACAATAAATAAATCTCCATAAAGACGCCATTTCGTGCATTGAACGTGCCTCACACCACGTGACCTTATTTCCCGTCTTCTACAATAGAGGATTTTGCATGGTACACAACCAGTGTTTCTAAACTTTCCGTTTTTCTGGGAGGTCTCCTGATTTCCCATCCTATCTCCCGATCTATTGTTAGATCATCACATTTCTCGTCCAAATCATCAATCGACCAAAATTGAATATTTTTAATGTTTATTTGTAAAGTAAATTATTTACTATAGAGTGTAGCTGTAATGACATTTAATAAATGTATCTTTCTAGTTCAATTTTCTATTAAAATATATATATCGGACAGTCCTATAGAATCTTATTGACTAAAAAACGAAAACGTCGCAAAGCTTAACAAACTTAAAATCATCCGGAAAAGAACTAAATTTTTTTATCAGTTAAAAATATTTCATATCTCTCTCAAAATATACATAAAAAAGACAGTCGAATTCAAAATTCTTCCAATTATTCAAACAAACCGCTGATAAAGACCTCGCAATCAAAAACACGCAAAATCAAGTACTACCCTCAAAAACCCTTTCGTGCCAAACTCTATTACGTTTCGAAATTTAAACAAAGGCCACACAAAAACCGTTGACGAGTCGTAATAAAACATAGCGAAAAGCGCAAATAAAACTTGTGAAAAGAGCAAATAAAAAACGCAAAAAAGGGAACAAATAAAGTGTAGGTCCCGTTGAGGGGACCACGGCGAACAACTGTTCAACCGGAAAGGAACGCGGGCCGCGGTCCAAATTCAAAATGTTTGACGTCTGCTGCAGAAAACTAGAGGTAAATTATTTATGTATAAATATTTACACATCACACCATAAGACTATGAACTAATCACGTTATAATTATAAATTATATAATATCTTGAAGAAATCGGCGAAGATATCGTTTTGTATCTATCACATCACATCTTGCACAGCTACGAGTACCTATAATGATTATGATATGATTATAATATGAAAATTCATAATATATAAATATCGTATGATTTCAAAACGTATATAACTAGATATCAATATGTATAACAACAAGCTGAGCCCCGCCATACTACAATATCCGTTCGAAATTAATAGTAACCTATGTCCGGAGTATGAGCTATCTACGTACTAAATTTCGTTTAAATCAGTTCAGCCATTACATTAAAAAAGTTATTTTATTGTGATTGGATGAACCCACTTAAAATTATGACTTGTGAATTGTAGACGTAAGCTGTCAGAACCATAGCGACACAAAAATTATCTTTTGGCCCATTTTTAAGCAGACCTGCTTTAATGGCAGTTACAAAACTCTACATGGGCCATAAATAACCCGAAATTGTCCGCGACACGACACCGGAAATTATCCGGCAAAGGACAGTGTACACTGTACACTGGCTACGAAGTGGACATAAAACGCAGTGGAAATGCAAATAACCAGTATCTAATTTTATTCATCAGCCTGTATTGATCAAGGCTGGGTACAGGCCTCCTCTCCCTTGTATTTCCTATCTCAGGCTAATCTCATACAGGCATTCACTGCTATGGTCCTGTCATCTAATTACAGAGCTGGTTGTCTGCCGACGAAACACTTTTACACTATCGGTGAACACTGTCAGGGCACTGCTCCGCCTGCCATCACCACGCCGAAGTTTTTTTTAACATAAAAATAGCAGCAAATAAGCATGCGGTCCGCCTGATGGTAAGCAGACACTGCCATCTATGAATACCTGCTACACTAGCGGGATTGTCGATGTTTTGCGTGCCCGAAGAGTTATAGACACCCTATTTGAGTAGCTTATTGAAGACCTTTGGGTAAAGGGCATTCCACGCTTGGCAGGTCCGCGAAAAAAGGAGCGAAAAATCGGACGGTTCTCAGCTTTGCAAGATGTGGGGGTGAGTATTTTGAAGGTGTTGGGATGTGCGGTAGTAGAAGTCCGACGCAGGAATGTAATCAAAAAGCTCTTCAGAGCATTCCCCAAAAAACAAGCGATAGAAAATACAGAGGGAACTCACATCTCTCCGGATGTTAAGTGGGCCCAGCTTTTTCGCTGCGCTAGCTTATCTCATTTTATTATGTCATCAGTCATACGGTACATAGAAATTTTTAGATGCATCTGGCCTGAATCAGGCTTGATAGATTTAGTCTTATTCGTGTGGACTATTAGTTAGTTCATTGGTGTCGCTGCAAGTTTCTTAGTGGACGTGAGAAATGAGTAAGTGTGCAGTAATTACTGTTTTGTATTAAGGCATATCTCCCTTGTCTTCCTGATCTGAGCGTTCACCCCAAACTTAATATTCCCGGTTTGGAGCCAAACAAAAAGTTATAACAAGTAATAACGGAATTTAATTAAATTATCCATTTTTGGCGCCCAACGTGTTGCCGCCTTGTTCTCGTGCGATTTCAATTAATTTGTCTTCTAACTTTTGTTTGCTCACGTACTCGTACGGAAACGGAATTGGATTGTGTAGAACTGAATAATTATATAAGTTCTCAAAAGCAAGGATATGTTAATCCGAGACTTGTGTCCCAGTATGTCCAGTACTTGCAAAGTAAGCGCAATCTTCGAAATCTCCACTAACCATTAATAAATGTCTAACCATATTCAATTTTAGAGTGTTCTGTGTTATTTTATTTAATTTAAAATATGGGTTGACGTTTGTATAATTACTATTAATAATTTAATCTAGGATTACTGTAACTTTTAAACATTCACTAGGAAGATACAGTATAGGAAGGACAATTCCTCAAAAAAAAGAAGAAAACAGAATAACAATACAATACTCGTTATTAAAAACCACAAAAACAAGGATAACATTATAAATTACAGTAATTATCTAGGCTTTTAACAGGCGGCCTTATCGCTTAAAGCAATCTACCCCTATTGCCAAACATTGTTTTTACCTTATGTACCTACCTATCTATTGTTTTTGGCAATAAAATAAATCTTATTCTTATTCTTATTATATTCTTCCAGGCAACCGTGAATTCTATTGTTTTTTCCTTTTGTTGGCCTTCCACTCCACTCCATATTTATTAATTGTATTTTATGTGTATTCCAATCCTTCAGCCCTGTCCATCTGACACAGAAAAAGAATGACTGCAAAATGTAGCCTAACCCAAAGACGAATCTCGCATAACGACATCTCGCACTACAATCTGTCAAGAACGTTTAAGCTAGTTTACATAGAAACTGACAGATTAGATAGACATCCGCCCGAGAAACATCACCCTCCTTCTGAGGCAGACGGGTAATATGAGATGTAGTAAATGCACGTCAACAATGTCTATGCACGCTCCCGTTCAGACAGTTGAACAAAACAGAGGCAACTGTGTATTTACGAGAAACGATACAGCAATTTTCTTCACTGGCAATTCCCATTTTTATGCTCTTCGATTTTTAAACACAACGAAAAAGAAAAGATGGATTATAGAATGGCTTGGGCGTAAGAGGTGTGTTGGTCGGTCCAATTTTAAAGTTTTTTTAAAAGGGTTACATCTTTTAAAAATGGACCGTTTCGAATGTTTTAATAACTGACCGAGCGAAAAGAGGTTTCAGATTCTAATGGGACAAGTCCGTGTTTTTATGCATGTTTGTATATAAATATTAATTTATTAGGTAAAACCAATATAGAGGCTCATTTTTTTAGGAGTCCCTCTAAAATATATAAAATTAGTGACCCAGCCCAGCTTCGCACGGACGTAAGTTATCTACACTAATATTATAAAGAGGAAAGATTTGTACCTATTTTTGTATGTTTGTAATGAATAGGCTCCGAAACTACTGAACCGATTTGAAAAATTCTTTCACTGTTGGGAAGCTACACTATCCCCGGGTGACATAGGCTATAATATATTTTGTAGCGAGGCCGAAGGCCGAGCTTACACTCGTGCGAAGCCGGGGCGGACGGCTAGTATTTCATATTGTTGTATAAACCTTCCGTCAAAAATTATCTAACTGATGGTGAAAACAGCATCAAAGTCCGTTGCGTGGTTTGGGAGGAGTTAGCGGATATACAGACAGACAGACGCGGAAAGCGACTTCATTTTATACTATGTAGTGATATATAGAGAAAAGACTACAGTAATGGGGACTGCCTGCATACTTAAAACTTTAGAATAACCGTCATATTAGCATGTCAGTGACGCGAACCCATAAGTTTTGCCGCTACTAAAAATCTCTCAACGCGCCTAAAGAGTTTTCCCTTCAAAAATACCGTACCTACGCCAAGTTTTAGATACCAGTCGACAGTAAGCTTCGATACAGCATCATGACAATCGGGCAATATACAAAACGCGCCAGATAAGAAACCCATGTTTATATTAACCAAGCTAATATAAAAACCGGCGCATGGAACGGATGTAAGCCCAATATGATAATATATGCAGGTCCGTATTTAGGGATCCAGGGGTTCTAGACAACAATGAATATACACATTTGACATTTGTCTTCTCTTTTATGTGGTCTAAGAATGCTCTCTCTGGTCTTCGAGATCCACTATTTCCTTCTACCTTTCCTTCTATAATAGTTTTCAATAATTTTCAAACATCATGCCTATTTTCCGTAAGCGATTGGGAGTAAATTACGTTTTCACTATCATAAGGTGAACATGGGCCCCCCTCGCGTCGGGGCCCTTAGAACCGAGCCTTGTTGGCCTGAAGAATATGGTCCTGAACATAAAAAGTACGCTAAGGCGATATTGCTGCTCATTGCATATTCATCTGACGTACAGTTGATTGTCATGCAAAAAAAAAGCAGTAACATACATGTGTATAATATTTTATACCAAACATAACGGAACCGTTTGGACGGCTGTGGAAAATATCTGGACTTATTTATCTGTGGTTAATTATCTTCTTCTTATATATGAAAGGCGATGTATGTTCCCAATGGACTCCAAAACGGTTGAACCAATTTTGACGGGATTTTCACTGGCAGATAGCTGAATTTATAAGGAGTATAATTCACGCGGACGAAACTACGGGGCGCAGCTAGTCGCTTATATAAATATAATAAATAATAGCTAAGGATATCAAAACAACACAATCACAAACCAGTGCTCATAACTATCGTTAAATTAGATCAGACTTGCCTAATGAGACAATTTAGTAATTTTTGAACTTTCCCGATTTGAACACATGTTTTAATATTTGTCGGGACTTATCGCGCACTATTAAATATAGGTAAAAATAGATACCTTTCGCTCGACGTTTCTACCATGTTACAATGGCCGTGGTCGCGAGCAGACTGTCTTTTTACCTATACCTATATTTAATAGTGCGCGATAAGTCCCGATAAATATTAAAACATGTGACAATTTAGTCAGCACGCTGTGCGTTTTATGCAATCTTTTTTGCCTCACACCTGCAATATCCTCTCCAGGCTGGCAAAACACCATCAACACCTCTGCAGGTGTCTATAGGCGGCGGGTTCTGCTTACCATCAGGCGGACCGCATGCTTGTATGCCGCTCTTACAAAAAAATATGGAATGAGCTACGGCATAGCCGAGTAACTATAACATGGGGTTCTTCAAAGGGCTGTTAATAATCTTCAAAGGTCGGCAACGCATCTGTGATGCCCCTGGTGTTGCAGGTATCCATAGGCAACGGTGATCGCTTACCATCAGGCGGTACACAAGTTTGTTTGCCACCTATGGCATTAAAAAAATATTATGTTTGGGCCAGATGGGCCGGATTGGGCCAGATGGGGCCGATCGATGGGACAGGATCGTCACTCAGTGGACGACGTCAGACCTGACGGACGACGCTGTCAAGGACGGCCTAGGCAACGCTAGCGTGAGGATCTTGATTCATTCCGAAAAGGTTGGGATGAGGTAGCGGAGGACCGATATTTGTAGAAGAAAATGGGGGAGACCTTTGCCCAACAGTGGTACAGTATAGGTTAAGAAAAAAAATATGTTTTCAGCATTCGGTAGCTTGTTATAACTGTATTATGAGGCATCGAGGTACTGTGTAACCATCAAAATAAATACTGGAACCAATGGCAATTTGATAAGTAAGGTTTGGTTTGGTTAGTAAGAGGGGGGGGGGGGGGGGTATTATCTTTGGCAGGAAAGGAACTGTCAAAATTGAACACAGTATTAAACTGTTTTCCCGACCATGTATATGTTTGGTGTTGTCATATGAAATTTTTTACGTGATTACCTACGTTTTTTACCAATCTGCGTGAAATAAGGATAAACAAACACTCTTTCGAGTTTGTTTGTGTTGTTCACTTTCCTCTGTCCGTCCCTATATATGCTTAGATCTTTAAAACTATGCAACGGATTTTGATGCGGTTTTCACTATCAGTTAGATAATATTTCACGGAAGGTTTATATATATATATATATATATATATTTATTTTAAAACTTATACCCGTGCGAAGCCGGGGCGGGTCGTTAGTAAACTATAAAACGATGTCGCCTTTTCGTGTCCACTCAGCCCGTTTGATAGAAAAATGGGCAGGAGGGGGGAATTAGATCATGCAGATATACGACGCACTCTCCTAAATTTTCGGAGCGTTGTCAACTTCATACTGACCAGCAGTGCCACGTGAAAAAAGAAACTGCATTTCAGCTATAACAGGCCTATTGCACGTGTCGGTATAACACCGTATTCATAAGCATAATACACATATGTTAAATAGTCTAATAGAGCGGCTTTGGCACAAACAAACCCACTAAACTGCACCTATATATTAAAGGCTGAGATTACAGAATACTTTAGTGTCTATCTAGAACTATTATAGTTCGGGAGATCACGGATTATTTTGTATATTAAATAATAGATTTGCGCTTCATCTTCAAATCGCCTGATGTTAAACGATGATGCGGTGTACGATGGTGCAAGCTTGCCTTGAAGAAAACTATTCATTCGCGACTTAAAGACATCCAGATTGTAACTATCGTGGTACACCGGGGGTGGGGAAAGGGGGTGCTTCAGGCAGCACATTCCACAGTATAGCGTTAGCATTTTTACCAACACGAAAGTTGGTAAAACACTGCTTTAAACTATTACGGTTGTTCACTACTGTTATATGATTAATTAAGAGATATTTACCGTGGTAAGGTTGTGGGAGGAGCTCCTGATATTAGACTAAGAAAGAGGGTAGATCGTTTTGTCTGCAGCCAACTTTGAAAAGTTCGACCTACCACCGGCATTCTTCAGTCTTCCCGTGAACATGGTGCATGTAACTGCGCCGAAATATCGACAGCTCCTTCCACAATCTTACCACGGTAAATATCCTGTAAATAATCATATAACTGAGGCAAGTTGGTGGTCAAAAGCAGATTTATTCGCGATAAAAAAGCAGCCTTTAACTTTCGTTCGTGACAACAGCCTTTGCTTGGATATTTCCCTACAGACTCCATAACGGCTGACCGATTTTGACGGGACTTTCACTGGCAGATAGCTGATGATATAAGAGGTAATCCAAGCGGGTGAAACCGTGGGGCGCAGCTAGTTCTTTATAAAATGCGAACTGTTAGTCTGTGGAATGCGCTGCCTGAATGGGAAATGGAATGAAGTGGAATGCGTACCCCGATAGTTACAATCTGGGTGTCTTCAAATCACGAGTGAATCAGTTTCTTCTAGACATAGACAAGCGTGCTCCATCGTAGACAACATCATCCGCTCAGGCGAGTTACCGGTCAAACGCAAATCTGTTATTAAATAATAATAAAAAATACATCGAGCGAGAGTTATATTATCTCAAAATTTCAAACAGACATTTAAAATACTGCTCTTTGCGGACCTGTAGGACCACAAAGGTTTGAACCCTTTTCTTAAAAGATTTGCCCTTGTGATACCAATATCTCGCAAACTATTGGCTATTGGTATATAAACGAAGTCTTGCATTAACCCAGATATAGCAATTCGAAATGCGCGCAGTGCATTTGGGATATTTGATTTATCGATGGTACAGAATGCCAAAAATCCGGCTAAATCACACAGACGTAGTGTCTATACAATAATCAACCAATAGATGAATCGAACTCAGCAAGTTTCAGTGTTTTTTTTTTAACACGGTAAAAATTGTGTGTTACCTTCGATCAAAAAAATACAAAGATACCACAATGACGCGCTAATCGCGACAATACTCAATCTGGCTGGACTCAATACGCAGCCAGATTGGATCCACAGTCACGCGATACTTGCACAAGCCGTTACACACCGTAAGAGCCGTCAACTTGGCTGACGATCCACCGTCTGACCAAAGGGAGAGAAAGAGAAAATTGTCTCTTTCTCTCGTGAGAGAAGTTCCCACTTGCAATTCAGACATAATCGCCGTCTCGCTTGCGCAACGACGGTTCACGAGTTTTATCGATGTTGTGCAAATCGAACAGACATAGAGAAATGAGCCGTAAATGTAAAAATATACGATTGGTTTTGGTAAAATAGTTTTGTTTCGATATAAATTAAAACACTGTTTTAAACTATCACGGTTGTTCACTAAAGTTATATGATTATTTACGGGATATTTACCATGGTAAGGGTGTAGGGTTGTGGGGGTCTTCCCGGGAACATGGTGCATGTAACTGCGCCAAAATATCGGGAGCTCCTTCCACAACCTTACCACGGTAAATATCCTGTAAATAATCATATATCGATATAAATTGTATTACAGCTATGTTTACATATGAAACTGCGGACGTTTATTGGCTATAATTATCTGCGCGTTGTGACTTCTATGAATATTTTTTTGAAGTATGTTACACGCGGAATGGAACCCTATGACTAAATATATGTAATACATTTTTTTTTCCTTTTTTAGATTGAAGAGGGATGATTCTGTAAAGTGAAAAAGGTTTATAAAACTATGTCTCTTCTACTCTATGTACTTGTCACACCCTATTTTTTACGTTTCGTTAATAAAGTCAACAGATACCAGGGCCCCGATTGTACTAAACTAATTGTTTTTAAATTGTTAATGAATTGCCTCAAAAATTTCCCTTTTGACACTTTTGGTATAGATAAAGTGTCAAAAGTATAAAATTATTGGCAATTCATTAACAATTGAAAACCAATTTGTTTAGTAGAATCGGGACCCTGTATGCTTTAGAGATATAATTCAAGTAAATTTATATTATATTTTGTATTTACAATATCATACTATGATATAGTAAGTATACAAAGTTTAATTTTTTATTCAATTGTGTTTGCAAAACTGCATGAAAAAATCTGACATTCCAGCAGGCCTAGCACGGGCGGTGGACAGATTGTCTTTCCACCGTTTTTTTCCCGCTAGAACGAGACAAATGTATCCATATTCTAGCTCTGTCGCGTTTACGCGCGGATAAAAACGGTGGAAAGACAATTTTGCCACGGCCCGTGCTAGGTCTGCTGTAATAGAAATAGAAGAAAAATTACATGCGACAAATTTTAACTGAATTGGATAATGCGTCTTCTTAATTGGTCATTGTTCGCACAAACAAACTATAATCGCTTCGCATTATTCGTAAGAACTGATGATTGAAATTACCTTTTAATTTATTTAGTAACTAGCCGTCTTTGCACGGGTGTAAGCTCGGTCTTCGGCCTCGCTACAAAATATAATATAACCTATGTCACCCGGGGATAGTGTAGCTTCCCAACAGTGAAAGAATTTTTAAAATCGGATCAGTAGTTTCGGAGCCTATTCAATGCAAACAAACAAACAAACAATCAAATCTTTACTCTTTATAATATTAATTTCCTTTTTATTTATTACGTCATACCTTTCAATTATGTTAATCGATGATCGTGATATCAGTTCGTATACTATTTTAAAATGACGAGGAATACGCTTCGTTTGTTTGTGCATGCGATGCCATTTAGGACGCCACCTAAAGCCTGACTGAAAAATCTGAACATGGCGTCAAATGTAGATGCGTTTTGCATATATTTGCAATTTTATCGGCGGAGTGACGCCGGGCATAAATCACTTACTTGGAAACTGGTTCCAATAAAAGAAAATCCAATTTTAGCACTCATTCAGTACGGTACCTACACTGCAGCTTATTGTAGTTTTTAGTATTATTTTAGCGTCCCATTCCAGTCTCTGGGAAGACAACTTCCTGGAAAAATCGGTATTTGGACAAGCCAGCCTTCAAGCATTCATTCATTGCCTCTTTCGAATGAGATACAACTACATTGGAAGGGCCTAAAGAGGGTGCAAGGATTTTTGTATATTAATTTATGAGTACTAGGAAATGAGGACAATAACGCCGGTAACAGACAGCCCCGTTAGCTCAGTTGGTAGTGTTGGCCTTCTGCGCTTGGGGGCGTGGGTTCGAATCCCACCTAGGACAAACATTTGTGTTAGTTCTATGTCTGGGTGTTAATATCTATTTAAGTATGTATTTAAAAATATATATGTATGTATATCAGTCTCTGGCAGACATATTACAAGCTTTGCTTAGTTTGGGGTCAGATGACCGTGTGTGCAATAATGTCCCTAATATTTATATATTTTATTTAACACAAAACTTGAAATTTGGCGGATCCTGAGGTCTTTTTTAGGTCGTAAACCTATACAATAATATAATTATTAACGGGATATTTACCGTGATAACGTTTTGGATAGAGATCCCGAAATATCAGGAGCTCCATCCATACCCTTAGCACGGTAAATACCCACTTAATTATCATTTATAGGAAGTGTACAACCGTGATAGTTTAAAAAGTTTATACTAACTGACAATTAGAAATCATGATAATTTTATTGTAACGCCATGTGTGCGTTAATTTTGAGTAAGTTTTGCTGAAGGTCGGAAACACTCATAAATTTTTATTATATTTACATTTAGTAAATTTTTTGACCGCAGGCAAACGCTGGATGCAGGTTCCAACTGGCCTTTTTGGAGATCGATGGGGGTGATAGGCCTCCCCATGTCCAGCAGTGAACGTCCTTTGTTTGAAATGACGATGCTTTTTTTTTTACTTCACATGCCTCAAAGCTGACTGAGAGATGAATTCCACACTTCAAATATAAAAATTACTTTCAAATGGAAGGTTTCACAACTTTCGCCGATTTCTCGTACCATTGAATACGTGACATTTATTGTGATTCTCTCTCAGGCTCCGCAGGTACGAGTCACAATCGGAAACCGAGACACAAAGCCATCTAGTGAATTTGCAATTTCCCGCGCACCGGAAGCGGCCGCCATCTTGATCCGGAAGTACCCGCAATCGCGACGGTTGAAACCTCTTTCAGAAAAAAAAATCGATGAAGTTATTAAATGGTCATTACGGGGAGGAGATTACTTGGAAATAATAGATACTTGAAAGGGTTTGAAGTGATCGTAAAAATGTTTTGAAACGGTATGTTTTAGTGTAAATATACCCTCATTTTAACAGACTTCCAAAAAGAAGGAGGTTATCAATTCAACTGTATTTTTTTTTTTTGTTACCTATCTTTTGACTGGGTAAACCGATTTTGATGATTCTTTTTTTATTGCTTTTAAATAATATTTTATGCTATTTGTTGGTAATCGCATCGCTTGAGAACGGCTGGACTGAATTAGCTAACTTTTTTTAAATGTTTGTAATAGTTCGAACAAGGTTTTTAGTGCAAGAAAATTTAGGAAAGTTGCCAGTCGGAAAAATGTTTTTTTTTTTTGGGAAAACTGAAAGTTTTTTTTATGGGATTTTTGTACGAACGCAAGACTACACCAAAAAAAACCAATGGGACGGGACAGCTAAATATACTGCGCCGTAGAATAAGTCATATTTAGTATGTAACAACAGAATACTTAGTAGTTACTATTACGTTATCTTACTAATTTTATAAATTCGAAAGTTTGTGTGTTTACCACGTATCTCCGTAACTACTGAACCGATTTTGTAATAATTTGGAATGTAGATAGTTTAAGTTCTGGAATAACAGACATCATAGATTAATCTATTTTTAATCGACTTCCAAAAACGAGATGGTTATCAATTCAACATATTTTTTTGTTTGTTACCTCAGAACTTTCGACTGGGTGTATCGTTTTTTTTTTAAATGTTTGAAAGCTCGTGCTTCCCGTGTGGTTCTATTTAAATTTGTTCTGACATTTTTTAAAAGTCGGTTTTTTATATTAATAATTATTTTATGTTATTGTTCTCCCCTTGCGACAAATCAATTTCTACGCGGGTAAGGGCCGCGGGACGCACTAGTTGGTAACATAAACAGATGGAATGATTGGTGGGCAGTCCGCCCTATGCTATTGAACTGATTAAAACTTTGTGAAAAAATTATGTATTGTTGATTTATTATCTATAATTATATTTATTAAGTATTGTTCTGTGTATATGAGACAGTGTAAAAGTTATATATAACTTAATGTCAATATTACATGCAACAACACTTATATGGCATGCTTTAAGTTACCTATTAAATTATAAAAATTGTTTACACATTGAAATTAAAAACTCGCGTGTGTTTTACACTGTTGTTAATTTGTGACGTTGCGAACAGTTTGTCTATCTGTGGTCACAGATAGACTAGATGGCGGTTGTCTACAGACATGTTATGAAATTATTTACAACTACCGTCAATAATTTTTTACTACCTTCACAAGCAGACGGATGTTATAAGTTTAACGCGTGAAATTTTAATTTCAATGTAAAATAATCGTGAAAACCTAAAAAAAAAAAACAATATAAATGTTTAGGTACTTATTTTAATATGTTTCAATATTGCAAGGAAATATACAGGGTTATTGGTAATCAGTTAGGATCCTCTCAAGGGCGGCTTCAATACGACAAACACACAACTTTGGTTCTACTGCTTTCCGAAATTCGCAGGAAAAAATGTGCCGTTCCATACAAAAAAAAATTCACTCCCGGCAAAATGTACGAAACGGCTAATTTTTCCCCCCAAAATTTGATGTCGTAGATTAAAAGTTGTTTAGTTTGACGTATTGAAGCTGCCTTAAACAGGATAACTGATTACCAGTAACCCTGTATTTTTTTTTCATTTTTTTTTTCCAAAACAAATTTAAAATATTGCTGTTGGTACATTACAGCAGTCATCTGTAAAACTGCACAAACTGCAGAAGGCGGAATTGGCCATCGCTCGCACGGGCATCAAAACGAATTCGTCACGCGATCATTATTTAAAAACACTTTAAAACTGATCGCGCGAACATCAATTAGATTTCTATTGGATTCATTTCAGAGAGTCTGCATCGGAGCTACACGACCTTATCCTACCATCCCCTTTCTACACACTACATGACTTCCCCTTACTACAGGACACGTAAGAAATCAGTCCATTACCACCCATACATAGTGGACTTTCCTTGGATATGTACCAAACGTTTCGATTTTACGTTTCTAATCCGTACGGCCAAGGATTGCAACAACCTGCCGGCTTCCTTGTTTCCTGAGAGATTTAATCTGGGCCTTTTCAAGGCAAGAGGTATCTTGTAAGTCTGCGTGCTTCATCTTTGACCACATCGTAGCTTACCAACAGGCGAGTTGGTGGTCAAACGATGACTTATTCAATAAAAAAAAAAACTCAATAAAGACAAAGATGTTAGATCACAAATTCGTGATGACATTGTTCGATCGTGCGAACGATGACCGATAAGGACGCCGCGTATTTAAAAAAAAAAACGGCAATATTTTACATTATTCTGTTTGCCATAGTAAATTGATACTTATAACAATCGAAATATGTACTTACATGTGTAGTCCCAACTGTCCTGGTCATTTTTGAACACGTTCAATCTCTCCGGCTGGAACAAGAAAACAATATTTAACATTTTTCATCTGTCTTCTAAATATATAAAAAGCGATGTTTGTATGTATGTTCCCTATGGACTCCAAAACGGCTGGACCGGTTTTGATGAAATTTTCAGTTAATCGTAAGACTAGCCCAGCGATTGATCCTGTGGCGTTTGGTGGATCGGATGATTTTTTCAAAAAAGGAAGCAGGGTTCTCTATTTTTGAAATAACTCCGTTATTTATGAACCGATTTGTATTTTTTAACCGACTTCCAAAAATGAGGAAGTTCTCAATTTGACTGTTTTTTAATATGTTTGTTACATCAGAACTTTCAACTGGGTGTTACCGATTTTGATGATTCTTTGCAAGTCACTTAAATTACATATTTTACAAATTTTATGTTAAGTCGGTATCTTTTTATATTGATAATTATAGTCACAGAGCTATATATTTTTTTGCATGGAGATAATTGGAGGGCTAGAGAGTGATATGAGATACTTTTTGTCCCAGACAAATGTACGGTACTTGAGGAAATGTCTACGCGGCTGAAATCGAAACCCTACTTACAGCAAACATATTAACTTTAGTTCTGGCGGCCGATTTTTGAATCGGTCGTATGATTTCGCAGAAAAATAAAATGCGAAATAAAATATTTTCTGTTGATAGAAAGTAAACTAAGTGGACGACGTTTTACTTAAAAACCAAGAAAAAAAAATGCCGTAAATTATTTAACAATAATTTAATTAAAAATACTAGCGGCCACATTTTGATTGGCGCCCTGGTTGATATATATTCTCCTAATCATAAATATGCGTAAAAATAATAGTTTTAAGCAAAAACTCGATGACCGCACTAATTCTGCAGCCGGATCTCGTACTAATTGTATACTTATATCCCCCTCTCATTAAAAATCAAAACAGAGAAACCGTTAAAACCGTAACCTAAAAAGTGGAACGCTAATAGAATGCTAAAAAGAAACTCCCGTCTCCACTTAGCCACATTAAGCTTAATACAACGCTTAAAATCTTCAGAAGGCAACGTTTTCCGAGCATATTTCAAAAATAGCTACCATCTCATTTGTATGCCAGAGGAGACCAACATTTAGACTCCATTTAAAAATGTAACGCTCTAGAGGCAACGAAGACGACGGACTTGAATACCTCGCATATAGAGTTATATACCATTTAGTTTTTTTACTTACAAAACCTGGATATTTAGTAAGAAGTCCTGACATTTATAATCTGTACATTGTGATATCGCTTTTTCACAGCTTATACAAAGTGGACAACATAGCTTTGTAAAGCGTCTAGCAAATTACTTCCCATAGAAATCAATACGTTTGATCTAGCATTACATTCTGACAAGGTTATGTCGTCCATTTTGTATGAGCTGTCAATAAACGGTTAACATAATTAACAGACTATAGCCACAAAATGAAATATGTAATAACTTCACTCAGAATTTTTTATCTAAGTCCGGACAAATGCATAATTAGTGTAATAATAAAAAAAAAAACACGGTGAAGGAACTCTTTAAAACAAACCAAATGAGCCCAAACTTGATGGTTTTATTAGTATCCATTGAAGAATACCACTATCCTATGGCCGCGACTCTCACAATGTCGTCGGTCCATCTAGTGGGAGGCCTACCTACGCTGCGTCTTCCGGAATATTCTCTTCTCTTCTCTTGGTCTTTTGAATTTTTACTTATCCAATGTTTATTCGCGACTACCTATAGGTACTTAGCTTCTGGTTATATTAAGATTGTTATATTTATTTAATACTGCTGGTCTTCCTTTGATATCATAATCATCATCATCATCATCATCAGCCAGAAGACGTCCACTGCTGAACATAGACCTCCCCCTTTAACCTCCACACTGAACGACATCCTGCCATCTGCATCCACTGGATGCCCGCGACTCTCACAATGTCGTCGGTCCATCTAGTGGGAGGCCTACCTACGCTGCGTCTTCCGGTTCGCGGTCTCCACTCAAGAACCTTTCTTCCCCATCGGTTAACAGTTCTTCGAGCGATGTGGCCTGCCCATTGCCACTTCAACTTGCAGATTTTAATAGCTATGTCGGTGACTCTGGTTCTTTGGCGAATATCTACGTTTCGGATTTTATCGCGCAAAGAAACTCCGAGCATAGCTCTCTCCATTGCCCGTTGTGTGACTCTGAGCCCGTTGTGTGTCCTTTGATATAAATAAATATAATTTGCTAACCTGACGATCATAAATTAAGCCAATAAACATGAACTCTAAAGATTGTTGAAACGAAGACGTTTCAATCGCCATCAAATTTGAACAAACACACAAATGTGAAAACATATCAAAATGTTTCAACATCAAATAAAACTTCACCAAATGTGTAAACAACCGAATCATTTTACAACATGATTACAGTAAGGGTATAGCAAATGTACAGTTCGTGGCGCAACTTTCCTCAAAGGTAGGCAACGCACTGACAATGCCCTGGGTATTATAAGTGTCTATAGGCAGCGGTGACCACTTACCAGGTGGCCCCTAGCTTTTCTGCCACTTATACTATACTTTTTTTTACTGGAAAAGTGTTTAAGATCTAAGATTACCACCAAACCCAGATATGGCTAGTAGGACCACATCAGACCACGAGAGTGGTCAAGACCTAGCCGCTGGCTCGTACCCGCCCATTTTCCTAGGCCAGTATCCTCAGTACCCTACCTCGGCAAGGAGGTTCACCTCAAAGCCAATTTCCCTACCTTTCCTCCAGGGAAGAACACGTATGATGGATGATTGGAAATATCACCGAAATTCACAACTGAGCGCTATCGTGGGTCGGATATATAGTTTTTATATTTTTTATAATACATATTTTACTAAAAACCTTTCAACTATGTTTAAGCTATGTTTTGGACGGCCTAATAACTCTGGGCATCAAAGCTGGCTAGTCATCATAATATACGACTTACTTTTTTAATAAGTTACGTTTATTATCATCCGACAAAAAAAAAATACATACAGACGAACATAGAACCTCCCACTTTTTGGGAGTCGGTCATAAATGCCACCATTCTCCCGACACACCACGGGGCGGCAGATTTATCGTTACGTCACAGCGCGACGCTCCCCTAAGCGGTTGATAGAGAACGCACGAAGAATAGACTAGGGTTTTCAATTTATCGCATTGCGATCGAACTCTGGAGTAAAGCGTGACTGACTAACGGCTAAAACGTCCATACTGCATTGTGTATGTACTGTGTCAATATGATACGTTTAATAACGTAAACGATAAGAGATTCGTATAAATATTTGGTATCGTTATGGTTCTTGTTTGAAATGTAATGAATAAAAGTAATTCTTCGGATGGATTTTATTTTCTTTTTCCCACATGTTTTCTTCAAAAACGAGCATGATTCAGTTTGAGATTATGTCATAAATGATACGCATAATTTCCTTCATTTATGAATTTTATGAATTTCTTCTTCCTTCAGTGTACTCGCGGCATCCATAGTGTGCAGTCGCGGTTAGAGGGTGATCTTACCTCAGTTCGTAAATAATATGGCGTCGAGCACAGTTAAATGTGCTAGTTGTAATGTGGTTATTGACGAAATGTTGGCATTCATTGCCAATAAAATAGATGTGATGGACCAGGAAAGTTTGATGCGTATATGTGTGTCATCTTTCGATGTGGTAGAAGTAGAAAGATCGAAAAATTTGCTGTTCGAAGCCGTTACTACGGACATACGGAACGTAAGGAGGAGAAATAAAAGTGAAGGTAAAATCCAGAGAGATCTTGAGGATATAATAACTGTACTTAAAAGCTTGGATCCCGACACTATTCCAATATTTGTGGCAAGAGAACTTCACAAATTACCCCCTTTGACGTTCGACCACTGCGATGTTTCGGCGTTATTGAAAGACATAGTCTTATTAAAATCACAAGTAGACAGTATTAAGAGCACTTATGTTACAACTGACCAACTACACGCCTTAGAGACAAAGATCCAATCATATAAATATGACTCGTTAATAAATACGCCAAATCAAAATCATATGCAAAGATTTGATTATGTAAATACGCGCGTGCGCGGTGCTAATCTCTTAAACAGCGGGCCGATGGCGATGGATTCGATGTTTGATTCGACTAACGACTTGCCCTCACATATGTCTTTTGTAAATGAATCTACAGATGGCCTGTGCACTCAGTTAACATCGGACAATGGACCCGTTCCTGCAACCACCGCCGGTGCGGGCGCAGAGCGGCCCGTTTGTAATGAAAAGACACCCACGTTCGCGTACAGCAGCGCTCAACTGGTTTGCGTCAATGATACGGCCTCTGCTTGCAGCGCTATCCCCGCTTGTGAAGCCACGGCGCATGAGACAACGACATCACCTGTTTCATCGTTGCGCTCACCTGTTGCATCGTTGCACGCGAGTTTATTGAGTGAAGGCACGAAAGAGACAGTGCGAGGGGATATTGAGGTAAACCGGTGTGAGATGGCATGCACCGGTAGAAATGAAAATGATCAGAACAAAAGTAGCGGGAACGAAATAGATCTTAATGTGCAAAGTAAACAGGCAGTGACGAAACCTACCTTTGCGGATATGGGGAATAGGAAAGGTTTATGGACTGTGCCAGAGATGGATAAAGAGTGGAAAGTTGTGCAGAGAAGGCGCTTTAGTAATAAAATGTTTACAAATAGAGGAAAGGCTAGCCCAATTCAAAACAGTAAATTTAAGGCTGCTGAAATCAAGATTCCACTATTTATCACTAATGTTCATAAAGATGTCGCAGAAATAGATATAGCCGAGTATATTTTGACAAAAACGCAAGAAAAAGTATCACCTGTGAAAATAAAAATGAAACAACAACGAAGTTATAACGCCTTTAAAATTTTTGTAGGCAAAAGCAAGTTACAAACTTTTCTTGACGACCGATTTTGGCCCACCGGGATTTCATTCAGGCGTTTTGTAAATTATGTGAATAAAAGTCGTAATGCAGTGCATATGCATGACGATGAGAGGCAGCACACAAAATTACAGTATGGATAGTACACCCTATACAAAATTTGTGTCATTCAATTGCAGATCATTCAAGAGTTCGCTGGATGATGTAAGAAGACTGTGCAAACAGGCTAGTATAGTCGCACTACAGGAGCACTGGTTGTTGCCACATGACTTGCCAATGCTAAATATGGTAGATGATGATTTTGCGTGCGTCGGGACATCTGCCATTGACCCAACGACCCTTTTGAAAGGCCGCCCTCATGGTGGTGTTGCCATTTTATATCGGACATCTGACTTTCAGTCGGTGTCGGCCATAGAGTGTGATGACGTGCGTTTGGTCGCTATAAAAGTTAGGTTGGGTAGCAAAAGCATCATAATATTCAGTGTGTATATGCCAACAGACTCTAAAGATAAAGAGAAAGACAATTTAATTGAGTTTACGCAGTGCCTAGGAAAACTTAGCTCAATAGTAGAGGAGAACAATGACGCGGATGCTGTTTATGTGTTAGGCGATTTTAATGCACATCCTAGGGCGCGTTTTGGAGACAAACTATTAGAATTCTGTGAAGACCTGGAGTGGACATGTGTTGACATGAGTATGCTTGGCGCTGAATCAGAGACCTTCACCTATGTTAGTGATATACACGGGTGTGCAAGGTGGTTAGATCACTGCGTGGTCACGAGTGCTGCTTTGCCGTCCATTAAACGAGTTTGGGTGAAGCTGGACCCGGTGTGGTCTGATCATTTCCCACTTTTCATTGTGTGTGAACTGAATAATATAAGCTGTAAGGTTCATCCGGGCTCTGAAAACCAAGCTCCAGAAATAAATAAAGTAATATGGGGAGAGCGAACTGATGGTCAAATTGAGCATTATCAACAGCTTTGCCATGATAAATTGAGAGAGATTGATTTTCCAATTGAGCTCTCTCAGTGCTGTGACGGATTGTGCTCTGATGTTGAACATAGAAATATATTGGACAATATGTATACAAATATTGTCACTATTCTGTCAGATGCTGCATCGTATTCGTGTGAACGTGTAAGGGCACGTAGGAGGGGAGGTTATATCGCTGGTTGGAATAGATACGTGGCAACGTTCCACAGAGAGGCCAGGCTTAAGTTTTTGACTTGGGTTGAAGCTGGTAAACCAAATTGTGGCCAAATATATCTAGAGATGTGTGAGAGCAAGAAATCTTTTAAAAAACAAATGAAATGGTGTCAAAATAGGCAAGATCAGATTAAGATGGATATTCTTGCCTCACATCACACAGCCAAAGACTTTAAACATTTCTGGAAAGATACCAATAAAATGAATGTTAGGCCTGGCCTCCCTGTAAGTGTAAATGATGAGTGTGATCATAAATCCATCGCGAATCTTTTCAAGAGTCATTTCATGGTTGCACCAAGGACTCGGACAGCTGATTGTGGGCTGTTGGATGATGGGGCTGTCAGTTCAGCTGAGCGGTCTGTAAAATTTGAAGCGAAGCAAGTGCGGAAAATTATTCACTTAATGCAAAGAGGCAAATCTCCTGGACATGACAGTCTCAGCATCGAACATCTCAAGTATGCTGGGGTTCATCTGCCTCGCGTCCTCTCCATGTTTTACAACTTGTGTCTATGTCATGGCTACTTACCTGACGAACTGACTAAGACAATAGTAGTGCCAATTATTAAGTGTAAAACTGGAGATGCGTCGGATAAGAATAACTACCGGCCGATCTCTCTGGCAACGGTACTAGCGAAGGTTCTTGATAGCTTGCTTAATGACATACTGGTACAACACGTCGAGTTGCATGATACTCAGTTTGGCTTTAGGGCTGGACTGTCAACGGAGAGTGCAATCTTATGTCTTAAGCAGGCTGTCAGGTACTACACAGACAGGAAGACACCGGTTTACGCCTGCTTTCTTGACCTCTCCAGGGCATTCGATACGGTTTTGTATGGAAGGCTGTGGGGTAAGTTACAGGCTTCGGGCGTTCCGGTTGAAATAATTTCTATGCTGAGGCGTTGGTATGGTTGTCAGCGGAATCAAGTGCGCTGGGCGGGGTCCTTTTCCGATGCATATGGCATGGAGTGTGGCGTGCGGCAAGGCGGCATAACCTCTCCTCTGCTGTTCAACCTTTATGTAAACGACCTGATCGGCGAGCTCAGCAGTACCCATGTGGGGTGTATTATTGATGGAGTTTGCGTCAACAACATTAGTTATGCAGATGACATGGTGCTGCTGGGACCGTCAGTGGGGGCAATTCGTAGGCTGGTTGCAATTTGTGAGGCGTACGCGGCGGAACATGGACTAAGGTATAACTCGAAAAAGAGTGAAGTACTCATCTTCAAGAGTGGCAACGTTAAACCGGTACATGTTCCGCCAATTATGCTAAACGGTGCGGCTCTACAGATGGTGAATAGCTTTAGGTATTTGGGGCATATTGTAAATGACGATCTCAAAGATGACTTAGACATTGAAAGGGAGCGTAGGGCACTGGCAGTCCGGGGAAATATGATTGCACGTAGGTTTGCTCGCTGCTCGAGAGAAGTGAAAATCACTCTTTTTAAGGCATACTGCCAGTCATTCTACTCAAGCAGCCTCTGGATTAACCACACTCGCCGAGCTGCCAGTGTCCTACGTGTCCAATATAATGACATTTTTAGGATGCTGATGCGATTGCCTCGCTACTGCAGTGCATCAGAGATGTTCGCTGAGGCGCGCACGGACGATTTTTATGCGATTATTCGCAAAAAAGTCGCATCCCTACGACAGCGAGTGCGAGGCAGCCGCAACGGCATCCTGCAAATGATTGTTGCCCGTTTGGACTGCCCCATCCAAACTAAATGGATGGGTATTGTAATGGGCGAGAAGATATAAATGTATTGTAATTGTAATTTTAATAATATGAATTTTGTTATGTAATTTAATTTTAATTAGGATTTAATGATATAGTTATAATTTTGATACTCTTTTATTGTAAACGTGTGATTATGGATGTTATCTTTCCGAAATAAAATTGTAAATAAAATTATGAATTGTTTTCATTAGAGAGACACAGGCAAATCGTAGTAGAATTGCTAACTTTTACACAAGTAATAGAGTTTTGAAATGAAATTGTTTATTACAAGTATATGATTATTTACGGGATATTTACCGTGGTAAGGTTGTGGAAGGAGCTCCCAATATTTCGGCGCAGTTACATGCACCATGTTCACGGGAAGACTGAACTGGCGTCGCCTTGTCCGTAGTTGATGAAAACGGGCATAAGCTTCGTTGTGAAGGGTTGAAAAGCGTTATTACAACAAAGGATTTTTTAAATAGTGATGATGAAATTAACAGCCCCAGCCCTTAGCTTTTAGGGCAGAACGCGAGTAAAACTGCGGGTCTCAACTAGTGTACTTATGACAAAGGCATCCAACGAGACAATCCGAAGCAGAGTAGTTGCCCGTTCCACACTGGAGGGTCACTCGTCTTTGTGAGACAAATGGCTTTACCCACGCAAGTGTAGTGTGCACTCAGCCAAAGGATAGGTATCACACTTTGCTGTGCGTAATGCCGTGAACAGACAGAGCGAATGAACGCATACGCCCGTGCATAAGCGCATGCGCCGCTAGTGTAGTAAATTTATTGGATTAGAATTTAAAAAAGCAGTGAAATCGATAAGAGTGAAATATAAAAAGCAGTAGAAAAGAAAAGGGCGCTCCAGCGTCACCGCACACCCGGATTTTATCCACCCAACAAACCTCAAAGTACATTATTAATAGAAAATTAAATAGCAAAAAAATACTCTAGGCAGTGAATATGTACTCGTATCTTCCTGTGGATTCTGGGTTCCAATACCGGGCCTTCACCAGGAGTATTAGAAGACTGCCACATAGGCAGCCCTCGCCGACGAAACGCCTCCGCGCCAGAACCTTTCATTCTACGAGCATCATCATCATCCTCAGCATAATTACAATAAGAAAATAAGTCCCTATCTCTGAGGGAATAATCACTATTAAATCTGAACCCTTAGAGCAGAGGTTCCCAAAGTGGTCCAGTGGTCCACGGGAGACTAGACGAGGGTCTACGTTGGCGTGACAAATAAATGGGGCTTCACATTTTTTGACGAGTTTTGGGAATATGGTAGAAATGTAGCTGCAGGGGGTGCACCGTAACCAGCTAAATTTTGAAACTGGTCTATGAGAAAAAAAAGTTTAGGAACCTCTGCCTTAGCAATTGATTTTAAAACGAATAAATAAATAGATTACAAATTACCCTCAATGTGTTCATGATTATCCACTAGGGTATTAAATAGGTAAATTCACTCTTCAAACGAAAGTTTTTTTCTTTGGCTCTTATCTATCTTATTCTATTGGTCGACAGAGCTACGTGTCGTGGTGCAATTTTACCTTAAAACCGGCCTTTTGTCGAGGCGAGCTTTTCACGGGTTTTTCATGGATTTTCAGACATCACAATGAGTTTTTTTGTCGTTTATTAATGCTGTAAATACGTTAATGATTGTTGTAACGCAGATATTATTACGCTCCGTTATTCGCTAACAAAGCGTGGGCAGATAACGGGGCGCGGAAAAATACAATTAGACTTAGTGCGTCCCGCGGTTTTACCTGTAATTTTCTAGTTATAATATTGTATTTTTCTCCGATAAAAATTATACTAAGTCTTTGGAATGCCTATTGCCTCTTTGTAAAATTTCATTAACACCGGTTTACTCGTGAAAAGGTGACAAACAGAGATACCTTACAGTAGTCTAATTTGTGATATTGATTCCAAGAAAAACGTAATTTGTAAAATAAAGCCAAGCGTGTTACGTAGGATTGTCGGTAAAAGACTTTCAATCTAACAGGATGCTGGATTTGTAGAGCAAGTTCTATAAGACTGCCTCGGTGGCTCAGTTGGTAGTGAACCTACTTTCTGTGCTTGGGGGCGTGGGTTCGATTCCCATATAGGACAAACATTTGTGGGATGAACATTTGTGTTTGTTCTATGTCTGGGTGTTAAATATCTATTTAAGTATGTATTATAAAAATATATATATGTATGTATATCAGTCTCTGGCTGCCATATTACAAGCTTTGCTTAGTTTGGGGTCAGATGACCATGTGTGCAATAATGCCCCAGATATTTAGATATTTATTTTTATAAAAATTAATTACATTTAAACTGCAGTTTTAACGTTTTCAATTGCATTTAATCGACATTTCTCATTTGTTGGTATACAATTTGTAACTTGGCAAGCTATCTCATATAAAAACGAAATACCACACTGACTCATCACAAAATCTCAACCACTTCCCTTACGAAGCTGAAATTTGGCAGATTAGATACTATATGCGGTGTATAGGGTACGCTAAGAAAGGATTTTGAGAGAGAGCTGAATTAAGGAGGGGAAAAGAGGGTTGAAAATTTACATGAAAAATATGCTCCAACCAACCAACCACCAACTCGCCTGATGGTAAGCGACGGTGTGGCCGAGGATGGAACACGTTGATCTAGAAGAAATCTATTCACTCTAGCCTTGAAGATGCTTAGATTGTAGTTCTCAGGAAACAAGGAGGACTGCAGGGAGTTCCATTTTGGGCAGTACGTATTATAAATGACGTCCCGAATCATTGTGTACGAATCTTTGGAATCTCCACGACGAACGAGTAGCAGTCCTTACATACATTTAGAAGTAGATTAGAGAAAGTCCTTCTTTTTTCATTAGTTAATAATTATTAATATAAAAAACCGACTTCATAAAAATGTCAGAACTGGACCAAATTGAGAAAATGGACCAGATCCACACGGGAAGCAACAGCTTTCAAATAAAAATGTATCATCAAAATCGGTTCACCCAGTCGAAAGTTCTGAGGAAAACAAAAAAACAGTCGAATTGATAACCTCCTCCTTTTTGAAAGTTGGCTAAAAAGAGCCAGCATTACTGACCTTGCCAGCGGAACCCTAGAGCGGTAGCCGGAAGAACATGAAATCAAATAAAAGCGCCCCCGTACCGGCAACAATAGCGGCAAATGACCCTACGCCTTTCCAACTCAACTCAAGTACGCCAAGATATGATCGCTCAAAACATTCACACAGAACGAATCATAATTTTTAATTTTTTTTTTTTTTTTTTTTATATGTGGGACATTATTGCACACATGGTCATCTGACCCCAAACTAAGCAGAGCTTGTAATATGGCTGCCAGAGACTGATATACATACATATATATTTTTAAATACATACTTAAATAGATATTAACACCCAGACATAGAACAAACACAAATGTTCATCACACAAATGTTTGTCCTAGATGGGAATCGAACCCACGCCCCCAAGCACAGAAAGTAGGATCACTACCAACTGAGCCACCGAGGCAGTCAAGCAGCAAGTCAAGCAATTCGCAGCAGGACATTAACCACGTATTAATAAAAGCTTTGAGCTATAGTGGCCGAACGGTAGCATGCGCGCTTTACAATCTGACGACACCCGGTTCGATCCTAGACCCTGCACCAAAAATAAATTATGTTCAGTTTCGATGCAGTCGCTCAAAAACGGTGAAGGAAAAACATCGCGAGGAAATCGATATATCCCAAGAACCTCCAACAAAGTTTAAAGACATATAACATGTACTAACACGCACTGGGCCAGTATGGTGGATTAGGGCCCATCCTCTCTTTCTCTCTGCGAACTGAGACCTCGCGACCCCTGTATCTTCGAAACTACCTCTCCGGGCTGGCAAAGCACCGTTAACACCGCTAGTGTTGCAGGTGTCCATAGGCGGTTGTTTTGCTTACCATCAGGCGGACTGCATGCTTGTTTGCCGCTCTTTTTTATTAAAAAAAGAAAAACCTTGCACAAGTTTCAAATATTTCTGTTCAATGTACGTAATTTCTGGTGAACAATAAAGAGTTCATCTATTTCATACTTAGCTACGTTTTAATGATATCTTTCGACGGAAAATTGCAACCGTTATCTCACGTTTTTTTATCATTAGAAATTTACCGCCACCTATTTCAGCCATTAAACGCCACCAAAGCTCAGAACAAGTTGTTTGTCTTTTTTGATCAAAAGAAAATCCGCTAAAATCACCCCTCTAAGTGGCTGAAATGGGATCCGTGGTCAAACACGCACCCCTTGTGTTATCGAGGCACTTAGCTTTACCAGTATCGGGTAACAGACAGATGGAAGGACGTGTCATCATTTTTGGATATCAATAATTTTAGGATATCAGAGGTCTCCTATTGCTACGGATCACTGCTACGCTCAATGTAGCTGCAGCCTGCACACTGGACGAACTGAATGAAGCCACGGAGAGTGCCATTGGAGTGGCGGAATTTTGGTCCAAAAACTTAATTTAAAATTAAAATAAGTGGCGAAACATCGACTCGAAAGAAGAAGAATGTAGCTACGAATACCACGGGTCAGTGTCAAGCACGATACTGCTACGAATGCTACGGACTGCTATGTGCGATGTAGCTACAAATGCTACGGGGCACTGCTACTGTAGCAGTGGCCGTTGCGTTGCGCGTAGCTACATCACGCGTAACGCCTGATGTAGCTACGTGCAACGGTTCACTGCTACGCGCGATGTAGCTACGAATGCTACGGGTCACTGTTACGCACGATAGTTTATAAAAGTACAAATTACCTATAAATATTACTGGATATTAATTTTACAAATTATATTTAATTTTATTATTTTTGACAGATTTTAAATGACTACTCCTACTGACATGTAAATAACAATTACGCAATAAATGAATACTACGACTCACTGCTACGTGAGATGTAGTAATACTACGGCCAAATTACGTATACTACGGCTTCTGTAAATTGGCTTAAATTTTCCAACCAATATTATTTCCTAGTAAATGAAAGGCGGAGGTCATATTTGTCGTACATGTCGTAACATCATATTCTATTAGATATCATAAAAAATCACTTACCTTAGCATATTCTATTTTTAATGTGCAGCACCCGCTGTATATGTCGCAGCCGTGCAGAGCCACCTTGGCCCGCGTCGCTGACTCCTCTGTGTCGAATGTGTAGCTGACGGTTAAGGAACTATTCGCATATTTTATACTAAAAAAAAACAGTCAAAAATTCTAAAAACGGTCCTTACATATTCTGCAGCATACTTGAAACTGTGTATTTTTTATTATTTATTTATTAAATCGGCTAAAAGCCAATTACATTAATAAAAAATACAAACAAGACTAACACATGTCACAAAATAGTGTAGAATAATAAATAAATAATTGATATCGCGCAATTACAGACTTTTTACTCTCTAAAATTATATTATATGTATAGATTGTAGCGGTGCGCGCTACAATAATGCCGACAAGGTATATTATATAGGGCACAAGGCGCAGCGCTCAGTCGTCCCTATTTCCTCGCATAGTAAAGGAGTCAGAAAATATACAATCAAAATAGAAATGCGGACTTTACATTCTATTCTCCCCAACTCCAGCTTAGTAACTCGCACAATATAAGCGCATATGCAAAGTGGTGACTAACATCCCTAAAAGATTAAAAAACAATAAAAATATCGGTGATTAAATATCAGATCTGCACGATCCCCAACACGAGAATTCGTTTAAAACATCTTGAATAATATTATCACATAATGTTGTAAAACAATTTTAAATACTACCCTCAATCATTTCGTAACACTTCAAGTATTGTGTGCAAGCGAAAGAGCGAAACACGGTTTCTCCCGCTCAATATAATTCTCATTTCAAGGAATTATTTATCGCTTATCGCCGACTGTATCTTCCCATTAAGCTCCGAACCACAAAATTAAATAACCAACCTCTTATTCTCGGTTTCAGTTGAAACTTGGCAGTTATTTGAATAAATCTTTTCCTTTCCTCCTTACAAAACAACAAAAAATATTCGAAAATACAATTACAATCAGAACTTTGCTTCGTGTTTTTTTTTTGATAATTCGAAGTAGAAAGGAAATAGCTGAGCAACATTTTAGTAAATAAATGCAAGATATGTCTTGTGTAATGAAGCATAAACTAAAAAAAAAAACGATTCATCCGTTTGGAGTTGAAACCATGGGATCGTGGGGTCCGGCCGCTCGGGGTTTGAGACGCCTCATAGATGTGACGGGTGATCAAAGAGCTGGCGCTTACCTTGGCCAAAGAATAAGTTTGACCATGCAACGTGGTAATGTCGCTAGCTTTTAAGGTACCCACCCGAAGACAGTGACCTTAATAATATAATAATAATAATCATTTATTTCAAGTAACATAGACTCATACAACACACCAAATAATAATAGAAAAGAATAATAGTAGCTAGTCACATTACATTAATAATAATAATTACAATTGAAATTTAATTGGCATGATGACTAATATTTTTTTATTACCTCATAAAAAAGCTGATCATCAATAGAGCCTATCAACGAAAACAAAATTTAAATTATTTCAAAAATAAATAAGTTATAAGTATATTAATTTCATGCTAGACAGAGAGCGCACTATACTGAGCTATGACGTCAAGCCTCAGGCGCGGCATACAAATGCTATACTAACACACACCTTGCGAGAAAGGGACGGAGCAGGGAGGACTTGGACTAGGACGGAGGGACTTTGCCCCTCTCTATCCCCACCTAAAACTTTAAACGCTCATATCTCAGACATTAATCAGCCGATTCAATTTATTTTTTCAGTATGTGTAATGTATTTAATTATATTCATCGCTAGGCCTGTTATTTTTACTAAATTAAACATTAGGCCACATGTCTATTAATGCAGTTTTTTATCTATAGTTTATAGTTTAATTTAGTTAGGTATTTATTTAACTACTTTAGTATATTTTTTAAATTGTATTTTGTTTTTTAAATTGTGCATAATAAATTATGTTAACAAAAAAAAATGCATATATGCTGTAGATAACTGAATCGGTTCCTTTAGGCAAGTTTTCTTCATCGTAGAAATTGAATCGCCTTTTCTAACTTTCCTTACCAACATTTTGGCGTCTTTTCGCTTCTATCATACTAATATTATAAAGAGGAAAGATTTTTATTTCTGTATTTTTGGATGTTTGTAACGAAATACTTAACTCAAAAATTTCTGTTCGATTATATCATGCCAAGTAAAACTCCGAAAGTTTCAGACTTGAAATTTCAAAACAAACAGAACGTGGTATGAGGGGAGGTCGACGCACGACTGACCTTGGACCGCTGTGGATAGAATACTTCAAGGCTACCTGTTACACCGACGCGTAATACTGTTCATTCATCGATATGGTAATGCGTTCGGGCCAATGTTCGGTCGGATTTTTATTGGTGAAATGAAAGTACCAATTTCACTTGTTTACCATTTGTTCCAACCTGGTGGAGTACTGGTAGAAAATGTTTAGCATTAAGTCCTCCATTAAGACTGCCCCGTTAGCACAGTTGGTAGTGTACCTGCCTTCTGCGTTTGGGGGCGTGGGTTCGATTCCCACCTAGGACAAACATGTTTGTAATGAACATTTGTGTTTGTTCTATGTCTGGGTTAATATCTATTTAAGTATGTATCGTATTTAAAAATATATAATATATGTATGTATATCAGTCTCTGGCAGCCATATTACAAGCTTTGCTTAGTTTGGGGTCAGATGACCGTGTGTAGCAATAATGTCCCAGATATTAATTTATTTATTATTAGTGCATTTGTACTTAATTTGAAAGTGTGCAATAAAGTATTAAATAAATAAATAAATATTTTTTTACAGTAACAAGCTTGTATTTTTGCCTAGCTAGCAGCGCCCCGCAGTTTCACCTGCGTGGACCTCAGGAACCTTAATCTTTTCCGGGATAAAAAGTATCCTCTATGTCAGTCTTCGGCCCTCTAACTATCTCAATATAATTGCGATTGGGCGCTCGTTGTCACTAAGGAAATGTAATAACCCCATAGAGTTACACTCATCACTGATGACTACAATAGGCTAGTTTACTGACGTTTGATTTTTACAATTAGGCTTAACGAAAGATATAATTAAATACATTTACACATACTGTAAAAATTGACTGATAAATTTCTGAGATCTATCTGTTTAAAGTTTTTGGTGGAGATTGAGAGGGGGTGCACACTCACGGCTTGATGTCATAACTTGCTATAACGCGCTCTGTGTCTAGCATGAAATTAATATACAAATATGTAGATACTTATTTTTTTAATTTTGTGTTTATTAATGGGCTCTGTTACGATCAGTTTTTTTATGAGGTAATAAAAAATAATTAAGACAGACCTATTTTTATATAACTGTAGGTTATACGATAAAATTAAACTTGTTTGGAGCTCGGCTATCTTAAGCATACAATAATTGACAATAACGCAAAAAATATACTAACACTAGCTGATACGCGCTACTTCGTACGTGTAGAGCTCGGCCTTCGGCCTTGCTATTATAACCCGCTCCAGGAACAAAAAACTTCATCCAAATCGGTCCAGCCGTTTACTCACCGTTTAAACGTTCCCTGAGCTTTCATAAATATTTCAAGATCAAAATTTGCCAAATCGTACCAGCCATTCTCGAGTTTTAGCGAGACAAACAACATCAATTGATTTATATAGGTCGGGGAAAAAGTTTCTTCGTATTTTTTAAACAAATTCAAGACATATTTTTTTCAAGTTTAATTACATTTAATTATAATATATATGTGCCATTTTGTTCGATAACTTGTTGCCATCTTGTAGGTAGTGACATGATCCCGTTGCTGTAGAATTTTTGGGACTTCTGATCAAAAAAATGCAACAAGTAGTTTTGACAGTCCTCTCTTGATGTTAATCTAACACTACCCAAAGAATTCTGAAGAGATCGAAACAGGTGGAAATCTGAGGGTGCAAGGTCTGGGCTATATGGCGGATGCATTAACACTTCCCAACCAAGCTCTCTAAATTTTTGCTGAGTGGCCAAAGATGTGTGCGGTCTGGCGTTATCATGATGAAAGACCACACTCTTTCTGTTGATCAATTCCGGCCGTTTTTTCTCAATTTCTTGTTTGAGTCTCATCTGCTGTTGGCAGTAGAGATCCGAATCGATGGTTTTGCCCGGCGGTAAAAGCTCATAATGAACGATGCCCTGCCAATCCCACCATACACACAACATCACCTTATTACGTGTTAATCCGGGTTTCGCTACAGTCTGTGGTGCTTCACTGCCCTTTGACCATGATCTTTTGCGCACATTCTTGTCGTAGGTGATCCATTTTTCATCACCAGTGATCAATCTTTTCAAAAACGGTTCGGTTTCGTTACGTTTCAATAGAGAATCGCAAATGAGTACACGATTCATTTGGTTTCTTTCAGTGAGCTCGTGTGGCACCCAAATATCGAGTTTTTTGTATACCCAGTTTTTTTCAAATGGGTCAAAACTGTTTTGTGGTCAATCCCCAGTTCTTCAGCTACGTCGTAACTACTAATATGCCGATCTTGGTCCACTTTTTCAGAAATGGCATCGACTTTATCCGTAACAGGGCGACCAGAGCGAGCTGCATCTTTGACATCAAAATTCCCGGACTGAAAACGCTTGAACCAACATTGTGCTACTCTTGATGACACTGCATTAGGTCCATAAACGTCACAAATTTTATTCGCGGCTTGTGTCGCATTTTTCCCTTTTTTGTTATAAAATTTCACAATATATCGAATTTGTTCGTTAGATTCACTCATTTTATCGAACAAAAAAACAATTGAAAAATGGCGGGAAATTGCTTTTTACGTTTTGTATTCCTTTTTTAAAATGTCATCTTTTTAATGGTATCAAAACCAGCCAGATACAAACAGTACAACGGATAAGATTTTTACTACAACTTTATACATACAAAATACGAAAAGACTTTTTCCCCGACCTATTATATAATTATATATATATACATATATATAAATATATGTTTGTGTGTTTTTCTTTCACGCAGCAACAGAGTATCAGATCGGCGTGGTTTTTGCGTAGCGAAAGGAAATACTATTATCCCAGAAGTTTTTTTATGAAAAGATATCTTTTTCAAACCAAGCTTTTATGAATTTAGTGATTGGAACGGTGTGCTCATCAAAATTACCACAACCCCGAGCACAGCCCTCTCCATAGCTCATTGTGCGACTTTGAGCTTGCTAATGAGACCCATAGTGAGAGAGAACTTTTCATCCCCATCGGTTATCGGTTCTTCGAGCGATGTGGCCTGCCCATTGCCACTTCAACTTGCAAATTTTAATATCTATGTCGGTGACTCTGGTTCTTTGGCGAATATCCACGTTTCGGATTCCATCACGCAAAAAATATCCGAGCATAGCTCTCTCCATTGCTCATTGTGTGACTCGTGAGTTTCACCATAAGGCCAACAGTTAAGGACCACATTTCATTTCCGTATGTCATCACTGGCAACACACACTGGTTGAAGACTTTCAACAGAAATAAAATGTTATCGACAACGAATAGCTTGTAATTATGTTAATTTTCTATTGTACATTGTTTTTTTTTTTTGCCACAAATAAATTATGTCTATGTCTATGTAATGTAGACATTAATAGTCTTCGTCTAAATATTTGGCAAACATTTCCAAAGTAACACAAACATTACGTTTTGGTATAACATTCATTCATTCCCAGTGTTTCCTTTCCAGCCCACGGCCACGTGCTGATCATTAATCATCATTTTTCTAGCAGATTAATATTAATATGCAATTTCGCGAAGCAATTTTTAACCATTACTCTATTTATTTACACTGTAAATATAATGCCAGATTAGATATGGGATGTGTTATTTAATAGTTTCCACCAAATTATTTGTATTTCACCAATTTATATTTTGGTTTTATTGTTTTTTTCAAAAAAGCTAAATCCATTTCGACAAAATGTATTCGGGACCACCTCTGAAGTATGACCTACCAAACAAAAAAAAACATCAAAATCAACTCATAATTGGCGGAGTAATCGCGTAACAAACATGCAGTCGAATTGAGAACCTCCTCCTTTTTTGAAGTAGGTAATATATTTTTTGTAGTTGGTTTAAAATACATAACATCGAGATGCATGTAAATGGAGAAAAGGGTTAAATCTTTAGTCAACGCATCGACCCCAAAACATAACCTGCAAATCCTGCAATACAATGATTTTGTAGTGGTAGGACTCTTTGCAGGTGTCCGCCTGGGGAAGTACCACACCTTTGCCAGTTATTCAACCGCCAAGCAGGTGCAAACACTACTGTGTTCCGGATTGTAGGGCAATGTTTCCAGTGAAATTACAGGGCACACAGAGATTTGACATCTTATAACTCGGGGTGACGAGCGCAGTGCATTGCCATCCAGGGTTTTGAACTGTTGAAGTTCAAAATTCTGAGTGGCGTTGAGCTGTTATAAGCAAGCGTGAAGAGTCATCAGGCGAGCGACGTCGCCCGTCTCGTCACTCAGTATCATAAAAAAATAAAAAATAACTTGAGGTTTTAAGAAGTTTACAAACAAAAAAAAAAACGTTTTAAATTTGCTTTTTCTATTTATTTGGTTTGCGTTTGACCGCCACCTTACCGGATATTAAGCGATGATACGGTCTACTATGGAGCACGCTTGCCTAGAAGAAACCGATTTACTCGAGATTTGAAGATAACCAGTTTTTTTCAATGATACTGAGTGACGAGACGAGCGAAGTCGCTCGCCTGATGGCTCTTCACTCTTGCCTTGCGCTTGCTAACTTGCAAATCCTTTATCCAATACAATGATTTAGAATCAGAAACTCATCGAGGTCAGTTTAGTCCGAGTTAATAGAGCAAGGTATTTGTGATGCTTTTTGAGATACAAGTACCCATTGGCAACAGTGCCTGCTTACCATCAGGCAGCAAGTCTGCTTTTTTGCCAACTAGGGCATAAAAAAAAAGTGTCCAGAGTATCTCTTTATAAATCAGGATACACTTCAAAAATACCGACTAACTGATTTTAATTCTATATCGCTGCAAACAATGGCATGAATTCTGTCGTACCATTCTCTAAACTAAACTAATCTGACAGGACTAAAACTATAGACGTCTTTTTTCATTTCAGTACGGCAGAAAAGTATGGCAACCAATTTAGAGCTGTCAAATTTAGTTTAGAGAATGGTACATCAGAATCGACGTCAATATCTAATTTGGCTTGCAACAAAATAATGAAGACCACACAGACCTTAATAGTTCATGTTTGGACATTTTTGATAGCTGACCTCGATGTCCACAGTTTTTAGATATCTTTGATGCAATAGTTCTAAATTGACAATAGTTCAAAAATAACCGTGCGGTCTAATAAAACTCTCTTACAAGAAGAGTTTATTTATGTTACTTTTTACGGTTAGAGGAATGAGGTCAACGCCGCAACGCATCGAGAAAGGCTTGGCATAAGATAAAGCGATAATCAGTGCCGTAAACAGGGCTGTGCCAGCGGTGCCCAGGCACAGGGCGCAGACTCTGGAGGGGCGCAGAAATGACCACACCAGGACCGAGTTTTGTTTTCAAGGGCGCAGTTATAGGCCCTCCTGCGGCATTTCCGAGTAACTATAATATGGGGTTCTTCAAAAGGGCTGTTAATAGAGTCTTTAAGGGCAACGTACCTGTGATGCCCCCTTGTGTTAAAGGTATACATAGGCGACGGTGATCGCTTACCATCAGGCGGTCCGTCTACTTGTTTGCCGCCTATGGCATAAAAAAGACTGGCTGGGGTGAGCGGGGAGGGGATACTGAACGCTGATTGGCCCGTTCATGTTCACGACTTCGGTACTGACGTGCCATTTCTGATCAGAGCACTTTCTAGCCAAGTGTTGAGTGAACGTGTACACCTTACGCAAAGTTTCTTTGGGGTTGAAAACCCACTGGTTATATGACATTTCCAAAACTCCTTTCTGGAATGCACTCTTCTTCAGTGTCACATATTCACAGTGTCTTCTTTTCGGTGTCATAAAACACAAGCAACCGGGATATTTATATGATAAGTTATCGTGGAAGTCAAGATCACACCCGGCAATGTTCAACGCAGCTCATAACAGAGCAGCATAGCTCAGCTGCCTTCAGAGGCAGCTTCCGCTATGCTGCAACCAAGTGTTGGAACAAAATCCCGCTGCCGATAAGGAATCTGCAGAGTATGTACGGTTTAAAAGCAAAACTAAAAGATTTTTTTTTATGAACATCAAAAAAGCGAAGAGCTCTTAAGGAACGACACCAGCGCAATTTAAACTTTTAATTAATTTTCAATAAATTCCATCCTACATCTAGTTTATTTACCTACACAAGTTTGTTAGTATTTATGTAATATGTTTTATGTTTAGTTTTAAATATTCAAAGATTTTTTCTTGTTTTATGTTTAGCTATTATATATATATATATATATATATATATATATATATATATATATATATATACCTACCATATTAGTATTAGAGTGTTGTTGTACTGCACACCTGCTGTTTCACGACGTGCGTGACGTCACTTGTCGGTTCCAACGGAAGACCAGCGCTGGTTTTATACGACCAGCACTATGATGAGTTGGGACCGATTTGTGACAGAAACCATAATATTATTTTCCTGTTTTAATACTTCATATATTGTTTCTGTCATTAATAAATATTTTTCTTTCTTTCTTATTACCTGAAGAGATCCCTTTAAATCAAGAGTGCACATCGTCAGTTTCCATCATAGTTGTAGTTGTACTTTATCCTATTTATCATAAAAAACCTACTTTTAGAGTGACAAAACTAAAACTTCTTCGTGATTATTCCGCTAATCGCTCCGCTCACGCTTCCGCTCGCTCTCAGTGGCGCCACTCCACTAAGGTGTATAAAAATATACAACTTCATTTACGATGCGACCACACCTAGTATAAGTGGTTATTTCTTATGGTAGACTGGCTGGGCGTTTGACTATAGCTCACCTAAGGTTATTTGCAATACATTACGATTTTAAGGCGTACAGAAATTGTATCGTCATCTTTTCTTGACACAAAGAGAAAAGAAAAAAATTTTTTTGTTGTTAAGCGATGACGCGGTCTACGAGCTTTTTTAATGTATTAAGTAACAGGCTTGCGTTTGACTGCCAACTCACCTGATGTTAAGCGATGACGCTTACCCTTAGCGCTTACCTAAAAGAAACAGATTGACTCGCAACTTAAAGACATCCAGATTGTATCGGGGGAACACCCGTTCTGGCAACGTATTCCCCAGTCTAGTGGTTCTCACAAGAAATGTGGAATAAGTTTAAATTTTTTTAAGGGCGTCACCACAGAATACTTATAAGTACAAGTACACAAGATTTACTCTGCAAAATCATTTAAATAAGAAGCGACTCTTGCTACTACACAAAAAAGTGCCATTCAGGACGTGCGAGCGCTAACTACCTACAACTATATTAACCTTGAAGTTGTCTCTCTGTCTTTCGCGTAACTCTTGTCGCGTTATCTCTGTCTATCGCGCGGCAGCGGGCACGGCAAGTCCGACAAGACGAATACTCGTACTTGTAGCTTAATACCTAAAGTGCGGAGTGCGCCAGGCCTGACGTCACACATGCATGCTAATGGAAACATTGTTATTATCTATTGAAAAGGATATTCAACCATCGCTTGTACGCCATTCTTCTTGAAGACCACGATCCTCTGCACCTGTCCGTGTGGAGAGCTGATCGTATGTACGACATCCTGAAACAAACATACAGACATTGTTCATCACTTCAAACAATACAAGAAAAACAATACACGTGTGAATTTATTGAACATAAACATAATTTAATGTAGAGAGCTAAGCTCGGAGTTTCTTTGCGCGATAGAATCCGGAACGTAGATATTCGCCAAAGAACCAGAGTCACATCTATTAAAAGTTGCAAAGCAACTGATGATCGATGGGGAAGAAAGGTTCTTGAGTGGAGACCGCGAACCGGAAGACGCAGCGTAGGTAGGCCTCCCACTAGATAGACCGACGACATTGTGAGAGTCGCGGGCATCCAGTGGATGCAGATGGCAGGATGTCGTTCAGTGTGGAGGTTAAAGGGGGAAGCCTATGTTCAGAAGTGGACGTCTTCCGGCTGATGATGATAATTTATTGTTAAACAATTTGTGTTCTGGTGAAAATACTTCACACTGACGTTTGATTTTGAATTATGTTTGTTTCTTTTTTATATATTTATTGTTGTTCTGTGTTTTCAAATTGAATTGTAATGTGTATCAATGTTTAATTCTGATACACAATAATTTTTAAATTATTTGGTTTTTATTTTTATTTATGTCAACTCTGAACTAGCCGAGTGTTATGTAATTATATTTTAACTTGTGTTTATGGGTAGTATGAACCTGAAATAAATAAATTTGAATTTGACAATACAACATGCAATACCCAATGTTGTAACGTTTTGAAAATGGCCGCCAAATTAAAAATAATAACATTACAAATAAATTAAAGCATAATTTAAATAAAAGCTTGATTTCATGAATGTTGCCATGCGTGACCAAAACGCTGGCGTGTTTCTGGCTAAACGCTTAAGCATTGCCATTCAGCGTGGTAATGCCGCCAGCGTGCTGGGTACGCTACCAACTGACAACTGGCTTGAACATTTGAATTGTCTTTAGACCTTCAACGAGTCTAACTGTTATTTTAGTAAAGTTATATGATTATTTACGGATATTTACCGTGGTAAGGTTGTGGAAGGAGCTTCCGATATATCGGCGCAGTTACATGCACCATGTTCACGGGAAGACGGTCTTCCCGTTGGTTTGATATTAAAAAAAAAAAACATGCGCAGCAATGCACTGCACTGGTCACCCTGAGATGTTAATTAATGGAAACATTGCCCTTCAAACTGAAACATTTCGCGCTTGGCGCTTGAACAACTGGAAATGTACTCTAGTCTGAATTTTTGTCTGCAGTCCACTTCAGGTTGTTTGCAGATTAAATATTGAGCACTGTGGGCCCGTCGAGCCCAGCGCTCGGTCGGCGTGAACTGATGAATTTTGTATATTCGCAATTCGCCTAGAATGGATTACCTGTGAAGCGTTGAAACTTGTTATAGTACAGATTTGGATTCTGGATAAACAAAGGATCTTTTTACCTAAATGCTCAGAAGATGGGTTTTCGGGGTTATGTAATTACTAGCTGGACCAGCGCCTTCTTCTGTGATTCCTTCAGAAAAAAAATGCCTATCGAAATTGCCTATTTTATCGAAATCGGTTAAGCCGTTTAGCCGTGATGATGTAGCAAACAGAGTTACTTTCGCATTTATAATATAAGTGTGGATGTATGAATGTTTTTCTGTTTTTAGGGTTCTGTACCCGAATTGTGAAAACGGGACCCTATTACTAAGCCTAGGCTGTCCATCTGTCCGTCCGTCCGCGCTACCTTTTAACGTGGACGTCCTATGGCTGAAATGGTGAAGTTTCACTACCAACTGCCGGTGGCTCAGTTGGTAGTGAAACTTCACCAGGCAGTCGAAGAAGGGTGCTCAGAGTTTAAATAACGTCTACGTACGAAGCCGCCACTACACATAACAACAGCCAGTTAATAAATAAAAGAGGCCAATTAAATATATGTATTCGTCTAAAATATAAACTAGTAGGCTAATGTATGGGTAAGCTTGAAAATCTCCATTTGAAAATCTTAATAAACGTTAAAACAAAGAGACTTGTTAACGCTTAATTAATGTGAACCTAACTGAGCGAACTGCGCAAGACGGCGCCACACGTGTCGCAAATTAAAACAAAAATTATACTTCAGAATAACTTTAACGTGAACGATAATTGTTTATCCGAAATACGCACAGAAAAGAGAAGTAAATAGAACGGAAATGAGAAGGAAACTCTGTCGCCAGGTATTGTGACAGATATGTGATTGAACATTCCTATTTATGTCAACGCGTCGAACTCCGCGTCACAGTAGCTAACACAGTTGCTATGGGTTTATATGGGTGCAAGTGGCTACAACAAATTTCTTACAAAAATGCATTGACAGCCGTTCTAATTTAACAAAAAAAAAATACTCTTTTCTGTGGAAATATAATATGTAACATGAGATGTCAAAAGTAACCTTTAAACTTTCGCGATTTGAACACAAAGCAAAAAAGTTAAAGTTAGTTTTTCGTATCTAAAGGGTAAAACGGGACCATAATTATTATTAATATTACTAAGACTCCGCTGTCCGTCCGTCTGTCTGTCTATCCGTCTCATGAGCCGTTATAGTTAGACAGTTGAACATTTCACAGATGTTATATTTATGTTGCCGCTATAACAACAAATACAAAAAAAAACTAAAAAAAAAAAATTAAGGGGGCAATACAAGAAACGTGATTTTGATACTATTGAAATTTCAACTAAGTCGAAAACTTTGAGGTGGTTCAAAAGTCAATTACAAGGTTTGCCCCAAACAGTAACACTACGTTTTACAGGTCCCCATATGGGCAACGGTGGGCGCTTACCATCAGGCAGCCCGTCTTGTTTGCCACCCATCGCATAAAAAAGACCACCTAGCTATTACCCTAACACATTGATCCTTAAACAGATCCGTTTCGTTAAACACTTGTGTAAATGACAATAAATTCCCGAATGAAACTTTCCAATTTATGCCATTTTTGCACGAAAAAATCGCGGGATTCTACACCGTAGATCTTCTTTGTAGAGCATTAAATCGTTTGTCAATGTCTAATCCGATTTAGAGGTCGCAAATCTAGATAAGTGGTCTTATAGCCGGATTTAGACATTAACAAACTTTTATTTAAGAGTCTATGCTCTATCTCTCTTGCTTATTTCTAAATTTTAAGAGTTCCGTTACAATGCTGTCTGTCTGTCCTTCTATTAAACGGCTGCATCTTTGGAACCGTAATAGATAGCCAGTTGAAATTTTCACAGAATAAACTAAGAAATAATAAAAAGGTCAAATAATTATATGATTATTTACGGGATATTTACCGTGGTAAGGTTGTGGAAGGAGCTCCCGATATTCCCGAGTCTTCCCGTGAACATGGTGCATGTAACTGCGCCGAAATATCGGGAGCTCCTTCCACAACCTTACCACGGTAAATATCCCGTAAATAATCATATAAATTTAGTGAACAACCGTGATAGTTTAAAACAGTGTTTAAAAGTCAAAGAGTAAAAACAAAAGACCTGCTAATTTTTGGACTCACGTTGCCTTAAAAAGTCGAAACATTAATTTAAACTAACGGATCTCTAAGCTAAGTTCAAGCCCCGCTTATCCATATGTGATTTATGCCGGAGTCAAGCGATGCACCAGGATTATTCGTCTAAACATTTTTGCCGGAAAAATGCTTGGACAGGGTGCTTCGTTCACCGCTTAAGGGCTTTACTCCAGCGCCTTATATTCATGCATTTTTATTTCCTGAATTTTCGTGTTTTAAGTTAATTATATTTTCTTTTTATACAATACTAGCGGTCCGCCCCGGCTTTGCACGGGTGTAAGCTCGGCTTTCGGCCTCGCTACAAAATATAATATAGCCTGTGTCACCCGGGGATAGTGTAGCTTCCCAACAGTGAAAGAATTTTTCAAATCGGTTCAGTAGTTTCGGAGCCTATTCAATACAAACAAACAAACAATCAAATCTTTCCTCTTTATAACATTAGTATAGACTAGCCACCCGTCCCGGCTTCGCACGTTTGAACATTTATTTATTAAACATTCTAGTAATAAATATAGCCTATATTACTCAGGGATAATGTAGCATTTTAATGTTGAACGAATTTTTAAAATCGGTTCATTAGTTTTTGAGTTAATTCGTTACAAACATCCAAAAATACTTATCTTTCCTTGTTATAATATTAGTGTAGACTAGCTGATGCCCGCGACTGCGTACGCGTAGATTATCATAAAAACTTTCATCCTCCTTTAAACCCTCTTAATTCGACTCTTTCGCAAAATCATAGCGGACCTCTACCTACATCTCATAAGGTATCTATAATTATCTTTCCTTGTTATAATATAAGTGTACACTAGCTGATGCCCGCGACTGCGTACGCGTAGATTATCATAAAAACTTTCATCCCCCTTTTAACCCTCTTAATTCGACTCTTTCGCATTATCTTAGCGGACCTCTACCTGCATCTCATAAGGAATCTATTTGCCAAATTTCAGCTTTGCAGGTCAAATAGTTTTCGAGATTTCGTGTTAATTTTATAATTACTCATTAATTAATTTTTCTTCGATATTTTAACTTTTATTATTATTATTTTACTGAGGCTTTGCGGCCCCCGCGACCCCCTTATAGAGGCACGGCGACCCCCCCCCCCATGGGGTCGCGACCCACAGTTTGAAAAACACTGTTATAAACGATCACCTACATGCCTGCAAGTACAGAGGCATCTCGGATACGTTTCCGACCTTTAGAGACTACTAACAGATTTAAAGAAGTAAAATATTCCGTTTCTTTTTTGACTGCCCCGGTGGCTCAGTTGGTAGTGATCCTACTTTCTGTGCTTGGGGGCGTGGGTTCGATTCCCATCTAGGACAAACATTTGTGTGATGAACATTTGTGTTTGTTCTATGTCTGGGTGTTAATATCTATTTAAGTATGTATTTAAAAATATATATGTATGTATATCAGTCTCTGGCAGCCATATTACAAGCTTTGCTTAGTTTGGGGTCAGATGACCATGTGTGCAATAATGTCCCAGATATTTATTTTATTTATTTATTTATTTCTTGTGATTACTTCTAATTTATTCCACTACAAAATTCCATACAAGTTAGAAAGGAGCAATCTTCCAAATCCCGGCGGGCCATTCAATATTCAAACTCATTTCATGGTTATTCCTCAGTACCCAAGGGTCTGTAAGGGCTGGGCATACTGCAAGCGGGCTCCTGTAGAGGGCTGGTTAGTTTATCATTGAATAGGCCTTTTAAAATTAAAGTTACTTTTCATTCATAACTAGCTGCAAGAGCGATGGTGGCCAAATGGTAGCATGAGCGCTTTACAATCTGACGGCGCCCGGTTCGATCCTCGGCCCAGAACTAATGACGTATTTGGTATCTGAATAAATTAATTGCAGTTTCGATGCCATCGCTCAAAAACGGTGAAGATAAAACATCGCGAGTTAACCGGTCTATGTTTTTTTATTGTAAAATAGGCTTGCGCTTGGCCGCCAACTCGCCTCATGTTAAGCGATGATGCGGCCTGAGATGGATCACGGTTGCCTAGAAGAAACCAATTCACTTTTGACATGAAAACACCCAGATTGTATCTATCGAGGAACACCCATTCAGGCAGCGCATTCCACAGACTAGCAGTTCGCACAATAAAACTGGAGTCAAAGCGCTTCGTAAGGGTTTTCGGAATGTCAACCATAAAGCGGTGTCGATTTTTCGTGCCCGCTCTGGCAATCCGATAGAAAAATGGGGAGGAGGGAATTAAATCATGCAGATCCGATGCACACTCTCCGAAATGTATCCGATAAAAAACAAATAGACTAGCAACTGCGCCAATGCTCAAGACTAAGAAGCTTAGTCTGAACTAGGGCCTATGTCTATTAAGAACCTCAAAAGTTCAAAGACATGTGACATTCATTAACATGCACTGGGCCAGCATGGTGGAGGGTCCATCCTCTCTCTCTGAGAGAAGGCCTGTCTCCCAGCAGTGGGAACATGATAGGCTGAAATTTTAAGTAGCTGCACTCCGTAGATAAAGTAACTATTTTCGCGATTTGAACACATTTTTAATTATGTTATGTAACAAAACGGACGTGACGTCAGCGTGCCAAGCCACCAATAACAGCCAGCCAAGCTATGACACACCCCCCTCACGCCATGCCACCGCCAAGCTTGCCAAGCTTTTCGAGGGGAGTGTATAAAAACCAGCGTGCCAGCCATCTATCTCTCTGTTCATTTCGAGCGCTGAATATATGAAGTTGCCACTATGAGTGTTTCTTATTTCATTCCGTCAGTTTTTTTTTCTTATCAAGTGAGGGTAGAAGCACAAAACAGCCGCTGTTTTCGCCGGACACACCCGCAGTTATCAGTCGGCTCGTGACCACGGTCATTGTAACATGTTCGGTACGTCGAGTGAAACCTATTTTTAATTTAACAAAATAATGCACAATAAGTCCCGATAGACATTTAAAACTTTATTCCTTGGGGAAAAGCACATTTTTCCGGGATCACAAGCCCAACTATCTCTAAAGTCAAATCGTTTATTGCACATTATGGTAAATGGGTGACACTTATTTTAACATAATGACCCAATTAGGGTATGGCAATTTTGTGTGGAGCGACCCGATCTGTTATTAAAATATTTAATCAGTACGAAAATTCTCTATTTAATAATAGATGTTTTTGAGGTAATAAGTTTTTCAGATTTTTTTAGCCGACTTCCTAAAAGGAGAAGGTTCTCAATATGAATGTTTTTTTTTAATGTTTGTTACCTCGGAACTTTCGACTGGGTGAACAGATTTTGACGATTCTTTTTTTATTTGAAAGGTGGTGCTTCCCGAGTGATCCCATATCAATTTGGTCCAGTTCTGTAATTTTTAAAAAGTCGGTTTTTTATATTGATAATTATTTGCTAAACGAACTACGTTCGTTTTCGTACATTTTATCTAGTCTATTCCTTTCACCTACACGATACAAAAAGCTCGTGCTGCGTTAAAAAGAACAAACAAACAAACACACATTCACATTTATAATATTAGTATGGTTACAGAACGTACAGGATAAACCTAATGTAGGGGCAATCAAGTTATTCGAATCAAAATCTCATTTATTTAGTCCGTCTCTTAAATAAACCGCAGCTGATTTATGTGACGGATAAATCTTAAATAATTTATCTGTGACGGTTTTTGATTGGTAGCTGACAAGTTCGGCAACATCCTAAGGCGGAGTCCTAACTGATCATCGCTCGCTCAAGATGTTTTCCTTCATCGTATATGAGTGATGGAATCGAAGTTGCACTTAATTTTTTTTATGCCATAGGTGGCAAACGGGCCGCCTGATGGTAAGCGATCACCGTCGCCTATGGATACCTGCAACACCAGAGGCATCACAGATACGTTGCCGACCCTTAAAGACTCTATTAACAGCCCTTTTGAAGAACCACATATTAAAGCTACTCGGAAATGCCGACTTAATTCATGTAGATGGCAAGTGATTGGTGCAGGGCCGAGGATCGAACCAGGTACCGTCAGATTGTAAAGCGCACATGCTACAGCTCGGCTACCATCGCTCTTCTACTTATAAATAATCTCATAAAAAAAGATTTTTTTAAATCGGTTCACAATTGGCGAAAATATCGATGAACATACAAAAAAATACATACAGACGAACATAGTACCTCTTCCTTTTTGGAAGTCGGTTAAAAATAACTGGTCCGCCATCTTTATGAGTCCGCCATATTGGATTTACAATGACGTCACTTAGCTTACTATGCATTGTCATTCAAACTAAATGTGTACGCAAAATTTCAACTCAATTGGTTAGTGGTAACTGGTCTAAAATTCAGTTGCCAGATTTTTCCCACACATACTAACAGGGCAAGATAAATATTAATCATCATCATCATCAGCCATAAGATGTCCACTGCTGAACATAGGCCTCCCCCTTTAACCTCCACACTGAACGACATCCTGCCATCTGCATCCACTGGATGCCCGCGACTCTCACGATGTCGTCGGTCCATCTAGTGGGAAGCCTACCTACGCTGCGTCTTCCGGTTCGTGGTCTCCACTCAAGAACTTTCATCCCCATTTCGGTTCGGTTATCGGTTCTTCGAGCGATTTGGCCTGCTCATTGCCAATTCAACTTGCCAATTTTAATAGCTATGTCGGTGACTCTGGTTTTTGGGCGAATATCCACGTTTCGGATTCTATCACGCAAAAAAAACCTAGCAAAGCTCTCTGAATTGCCCGTTGTGTGACTGATTTTCTCCAAAAGGCCAACAGTTAAGGACCACGTCTCAGTACCATATGTCATCACTGGCAACACACATTGTTCAAAGACCCTTGGCACTGTGCAAGTTAAAAAAAGCTTGTAAAAATCTCCGCTAGTTGCTTTTACTACTGCCCCATCTGCGTACTTTTCAGGGAGTACTCTGATGCGAGTTCCCTTTCTCCCAGATTGTGTTAGTTACGGCATGCAGGAAATGTGTTTTACTTAACTATGCAAGGAATTGTTAGTGCGGCAGTAGATCCTCATAATGGTGATTGCGAGAGATAGTTGCGAACTCGGGAGTAGGGTAACCTCAGATTAGACTAACAAGGCTGATATGATAAGATGGCGTGGCGGGTGCGAACGCAATTGGCCAAAATCAGACTTAATGCCTTTATTCGAACCCCCCAACAGACGATTTTGCCTGCCTGTTTTGCACGTGGACCAGTAGCGTAGCTATCGGAGTGCTAGGCCGTACCGTGCACCGGGGGCCCTCAATCTCAGGAGGCCCTCGGACCCTGACCAACAAACCTCAAACTGAACTTTAGTAAAAAAAAACCGTCATACACACAAGTCATGTAGTAAGTAGCTTAGAGAACAATAAAGAGCTGATGATAAAGTAGCTTCGTACCTAGTATTTATATTTTTACTTGGTAAAACCTAACCCAGTTTAGATAGGGCCCCATTTTAATTATTTCATTGGTGTCAGTGTAAGTTTTTAGTGTGCGTGAAAAATGAGTAGGTGTGCTGTACTTACAGTTTTTGCGCTAAACGGTGCAGCGGTATTGTGTAATAATAATTCATACAGTTAAAAAAACACACTTTAAAATCTCTAATCTTAAAGATCCTGGTATAATGGGATAAACTATTTAAATTATTGTATTGTCATCTGTCCTTGTTACTTTTGTAGCGGGCGTTTTCCGCAACCAGGCCAATCATTGGCCCATTTTGCGTCACCTGGCTGCAGCTAGTTCAGCCAACCGGTCTCCTCCAGGAAAGCCAGCAGCTCGCTGATGCCTGTGCAGGCCTCCTGGAGCGTCCTCGGTGATCCGAGGATAGTATTTCGTTGTTCTTCCACGCTGCTGCACTCCAACAGCAAATGCGCGGCTGTTTCTTCAGTCTCCATACACCCTCTGTCCTTGATAAGTGTGCAAAGTTTCAAATCAATCCGTCGTTTTGAAAGGGGTGAAAATCACGTTCAAAGATTCCGTTACATAGATACATACCAAGCTAATAAAAGCGTGTTAAGCGAGTTGTTGATAATTGTTCTAAGCATATCTCCCTTGCTTGTGTTATAAGGGGTAATTAACTTTCTGGATTTGTACGGATTTTGTCTGAACTTGTTCGGATATACGTAAAGTTGGCAGTACATGGTTGGAAGCGGAAAGCTGAAGATGATATTGATTAGGGAGCATTATGTTAGCTGTTTTTATTTTATTTTGGACAATACAATACCTACAATCTCTAAGTGAAAATAGTAAAAAAACGTCCGAGTGTCGTTGTACATACCTAGACCACATAATAAATAAAGAACAAGTACAGAAAGTTCACTCCGCAAAAGCATTTAAATAAGTAGCGACTCTTACTACTACACAATAAAGTCCAATTCAGGACGTGCGAGTGCTAACTACCAACTGCTATATTAACCTAGAAGTTGCCTCTCTGTCTTTCGCGTAACTCTTGTCGCGTTATCTCTGTGTATCGCGCGGCAGCGGGCACGGCAAGTCCGACCTGTCGACTACTTGTAGCTTCATACCTAAAGTGCGGAGTGCGCCAGGCCTGCCTAGACATCAATTATATAGGTAATTCACAATGACACATTTACTTAAATTGAGATGTTATGTCGCTTGCATAGTGTTCAACGTCTCTTATCCGCTATGGCGTAGCACTGGCATCGCGCGGCGTTGTATTCAGATCGCGGTTGCCATACAACAAACCAAAAAGTCGGCGCAATGCGTAGCGTGCGCAGAGTTTTGGTTCGGACATTTTTTTGCACGATTGTGACTTTGTATATTGTATAGTTATTGTATCACGAAGTATTTATAATATTAGTTTTATATAAAAATCGATGGCGGAGGCCTATGTCCAGCAGTGGACGTCCTATGGCTAAAAAGATGATGATGATAAAAAAGAGAAAGTAAAACAACACCCTGTACAAGGGTCCTAACGCATCAAATATAGATCGTGGGGTGAGAACGGATTGCAACGACCGTGCGCGTTAATTATTGAAATGTTCGAGCATGTTCTATTATGAAAAGGGAAAACAAAGTGTTTCAGGCACAGATTGTAACCAAGTTAGAAGCCGTGGCCACGTTGATATATATGAAAACACAGCGTGCCGCATTTTTTGTACATCGCGAGAGTAATTTAGTTATTCAACCGCCATGCAGTAGTGTGCAAGCACTACTGTGTACCGGATTGAAGAGCAAAGTTTCCAGCGAAATTACAGTGCACACAAAGATTTGACTCTTATATCTCGGGGTGTGAGCGCAGTGCATTGACATTCAGGGTTTTGTATTGTCAAAATTCTGAGTGGCGTTGAGCTGTTATGGGCAAGCGTAAAGAGTCATCAGGTGAGCCACTTCACTCGTCGCGTCACTCAGTACTATAAAACTGTTTGAAATTTGAATTTCCCGCCAAACGTGAAACGTTTCACCTTAATAATTAATGTTTATCTCGCTTCTACATGTGACAGTTCTTGTCTGTTATCGTCAGCGAGAAGATGACAGATGGTATTATAGCCATAGATTATCCTTATAGAACTTTTAATCGACTTCCATAAAGGAGGAGGTACTATGTTCGTCTGTATATATTTTTTTATGCATAGACGGTTTCTATCTTACATAATAAAATAATAGCTTGGAATTCTCCAGTCCTGTAACTTTTAGCGTTACCACGTATCTCGCTGCAAGGGAAGGATTCTGCGTGAATTTTTCAAGCCCTAGCGATAGGTACAAATTGGGTTCGCGTATAATACAGGGTTCTGTACAAAACAGCGGTGAATTTCTAAGCGGACGGTATTCAGGCCATCGATATGGATTTAATATTTAAGTGGTAAGGGTTTCCGGTTCCTTATGTTAGCATCCGGAAAACCACAAAAGTGCTAGATGCCGCAAGCATGCTTTGCAGGCTTAAGTGGAAGTGGGCAGGTCACGTCGCGAGAGCTACAGATGGGCGCTGGAGCGAACGAATCCTGCACTGGTACCCTAGAGAAGAAACCAGGTCAAAAGGGCGACCCAAAACAAGATGTCGCGACGACATAGTCGAAGCCGCCGGAATCACCTGGACGCGACTGGCGCAAGAGCGACAAGCATGGAGCTGCATGGAGGAGGCCTATACCCAAATTTGGGTGCCCAAAGGAAATAAATAACTAATAACTAGAATTACACAGTGAAATTGTATATAATTATTTGGGAATAAAGGCTTTATTATTATTATATTATTAAGGGTTTCCGGGTAATTTTCATGATTATTTTATGCTTAGAATAGATTTACAACAGTTATATGATTATTTACGGGATATTTACCGTGATAAGGTTGTGGAAGGAGCTCCCGATATTTCGGCGCAGTTACATGCACCATGTTCACGGGAAGACCCGTGAACTGCGCCGAAATATCGGGAGCTCCTTCCACAACCTTACCACGGTAAATGTCCCGTAAATAATCATATAACTGTGGTGAACAACCGTGATAGTTTAAAACAGTGTTTTAGAATAGTAGTACGGACTGGACTGTGAGAATGGTTGCCTGGAAGAGATCGCTTTTAGCGATAAGGCCACCACTTGTGTTAGCTCGTAAGTGTTTTCTACCTGTTTGTAATTTTTATTTCTGGTGTATTTCTGGTGTACACAATAAATAGTTTCTATCTATCTTGACTCATCAAGGGTCGCCTGGGTTCCTTGTTTTACTTTTACTAAGAGCAGCACAAAATCGCTTTACCGCAGAATAGACAAGTGTTCCATTACTTTCACACAGATTGATCAGAGTCGTAACACACAGACAAAAATAAACATTAATTGAACGAACAAATCAAATGTAGTGCGATGAACTCTATGCATACATCAAAACGTCTCCGGAGTAGTGTTGGGGAATTACAGCAAACACAGAAAAGAGAAGTAATACTGAGAACTGGGTGTCGTCAGATTGTAAAGCGCATATGCTACCGCTCGGACACCATCACTTTTTTGCTATTACAGAAAAGTTTTTTTTTGTTTAAATTGTATTGTATTATTTATTGCGTATAATGGGTTTACAAAACATAGAATTAATTCTATGTTGCAAAAAGGTGGAATCAAAACAAAATTCGGCATGCAAAACTTGAACTTACATACTAGGGAAAATGAAAAAAATTCACAATTAACAATCAAAACATTCCTTACTTAAAATATACATTCACATAATCTATAAATAACACTGTAAACGAAAATCATAATAATAATTAATTGCTACATCCAAACAGACCATTTGACACATCACAATACACAAAACATAGAAACATATTATACTTACACACACAAATACAAAATCAGAAATGTCATTATAACAATCTATTCACGGTCAAACTTGTTTGTTGAATACTGTAATGTCTGCTGTATTCTACAAGATAAAATTCGTCAGGTCATAAAATAGAATGTCAATTGTCAAACAATAATAATAACTATTTCAATACTATTTACGTCAGATAAATTAGAAGGGCTGTCAAGGCATTTTTGTAAGATATTTGTTGTAGCCAGTTGCACCCATATACTCGTAAACCCATAGCAAAATATGTGTTAGCAACTGTGACGCGGACTTCGACGCGTTGACAGAAAATAAGAATGTTCAATCAAGTATCTGTCACAATACCTGGCAACAGAGTTTCCTTCTCATTTCCATTCTATTTACTTCTCTTTTCTGTGATTTGTCCCATCACTATTCGTACCAGTGAGCTAATAAGACAAAATGAGTGAGCGCGTACAAGAAGAAATAATAGTTTGTTACTCGAATAGAATAATCGATTGGCATGATGCCGTTAGTATCGATGCGTGCACGCGTCCGGATATAGTGTACAATTAAAGCTGGACGGGTTATTTTTGCGGGTGACAAGAAACAGGCGAATGGAATTCGGGCTAGTAAGAGCCAGGGCAATTCCACTACAGAATAGCTTCATTAATTTTACGCTATAAATCGATTGACCTATTGCAATAGTCTTAGGGCGAACGCAGACTAGGTACTACCTCAATAGCCCAGACTTTTTTAATCCTATATACTGTACAATCTGTTTGTCTATTATAGACATAGGCCTCCTCCATCTGCCTCCATAGACTCCTGTTTTCAGCAGTTCTGGTCCATGTGCTGCCCGCAACTGTTTTAATGTCGTCCACCCATCTCCTAAATGGTCTACCTCGGTTTCTTTTTCTGTCTCTCAGATGGAGGAGGCCTATGTCTATAATAGACAAACAGACAAAAATGATGATCAATTTAACTAAAAAAAAAAGAAAAAAAAAATACATATATGAAGAAAATATTGTAATTAAATTAATACTACTGTTAAACTTAAGAAATAATTAATCAAATGAAATAATAATTGTGCATGTACATTTTTCGTATATATTTGTCTGAATAAAGGCTATAATTATTATTATAATTATTACTGTACAATCACACTTCACACTAATATCATATATGTGAAAGTTTGGATGGATGGATGTTTGTTACTCAATCACGCAGAAACGGCTGGATGGATTTGGACGAAATTTGGAATATACATTGCTTATGTCTTGGATTAACACATAGGCTACTTTTCATCATCATCATCACCAATTTTCAATTTTGAAACCGCGGGGCGCAGCTAGTCGTTTCATATTGCATTTTATACACATTTCATGGTAATTTTATTTTGTATTAAATGGGGCCTCTTGGTGTTGGCTTCGGTTCTACCAATGCCTACCAAATGTCCGAGCTAGACGCGAGACTAGAAATAAACAACGTGGTATAGTAATGATAAACACACAATGTCAATATTAAAGCGTATAATAACAAATAGTATTTGAAAATTGTAAATTTGTTAGAAAGTACCCACAATTTTTTAGAAAATTAGTTGAAAACCGAAACTATCGAATACGGTCTAACTATAAACATAAATTAATGTTACCGACATCTAAATTAACAATGCATAGCTCCGGCCCAAATCCAATGGCCATCAAAATATATAATAAACTACCAGTACAGATAAAGGATATAGAAAATGAAAATAAATTTGACAAAACCCTAAAAAACATGTTGCTAGCAAAATGTTATTATAGCATAAACGAGTATTTAGAAGACAAATCAATTATGGAATAAATCGATCCGCTCCGCACTATATTGCCATACCCAATCAGGGTTATTATTATGTATTACCTAATTTAAACATGCTACCTAACATCTGTATGTGAACTTCATAATAATTATGCAATAAATTATTGAGTATTGAGTATTAAGTATTCAACACTATTGTGCGGTAGTTTTTTTTTATGATATTGAGTGACGCGACGAGTAAAGTCGCTCGCCTGATAGCTCTTCACGCTTGCCCATAACAGCTCAACGCCACTCAGAATTTTGAACTTCAACAGTTCAAAACCCTGGATGGCAATGCACTGCGCTCGTCACCCCGAGTTATAAGATGTCAAATCTCTGTGTGCCCTGTAATTTCGCTGGAAACATTGCCCTTCAATCCGGAACACAGTAGTGTTAGCACACTGAAAGTCACCTTCTAAAATTTTTTTGCTCAATAAGCCATTTCTTCGCTTGTCGTCGTGTCGTGTAGAATTGAAGCAAATCATGACCAGTGGGAAACGAAAAGCTGATAGCCGTTCTTTTGCCGTATTCCGGTGAATAGGTGAAATTTTCAACGTAAGCCTTATCAATAGCGCTCGTTTCCATTGTCAATAGACACCGTCTGCTGTATAGAAGCGCGTGCCACCCTGTGTTCAATAGACATACCATTTGTAACGGTCTAATGGACTGCCTTTGTTTCTTCTCCATTGAATATCTCGTTTTAAGATTCGATAAAGTTATATTAAAGAAGAAAAAAAGCCGTTAACTATATCGAGAAAAAAACAAAAAAAAAACACGTTTGTTGTATGGGAATCCCCTTAAATATTTATTTTATTCTATTTTATTTGTTGTTATAGCGGCAACAGAAATAAATCACCTGTGTAAATTTCAACTGTCTAACTATCACGGTTCATGAGATACAGCTAGGTGACAGACAGACAGACAGGCGGACGGACAGCGGAGTCTTAGTAATAGGGTCCTGTTTTACCCTTTAGGTACGGAACCCTAAAAACACAATGTCCAATGTAGTAGTTATTGTAAGTAAAACATTAAATTTAATAAAAAACAGAAGTAGAGCTAATTTAATTTTTATGTCAAGTACCAGCTCCAACTCAGCATGATGCTGGTCGTAAACACCCAGCGCTGGTCTTCCATTGGGACCGCCAGGTGACGTCACACACAAGCGTACCATACGGCGCACACACAAGCTAAACAAAAAAATCTATTTTGTAAAACAAAACAGAACAACAAATCATGATTCCTGTAGGATAGCGGGTAAAACCGCAGGGCGCAGTTAGTAGAAGATAAAAGGAACATTCATAGATCATTTTGGTTAGAAAGTCGGATCCAGTAAATAAACGATCCATGGCGGTCTGTCAAACCCACCCACTAATCTTCTTCTCGGCAACAAAACTGTCAAAGAAGAATCATGGTAGTTTTACAGACTCCATCAAACCTTTTATCTCCTGGAATCAAAAGAGAATCGGCCGCCAAAAATAACACAAAATGCTTTTCGAAATGCTCTGAAATGCGACGCGTTTTTAACATTTTTAACAGACTTTCAAAAAGGAGGAGGTTATTAATTCTTTTATTTTTTATTTTTTTTGTTACTTTAGAATTTTCGACTGGGTGAACCGATTTTGATGATTCTTTTTTATTTGAAAGCTGGTGCTTCCCGTGTGGTCCCATTTCAATTTGGTCCAGTTCTGGCATTTTTATTAAGTCTGTTTTTAAATTGATAATTATGTCGAGTGCGAATGATGCTTTTTCTATGGAACATCTGAATATTTTTTTTACCAATTCAGGGGTATGTCATAGCCCTTTATAATAGGTCGGGGAAAAAGTCTTTTCGTATTTTGTATGTATAAAGTTGTAGTAAAAATCTCATCGGTTGTATTGTTTGTATCTGGCTGGTTTTGATACCATTAAAAATATGACATTTTAAAAAAGGAATACAAAAAGTTAAAAGCAATTTCCCGCCATTTTTCAATTGTTTTTTTGTTCGATAAAATGAGTGAATCTAACGAAGAAATTCGATATATTGTGAAATTTTATTACAAAAAACTGAAAAATGCGACACAAGCCGCGAATAAAATTTGTGACGTTTATGGACCTAATGCAGTGTCATCAAGAGTAGCACAATGTTGGTTCAAGCGTTTTCAGTCCGGGAATTTTGATGTCAAAGATGCAGCTCGCTCTGGTCGCCCTGTTACGGATAAAGTCGATGCCATTTCTGAAAAAGTGGACCAAGATCGGCATATTAGTAGTTACGACGTAGCTGAAGACCTGGGGATTGACCACAAAACAGTTTTGACCCATTTGAAAATAACTGGGTATACAAAAAAACTCGATATTTGGGTGCCACACCAGCTCACTGAAAGAAACCAAATGAATCGTGTACTCATTTGCGATTCTCTATTGAAACGTAAAGAAACCGAACCGTTTTTGAAAAGATTGATCACTGGTGATGCAAAATGGATCACCTACGACAAGAATGTGCGCAAACGATCATGGTCAAAGGGCAGTGAAGCACCACAGACTGTAGCGAAACCCAGATTAACACGTAATAAGGTGATGCTGTGTGTATGATGGGATTGGAAGGGCATCGTTCATTATGAGCATTTACCGCCGGGCAAAACCATCGATTCGGATCTCTACTGCCAACAGCAGATGAGCCTCAAACAAGAAATTGAGAAAAAACGGCCGGAATTGATCAACATAAAGAGTGTGGTCTTTCATCATGATAACGCCAGACCGCACACATCTTTGGCCACTCAGCAAAAATTTAGAGAGCTTGGTTAGGAAGTGTTAATGCATCCACCACATAGCCCTGACCTTGCACCCTCAGATTTCCACCTGTTTCGATCTCTTCAGAATTCTTTGGGTAGTGTTAGATTAACATCAAGAGAGGACTGTCAAAACTACTTGTTGCATTTTATTGATCAGAATTCCCAAAATTTCTACAGCAACGGGGTCATGTCACTACCTAAAAGATGGCAACAAGTTATCGAACAAAATGGTACATATATATTATAATTAAATGTAATTAAACTTGAAAAAAATATGTCTTGAATTTGTTTATAAAATACGAAGAAACTTTTTCCCCGACCTTTTATATTAAAGGTTTATATTTAAAACTTAGAACCGGGCAAAGGCAGAGCGGGTCGCTAGTTTTACAATAATATTTAACCGGATGAAGTTTTGTAATTCAAATATTATTATATTAATTTAATAAATACTTTTTAATAACAAACTTTTAGGCGTCGGCAATATCGAATTTAGGTGACGTCAATTTATTTTTCGTATTCCTCAGTAAACCCTTTCATTTGATACCCATATTATGGTAGTGCATAAAAAATAACTGCTCCGCCATCTTTGGGAGTCCGCCATATTGGATTTAGAATGACATCATTTAGATAATGCATTGTCATCCAAACTAAATGTGTAAGCAAACTTTCAGCTCAATCGGTTGAGAACTGGTCTAAAATTCACTTGCAAGATTTTTCCGACACATACTAACAGGGTAAAAGCTTGCAATAAAAGAATCACTACCCACTTTTTAACCGACTTAAAAAAAAGGAGGAGGTTATCAATTCGACTGTATTTTTTATTTTATTTTATTATGCTTGTTACCGCAGAACTTTTGCCTGGGTGAACCGATTTTGATGATTCTTTTTTTATTTGAAAGATGGTGCTTACCATTTGGTCCCCTTTTAATTTGGTCCAGGGGCCTTACCCCTAGCTTCACTTTTGCGAGCCAACTTTTAGTAGGTACCTGATAGGTACCTAAAATTAACCAACTCATTTAAGCTGCATCGTTTAAAAGCGTCTAACTTGCATGAACGAAAATCCGTTTTACTATGCGTGTGTGCGTGAAAATAGCAAAGCTTGGCGGCTATCAAATAACTACCGCTTATCGTAGTTGATGGTACCGTTTAAACAAATAACACCTATGCGGGTCAACTTTTCGAGGTAGGGGTAAGGCCCCAGTTCTGATGAAGTCGTTTTTTTATATTGAGATTTATTTATTATATCTCGCCTTCTTTCTGTCTCATTAAAGACAGTTTTTTGGCTGCGTACAGCAGTGCGTAGATTTTAGTGTCAATAAAAATGTCACAGATATAAGTAATTTGTCTGTCGCGGCCGCATACTCGCATTTTTTTTTGCAAACTACAAAACGTAAACAATATTTTACGCGCGAGTTGTAAATCTTTTTTTGTATTTTTTATAAACACTGTACGGTAGTAATGCAACGTGATGAATAAAGTCTACTTCTTTTCCTCGTTCCGACTCACGCGGATTTTTTATACCGATTAGCCGCCAACAAGTATTAATTGAAATAATAAATTATCATATTTTGCAAAGGATACACTTGATAAAAATGTAATGTAATGTTCCTTACTTACCTTCATTTTAAAAGATCTTTTCAACGATAATCACACACGAGAAAAAAACAGCGAAAAAAAAATTCATCCCCATTTCACATGTAGGTATCTACCAGAGTGACCGCTAAAATACAAAAATATTTTTTTATACATTTAAAATTGAGATACCAAAATGTAATTGTGTTCATGCACTTATCTTAATAACTATACAAATTAGTAGATTCTAAAAAAACCGACGGATGGACAGACGGATAGATAGAAGGACGGATAGAACGAACTTATAAGGATCCTTCTAATACTACGGAACCCTAAAAACACTACTATTGAAACAACAAGTGGATCACCTTAAAAACCGGCATCGAAAATATATGAAAAACGTAATAAGTGTGTCTATAAAATTTGCGGGTTGCCCTCGATTCCCCTGGGATCCCATCATTAGATCCTGACTTGGCGACAATGGGACCAAATTGAAAATCTATCCTACCGAACAAAAGCTTTTTTTTAATCGGTTAGCAGTAGGCGGAATATTCAGTGAACATGTGTACATAAAAAAATACAGTGGAACATAGAACGGTCATCCTTATTCCTCGGTTCAAAAAACAAAACGTAGCCATAGGTATATTTAAATGAAAAGTTTTAGCTGGGATGTGCTTGTAAGGTAAATAATGCAGGTTCACTGCATTGCAGAAGTAGACGTAACTTGGAAGAGAAGAATAAACGCTAGAATACTATAAAATATTTCTAACTCTGAGGCGAGCCAGTCTCGTGTGAAATCGGCTTCGGCCTGGGGAAGCTGGCGCAAGGTTATTGGAAAAAGCGGCCGAATTCCTGTAGGGCTAAGTTTATTTATCCCTGGAGTCGATGGTCTTATAATACTAATTCGGTATCCCCCCTGCCTATCGTAAGAGCTGACTAAAAGGAAGCCTTTGGGCTCGTGTGTGGTCAGATTTAGGGATCTGACCACCCATTTAAGCGAGCCCAAGGAAAACAACGGCGCGATGTGACCCGCGACTTTGTCTTCAGAGTTGGACTGTCACACAAATCTCTCGCTGGAGCTCGTACCTTGGTCCACAGGCGTACGATGCAATACCGCGTTTATTGTGCACCGAAATAGGTGGAAAGGGGTCTACAGATTTAACCTCACACATATTCTTTCCATGACATATGGTACTGAGACGTGGTCCTTAACGGTTGGCCTTTTGGGAAAACTCAGAGTCACACAACGGGCAATGGAGAGAGCTATGCTCGGAGTTTCTTTACGCTATAGAATCCGAAACGTGGATACTCGCCAAAGAACCAGAGTCACCGACATAGCTATTACAATTTGCAAGTTGAAGTGGCAATGGGCAGGCCACATCGCTCGAAGAACCGATAACCGATCGGGAAAAAAGGTTCTTGAGTGGAGACTACGAACCGGAAGACGCAGCGTATGTAGGCCTCCCACTAGATGGACCGACGACATTGTAAGAGTCGCGGGCATCCAGTGGATGCAGATGGCAGGATGTCGTTCAGTGTGGAGGTTAAAGTGGGAGGCCTATGTTCATCAGTGGACGTCTTCTGGCTGATGATAATGAAGATGGTGATATTCTTTCCAGCTATCGCCTCTACATATGGCTCTTCACAAGTTGACGCCAATGATTCCCGCTGCAGTTCTGTCCCGCCCAGATACAGCTATACGTTTCCTACTTAGTTTGGTGACGAGATCTCACTGCCTCAGCACTTCATCAATCACTCTAGACTGCTAGTCGATTACTTGAGGAAAATGTCCGCACCAAGCTATATGGCCGCTCTGGGTATTAACGTTCACAAATCTTCATCATCAGTGCTGGAGTTAGACTACAGATCATGTTTTTAACCGACTAGGACTTTTTTTGAATGTTTGTACACTAAATAAATAAATTGTTAATATCTGGGACATTTTTGCACACACGGTCATCTGACCCTAAACTAAGCAAAGCTTGTAATATGGCTGCCAGACTGTTATACATACAATACATATATGTTTTTAAATACATACTTTAATAGATATTAACACCCAGATATAAAACAAACATAAATGTTCATTTTATTAATGTTTGCTCTAGGTGGGAATCGAACCCATGCACCCAAACTCAAAAGGTAGGTTCACTACCAACTGAGCCACCGTACATTCTAACAAATTTCCAAATCCAAGAGGAAAGATTTGTATTTCTGTATGTTTTTAACGATTTCACTCAAAAACTACTGGACCGATTTTATACATTATTTCACCATTAGAATGCTACATCATCCCTGGCTATGTTACTCTACGTATATCCCAAAATGTTTAAAAAAATATTCTCCATCCGTGCGTATCCGGGACGGGCGGCTAGTATATATATATATATAATAAAGAGGCGACAGTTTAAATTTTATATTGAATAAAATGTGGTCGATGAAAATTTGGTATTCTGATCCAAGTCCTTGGAGGACATTGACTGATATGATCTTTAAGTACTGTTGAGTATCAAAAAACTCATGTTACTTTCAACAACTAGACAATGAATCAAATCAGGGCCGTAATAAGAAATTCGAACAGAAATTTTCATCTAATAATGCCAGTTTTTCGAATCAGACAAATATTCCAATTCTAAGATTTAATATTATCAATCTGTAACACTCGGATTGTGATAAGAAATCTGCCCGGCCCAATAAGGAGCGTAAATTGAACTGGAGAAAGAATCGGGAAAATTCGATTCAAAGTAGGGGTCCGTTCCGTAGACGAAACGAATAAAAACGGGAAAATTCAAAACGTTATTGTGTTAGTGATTAAGTTTATTTTCTAACAGGGCTTGGCTTACGCCTTCTATACTTCATTTAAACATTTCACACACACTTTTCTAACTTTTAAAATGATTGTACTTCCACGCAAATTTTCATCCTCTATTTAACCCCTTCAGGGGATGATTTTCCAAAAATACGAAGTTACCTTTTACTATTTATCAACTTTTATCTCGGGCGGTATATAAGTTGAATGGGGGGAAATACAGTCTAGAACACCGCCCTAAAGTAGCGAGTCTATTGGATTCATTTCGGAGAATGTGCATCGGAGCTACGCAACCTTATCCTACCATCCCTTTTCTACTACAGGACAAGTAGAAAAACGGCATATTACCACCCATACATTGTGGACTTTCCTTGGATACGTACCAAACGTTTCTATTCTACGTTTCTAATCCGTACGGCCAAGGATTGGAACAACCTGCCGGCTTCCTTGTTTCCTGAGAGATATAATCTGGGCCTTTTCAAGGCAAGAGTGAATAAGTATCTTCTAAGTCTGCGTGCTTCATCTTCGACCACATCGTCGCTTACCAACAGGCGAGTTGGTGGTCAAACGCGGACATAATATTAGCGATAAAAAATATATTTAAAACACCGCAAGCGGGACGTCAGAGCAGGTCAAATCACTCCCACTTAGAATTCGACGACATCGTGAGAGTCGCGGGCATCCAGTGGATGCAGATGGCAGGTTGTCGTTCAGTGTGGATGTTAAAGGGGGAGGCCTATGTACAGCAGTGGACGTCTTATGGCTGATGATGATCATGATGATAAAGGCTACTAGGTAAATTATTTCCGATGCCTAGTACGGAACCCTCGACAAGCGCTGCTCTCTCGCATTTGGCATATTCCATTCAATTAATGATGTTAATATTCGGAATACATTAACGTACTGAACGAAGTAATGAGATTTCTGGATAATCCCACTTGGACGCTCGAATTATTGGAAATTTCATTAATCTAAAGGAAAGCTCATTTCAATAAATAAACATAAGTCAAGCATTTTTGATAAGAAAAATGTTAAAGGGCATTTTGCTTTGATCATTTTCATAATTTTCCTTTCGTTATAAAGAAAGGAAAATAACGGCAAGTTTAATTAAACACAAGAATTTAGTAAATATTATTTTAGAATAGGATATCATCTATTTGACTGATTTTACGAAATCATCTTAAATAGTTTATTATATCATAATATAAAGCAATGTTGTGATTTAATCTTCATAATTTTCAATATTTGTGTTTTAATCGGCGGATATGTGTCGGCAGCGGTTATGTTAACCGATAAGTGAAGTTGCGACCGAGCTTGACTCGTGCGCAACTTCACTTCAACTCACTATATGCTGCTACTATATTGCCATACTCAATCAGGGTTATTATTATGTATTACCTAATTTAAACATCTGTATGTGAACTTCATAATAATTATGCAATAAATGATTGTTTGAAAATGATGTTTTGAAATAATGTTGATTTATAGTAAATAAAAATATTTGTTTAAATCAAAATTTATAAGAATGAATCTCAACCTCTTTATGTCGAATTAAAATCCGCCTAAGTCGAAATCCTCTATAAGTCGAAAACTCTACAATTCGAATTTTTGGCGTCTCCCTTGATATTCGACTTATAGAGGTTCTACTGTATTAAGAAAATAATAAAAAAAGAATCAAAATTCAAATTATAAAACTACCGTTTAAACGCTCCCTTTGATATTTACGATGTTACGTGACTTCAGTGACGTCACACATAAGCAAACGAGTTCTCGCCACACAATTGTTGCCTCTTATTTACTTTTCTGTGACGTTATAAAGACATTCGACCTACATAGTGTTTACAGCTGAGTCACTTGATCAATGAAATAGTACATTGTTATCCTAGGGGTGAAAGTAACTTATTTAGTCCCGAGACGGGGTTTGGCGCTCAGGCGTAGCGAGAGCGCTAATAGTTCGAGTGACTAAATAAGTCTTTAACCCCGAGGTAAACACTGTGCTTTTCATTACGAATACAAGGAAAATAAAAACATGAAATAACACGGGCAAATGCACGAGAAGTGAGGAGAAAAAAATATATAAAGTTGGAACATGGTTCAAAGCAAATGTGAAAACAGAATTAGTTTTTTTAATCATAATTTGAGTGTCTATCTGTTGTCAACTGTCACTGTCAGTTGAAAGTGATTCTCCCTAGGGCTGAAATATATTACTTTCAACCCGCTCCTCACGCAACTTCAGACCTACTTTCCGAGTATTAATGAAATATATATTTTTATTTTGTATTATTGTTCAGAAAATCAGGACATTTTTTTTTTATTTTTTTTAATCTACACTCAAATATGTATGTTTAAATGCGCGAGCGAGATAGAAGACACACGGTATGGACTCTTAATACAACCTCATTCAACGAATTACCTCGGAGTATATATAAAATTATAAATCCAAAACTTTCCTACTCATCAGTTACCGATCTGCAAACTTTTGCCAACTATTGCCCAAAGTTTCATGTTCATACTCAAATTTCCCTCGACATTGTCGGAACGGAATACGGCACGTCTTAAGGGGACCATCGGTTATGAAGTTTTGACACGGGTTTTGATTAAAAAACTAAAGCGTATATTTTCTTATTATTATTTCAGCCGTGGTCGTCCCATTGCAGGGCAAAGGCTTCCCTTCCTTTCTTCCACTCCTCTCTATTCTGTGCTATGATGTACCAGTCTTTTGCGTGGGAGTCAAGCTCGTCCTGCCATCTTTTTCTGGGCCACTTGATCGCGCATGAGTCATAATTGGCTTGTGTGTTTTGTAAGTCACATCAGTCGCGGGAGGGGAAATCCTATGGTGCTTGTGATTGGAGAAAACAAAAGCCATTCATTTAAATCACGCCTAGGATTGGCCCGCTCAAAAAAGATCATGCTGAAAATTAAGTACCTTTTGATCACGGCGGGGTAAAGGATGAGTTGCAAGTGGTTATATCGTCATTGGTTTCGTCATATCTCAAACTGTTGAATCAAGTTGTTATGGAGTAACAGACAGTGGGACAGACAGATTTACCTTATTCAATTAGAGCTGGTTTGATGTTGGGCCGAGATTTAAGGAAACAGACGGCGCGAGACGTACGATTCTATAGTTAGCCGGCGGGTTCTTGTTTACCATCTATATTATTGAAGCGACGGCCGACCGGTAGCATGTGCGCTTTACAATCTGACAGTTCAATCTTTGGCCCTGCAAAAATCACAGCTGCAATTTGTGGAATGAGCTGAATGCTGCGACATTTCCGAGTAACTATAATATGGGGTTCTTCAACAGGGCTCTTAATAAAGAAAGAAAGAAAATAAATTTATTCGACATACATAAAAAACACCTTATATCTGAAGAACACAAATTATTGTCGAATGGGTCCATCTCAGCATTAATGCTGAAAGTCCAAGACTATCAGCGCCGGTTTTCAGATGGACCCTTGAATTTACAGATGATTAAAACAAAACAATAAAAATTAACTATATAAGTATACTAATAGAGTCTTTAAGGGTTGGCAACGTATCTGTGATGCCCCTGGTGTTGCAGATATCCATAGGCGACGGTGATCGCTTACCATCAGGATTGCCAACTATGGCATAAAAAAATGTGTAAAACCTCGTGGTTTTTTTGGTATTCTGTATAGGGATTTATCCCCTTATTTTCCACGCTCAGATGTATATATGGATGTATAAGGCCCGTCTGCTTGTTTGCCAGCTATAGCATAAAAAAAACTTATTTAATACTAAAATAAATTAGGGGCAGTTTCGATACCATTCATGAAAAACTGCTCGCGCACTGAGGGTACCGTACCGCCACAAAATACAATTATTATCAACTAGCCGTCCGCCCCGGCTTCGCACGAGTGTAAGCTCGGCCTTCGGCCTCGCTACAAAATATAACATAGCCTATGTTACCCGGGGATAGTGTAGCTTCCCAACAGTGAAAGAATTTTTCAAATCGGTTCAGTAGTTTCGGAGCCTATTCATTACAAACATACAAACATGCAAAAATAGGTACAAATCTTTCCTCTTTATAATATTAGTGTAGATTTAAATTATTTATTTTTAAAGTGAATGTTCTGTGAATATTTCAAGCGTCTACCTGTTGCCAATATCAATATCGAGAAAAAATACCACGTTTGTTGTATGGGAGCACCCCTTAAATATTTATTTATTTTTAAAGTGAATATATTACTAAATATTCTGTGAATATTGCAAGCGTCTGCCTGTTGCCGTTATCAATATCGGGCGAAAACGAGCATAAATATCAGGTTTGTTGTATGGGAGCCCCCTTAAATATTTATTTTATACTGTTTTTTAATAGTTGTTGTTATAGCGGCAGCAGAAATACATCATCTGTGAAAATTTCAACTGTCTATCACGGTTCATGAGATACAGCCTGGTGACAGACGGACAGTGGAGTTTTTAGGGTCCCATTTTACCCTTTTGGTACGTAACCCTAAAAAGCCGTTTTGGCTACAGGGTCACTGAGATACAAATACCCAAAAACATTACCCTCTCTCTGAGATAGTCGAGTAAAGAATAAAATAATCCAATAAGCTCATGGCCTCGATTCAGCGATTTCATAATGTTATTAAAGATCCCAGTCGAAAAATGCTGACATAAAGCGAAATCAATAAAAAGGTAACACAAACACTTCGCACTAAAAATCTACCAAACTGAAAAATAACTGGCCAAGAGCGTGTCGAGACTCGCATATGGTAGGGTTCCGTAACCAAAGCCATAATTTGATGAAATTGATGGTTACAGAAAAATTCGAACAAACTTAGCTTTCTCTGTGTAATTACTAAGCCAAATTTCAGAGATGTATCATCCCGACGTAGCATATACTTTTTATGGTTTAACCATAGAGAAAACTTATTGAAAAACATTCTTTGTTAACACCATTTAACAAAAATGCAACGACCTATGAGCTAGAACGCCTTGAATTTATTACAGCTTATCACTGTTACTTAAAAAGTTATAATCAGATAATGTTCAAAATAATTTTAATCATTATTAAAATATGACCTATCCGTATTGTATGTTACAAGTTTCTATGTTTCATAGTTTAGAAATGTTTGAACCAACTTTTTGCCACTTTGGCGGGCTATATTTCGCAAATGATAGACTTTATAAAAAAGTGATAAACCTTACATTCATTTTAAAAAACCTTTTCAAAGATGCCTCACACGTGGAGGTACAGTAAAAAATATACTTTTATTCCCATGTCACATGTACCAGAGCTACCCCTAAAATGCAATAAGTAATAGAAATTAAAATTGAGATCTATATTACAACTGTAATTGTGCAAAGTTTCATGCACTTATCTTAATTATTATAGAAATTTGAAGATTCTGATTTTTTTTCTGATTTTGACAGCCCCGTTAGCTTAGTTGCTAGTGATCCTGCCTTCTGTGCTTGGGGGCGTGGGTTCGATTCCCACCTAGGACAAACATTTGTGTGATGAACATTTGAGTTTGTTCTATGTCTGGGTGTTAATATCTATTTAAGTATGTATGTATATCAGTCTCTGGCAGCCATATTACAAGCTCTGCTTAGTTTGGGGTCAGATGACCGTGTGTGCAATAATGTCCCAGATATTTATTTATTGATTTTATTCTAAAAAAATCGGACGGACGGACAGACAGACTGACGAACGGACAGAACTAATTTATAAGGGTTCTTTGTCCGACTAACCCTAAAAAGCTCATAGCATAAAATCATAAGAGCGTTATATTTTTACGATATTTTTACGGCGAATATAGTCGTTAAGTTAATGTGCGAGAAAAAACACGAACTACGAACTATATCTATAAGGCGCCATTACAAATCGATAGATACTGGTTTTATCTCAGATCAGAAAAACTAGGGAGATATGCTCGAACAATTATCGTTCGTATTCAAATATCTCCGTGTTTCACCCACTTTTTTAATTATCGTTATCATTATTTTTTCATCGCCACTCAGAATTTTGAACTTCAACAGTTCAAAACCCTGGATGGCAATGCACTGCGCTCGTCACCCCGAGATATAAGATGTCAAATCTCTGTGTGCCCTGTAATCTCGCTGGAAACATTGCCCTTCAATCCGGAACACAGTAGTGTTTGCACACTACTGCTTGGCGGTTGAATAACTGGCAAAGGTGTGGTACTACCCCAGGCGGACTCTGCAAAAGAGTCCTAACACTACGTGTAAAACTTGCGCACTTAGTGTACTTGACTTAGTGCACTTAGTGCTCCACTAAGTACTAGTGTACTTAGTGGAGCGCTTTAAATATGAAGCGTCATTTTCTTTTATCCTATTATTTCTTTGTAATTTTCGTGCTCGGTGCCCCAAGCGGCACCGGGTGGCACGGCCACTTTGATCCGGATTAAACCGGATATGATGGATTACCCGGATTTGAGGAGCCTGTGGGCTGACCAGCTTTATTATAATAAAACCCTCTGGCCAGTTACAAAAAGGTTTATAACCTTGATTTTACTTACACCCGTCTTATAAAACATGGCTCATACCAATGATGTTATAATTATGTAAACTAAGGCACAGAATACATAAAATACAAGTACAGAAGATTCACTCCGCATAAGCATTTTAATAAGTAGCGACTCTTACTACCACACAATAAAGTAGAATTCCGGACGTGCAAGCGCTAACTACCTACTGCTATATTAACCTACAAGTTGCCTCTCTGTCTTTCGCGTAACTCTTGTCGCGTTATCTCTGTTTACGGCACGGCAGAGGGCACGGCAAGTCCGACAAGACGACTACTTGTAGCTTCATACCTAAAGTGCAGAGTGCGCCAGCCCTGAGGTAGATACGTTTTACCGAGGTCTGCGCGGCGATACAAACACAAGTTAATTAGCTTGAGTAAACTCCGTCCTGTGTCTGGCAACGACGCAGACATACGTATTCGTATATGCGCGATTTTGTGCGAAGTTTTTCGAGACTTTCTGACAACGCGGTCATATATCTCTGTAATCTTTGATAGAAATAAAATTATATGGGTCCTATGCAATGCAGGTAGCTATAGTAAAATATTGCTATGTTTTTTATTGAGTACCTATAACGTCTCTATTGGTAAAATCTTATTGGTTTATACTCTGTCCAAATTATATATATATTATATATGTTTTATTTCAGAATTAATAATTTTTTGTTTCAGGTTAGGTTAACGAAGGCGGGAGGAGGTTTGAAGTAACGTGATTCGGTATGATGAACTTTCGAAGTAACATGATTCGGTATTATAAACTTATGATTCGGTATTATAAACTTTCGAAGTAGCGTGATTCGGTATGATCAACTTTCGAAGTAACATGATTAGGTATTATAAACTTTCGAACTAGCGTGATTCGGTATGATGAATTTTCAGAGTAACGTGATTCGGTATTGTGAACTTCCGAAGTAACATGATTTAGTATTATGAACTTTGAAGTAATATTATAAGGAATTATAAGCCATGAGGTAACGTGATTCGGTATTATAAACTTTCTAAACAACGTGATTCGGTATTATAAGCTTGAGAAATAACGTGATTCAGTATTATAAACTTTCCAAGTAACGTGATTCGGTATGATAAAGTTTCGAAGTAACGTGATTCAGCATACTAACATTTGGTATGACAAAATAACGCATCGTAAACTATCAAAGTAACAACAATCATGAATTTTCGGAGTAACGTCATTCGACATGCTGAACTTTAGGAGTAATATGATACAGAATTACAAATTACGCGGTTTAGATGTCCTTATAAATCAAGACTTGATGTACTGCCAACAAGAAAACAAATCTTTATTCAACTTCAGCTACCCACTAACAACTTAAGTGGAGAAATATGGCTCTTAAGACAAAGGAATGAGGGTCTCTTTGTGGTTAAAAGACGTATGCTTGGAGATAACAGCTGGATGCAAATTTAATTAGAAACTTAACTAAGATATGAATAGTGATGTGGTAAAATGGATTGTTAAGTCTTGAAATACAGTCTCGGTTAATAAATTTTGTAAAGCTTTTTTTCTAGTTAATTTTTTTTGATAAAATGAGCGGCAAACAAGCTTGCGGTCCGCCTGATGGTAAGCAAAACCGCCGACTATGGACACATGCAACACTAGCGGTGTTGACGATGCTTTGCCAGCCCGGAGAGGTAGATGTAGACACCCTTTTTGAAGTGCTTCATGTTGAAGCTCGGCGGGAACACTTTGTATTTGAGTAATCGTTTTGAGGATTTTATTTTTGAGTTATACGTGTACTCTGCTTACGAAAAGTGCGAATCTACATTTCAACACTTGCGGAAGCTATTAATCGTATCGTGTAACGAGTATTTGTCCAAAAGAAACAACATTTAAGTGAACCTACTTCCTGCGCTTGGGGGTGTGGGTTCGATTCCCATCTAGGACAAACATTTGTGTGATGAACATTTGTGTTTGTTCTATGTCTGGGTGTTAATATCTATTTAAGTATGTATTTAAAAATATATATGTATGTATATCAGTTTCTGGCTGCCATATTACAAGCTTTGCTTAGTTTGGGGTCAGATGACCGTGTGTGCAATAATGTCCCAGATATTTATATTTTTATGTTTCTCAAACAAACTCGGGTATTGGAGCATTATTGACCGAGCAAAGCGAAGGTATCAAAGTCTATCCCCGACGAGGCAACGTTTGTATGATAGTTGTATTTGAATGTTTACATTTTTGTTCGACGATTAACTTACGAACCGATGAACTAATCTTCCTAGAAAATAATTCATAATTCATTTATTTATTGCAAAATAGGTGTAAACAATAAATTGTGATCTTAAATTAGTAAAAAAAAAGTTAATGTATTATATTCTATGTCTGGGTGTTAATATCTATTTAAGTATGTATTTAAAAATATATATGTATGTATATCAGTCTCTGGCAGCCATATTACAAGCTTTGCTTAGTTTGGGGTCAGATGACCATGTGTGCAATAATGTCCCACATATTTATTTATTTATTATTTATTTATTTATTAAATAATATTTATATTATTTGTTAATTGATAGATTGCATATTAGTATAAGTTTAAAATTTATTGGTTCAATTTTTTTTTTTTTAATTTTTTTTTTGCTCACATGGTCATCTGACCCCAAACTAAGCAAACCTTGTAATATGGCTGCCAGAGACTGATATACGTACAATTATATTTTTAAATACATACTTAAATATATATTAACACCCAGACATAGAACAAACACAAATGTTCATCACACAAATGTTTGTCCTAGATGGGAATCGAACCCACGCCCCCAAGCACAGAAGTTAGGTTCACTACCAACTGAGCCACCGGGGCAGTCGTTTACCCACAATGCTTTTATTATAATGCACCTAGGCGTACATAGTTTTAGAATGTGATACAGATAATTAATTAATCAATTTCAATATTATTATTTTTTAATTATTGCATTCTGTTTTGTATGTATTGAATAAATGAAATGAAAAGTGAAAATAAGTACTTTATTTCGCTGTTAAAGTATGCAATCAGTTTTTATCGTATCTATAATAATTTTATCGCAAAACATTAAATATAAAAACACCAAACCAAAAATAAATTCAAATACAATTTTCAAGTTCAAATATGATCAAATTAGGTAGAGGGGTTGGGAAGGTATAAGGGTCGTGACGTCACAGTGCAGGTGAGAGTGTTTAATTGAACTTAGTGGACTAGGCTAATAAATTAACTTCGGCAGGGAACGCCTAGAGTGAATAAAATTCTTCTAGATCAACGTGATTCATTCTCGGCCACACCGTCGCTACATGAGTTGATGGCCAAACGTAGATCTATTCTATCCATAAATAATTATTAATATAAAAAAGCGACTTCATAAAAAATGTAGGACTGGACCAAATTGAAATGGGACTACGCGGGAAGCACCAGCATTCATATAAAAAAAGAAACATTAAAATCGGTTCACCCAGTCCAGAGTTCTGAGGTAACAGACATAAAAAAATAGTCGAATTAAGAACCTCCTCCTTTTTGGAAGTCGGTTTAAAATAGAGTTAAATAGGAAAGTAACAAAGCAATCATATATTGATTTTAAAATAAGATTCAAAACAGTCATATAATTTTGCGATGCAGATGGCAGGTTGTCGTTCAGTGTTGAGGTTTAAGGGCCTATGTTCAGCAGTGGACGTCTTCTAACTGATGATGATGATCCACCGTCACCGTCGCTTACCATCAGGCGATTTGTTGGCCAAACGTAGATCTATTCTATATAATATATATAAGTATACTGGCTGTACACGCAACTTCGTTCACGATTTCTTCAGAAAAAAATAGCCTATGTCCGTCCTCATGATACATACTATTACCTCGCAAAATTTTATCGAGATCGGTTAAGCCGTTTAGCCGAGATTATGAAGCAAACAGACAAGAGTTACTTTCGCATTTATAATATTAGTGTGATATAAAAAAAAATATATAAAATTTTGAACCGCTTGATGGTCGGCATGTTTACTCTCAGTCTTGCAGTCTTGTAAGACCGTTTTCGACGATCCCTCCCTCCCCTCCCTTATCAAGGAAGGCACAAGTGGTTTCCTTATCTCGATCCCAGTCCGCCTTATGAAACTTCCTTACTTTAGAACACTCTAGACGAGGAAATTGCTTTCATAGAACATTAACACACTAAACAGAAAATGTGAGAAAGGTGGCTAGTGGATATGTAAAGCAGATCGTGCCATGTGGCGTTCTGTACTTAGAAAAATATAAAGCTAAAAAAAATATTATTGCATATTAGCATCAAGAGTTATAGCTAAGAATATTCTCAATTAAGTAACCTGACAGCCAAAAAAAACTTTTTAGATATAATCTCTAATCGTTGACCAGCTGCATTGATAAATGCAAAACGTTTATGCAATTCTGCGTATTAAAGTTCAGTAATTATGAAAAACCGCTGAACGTCGTTCAGCTTTTTAACATAACGGTGGTGTTTTTTAAAACAGCTAGCGGTTATGTAAAACAGCTAGTTAAGCAATCCATCTCCGACATATAACTATAAACGAGTAATTTTTATATATAATAATAATAATAAAACGCAGGGGCGGCTTTATGGCGAGCCGTCGGTGAGTGGCGACACCGCGTACCCCGATTCCATGGGGCTAAATGAGACCCCTGACCCCTGGATTGCCTTAACCGGCCGTCCAGGGGTGGAAACCGCAAGAGCTAACAACCTAAGCTCCAGGGTGGAAGTGTTAAAGGGCATAACGCCGCGAGTAGCTCTTAGTGAAAGTGCAGCACACCTCTCTACACCCTAAGCCACCTACGCCGATGTTGCCCCTCCGGTGCCAAGATACGGCAGCCTTTATGGGGGGCCCATTCAGTGGGTGGCAAGTCATCACCTGCCTAAATATATTTTGAGATGAGACAGGATAAGGCAGGTGCCGTTTCTCATTCTATAGATCTGTTATTCCATCCACAAGTTGTTCACCTCAATAGCCCAGACTTTTTTAATCCTATACTGTACAATAGTTTCATATTCCTTTTTATACATATTCCATAATTGTATTTTTTATAATCAACAGGGCCTCTTGGTGTTGGCTTCGGCTCCACCAATGCCTACCAAATGTCCGGGCTAGACCCGAGAATTTCATGAAATAAAGTGTCATAATAATAATAATAAATATCTGGGACATTATTGCACACATGGTCATCTGACCCCAAACTAAGCAAAGCTTATATATATAAATTTATTTCGCGTATCTTAGAAACGGCTCTAACGATTTGGATTATACGAACATCTGACTACCTCGGTGGCTCAGTTGGTAGTGATCCTACTTTCTGTGCTTGGGGGCGTGGGTTCGATTCCCATCTAGGACAAACATTTGTGTGATGTACATTTGTGTTTGTTCTATGTCTGGGTGTTAATATCTATTTAAGTATGTATTTAAAAATATATATGTATGTATATCAGTCTCTGGCAGCCATATTACAAGCTTTGCTTAGTTTGGGGTCAGATGACCATGTGTGCAATAATGTCCCAGATATTTATTTATTTATTTTTATTTATTTATTATCTATTTAAGTATGTATTTAAACATATATATGTATGTATAATCAGTCTCTGGCAGCCATATTATAAGCTTTGCTTAGTTTGGGGTCAGATGACCGAATGTGTGCAATAGTGTCCCAGATATATATTTATTTATTTATTCATATGTACTAACTAACAGGACAAGTTGAATAAAAGATTTTATTTATATTACACGGTAATTACTCACGTAAGATTAGGCCGGTTACTTCGACTATAGTTTCAACCGCATTCAGCAGTCTTTATCAAGGTGAATGCGGTTGAAACTATAGTCGGAGTATCCGGCCTAATCTTACGTGAGTAATTCCCGTGTAATATAAATAAAATGTGTGGAAAATCACGTCAGTTTCCATAATGAATAAAATATTGTTAAAAATGTGTATTGGGACTTTGTATTTTAGCCATGCGAATTTCAAGTGCCGGAAAGTAAAGAAAAATACTTACTACTCACGCATCGACTTATTTACTTATTCGCACACGCACCACAATGATATAACTGCAACTTACCTATAAACAAAAAAAATATATATAAATACAAACAATAAAACCAAAGATATTTAAAACTATGGATTGCAGATCAACACTCAAAGCTTCCAAACAATAAATTGAATTTTTACCATTTTACAATTACTATTATTTACATATTATTTTACAACTACATATTATATGACAGAATTTTCCCTTTTTTGACATGGTACATTGTTGTTATCAATAAATATTTGAATTTGTAAAAAAAAGACTTCTGAGCAAGTCACAGCTCCCTCCGGCGGCATTTCCGAGTATCTATAAAATGCAGCGAATTAGATAAAATGGGGTTCTTCAAAAGGGATGTTAATAGAGTCTTTAAGGGTCGGCAACGTATTTGTGATGCCCCTGGTGTTGCAGGTATCCATAGGCGACGGTGATTGCTTACCATAAGGTTTGCCAACTTTGGCAACAAAAAAAATTGGGTAAAATTCTATACAGGGATTTATCCGCTTATTTTCCACGCTCAGATGTGTATATTTTACAATGACATGTTATTCGTTTTAGCAAACGTGATGAGACTTTAGTTTACTATTGCTAGGTGTGGATAGGTTACTCAGCTTTTTTTATCCGACTTCCAAAATAAGAGGAGGTTATCAATTCAACTGTTATTTTTTTGTTTGTTACCTCAGAACTTTCGACTGGGTGAACCGATTATGATTATTCTTTTTTATTTGAAAGCTTGTACTTCCCTTGTGGTCCCATTTCAATTTGGTCCAGTTATACTATGTTTTATTTTTGTACAATTTAACAATTAAAGTCATTTCCACACAAAAATTATTATACGAGACATCTGTCGGAACATTTCAGTACTAAATCAGGCATGCGCTCTCTAAAACCAATAGTGCCTAATTAATGCACGCGCTATGGGATAGGGGGCGCATATTTGGTCCAGTTCTGACATTTAATTTAATTTTTAATTTTAATGAAGTCGGTCGTTTATATTGTATAATGTAATTTGGCTTGACCGTGTAATATCTCAATAAATAAATACTGATAATTATTTATAATTTAATGCAGCTGTCACAATATAAAAAAATCTTAGTCTAATTATAGTTGCGATCACAAACGGCTACAAAGGCAGAGTTCTATTTGCTAAAATCCAACGGTAACAAGTAAAGACTTTCTGAGCTAAGCTTGCATGGAATGTCTGGGCAGTTACAAAGTTCAGGTCATTCGTGATGTGTCTCCTGAGTGTGACCACAGCTCGCCAAGTGGTCACATGAAAGACATTTAGTCTACTTTTTGACGTCATAAGAATAGGAAGTATGACTGTTTTTATGAAACCATCTATAGTCTATTAGAGTCTACGATATTGTAATAAAGCAATCTTGTTAATTAATCCTTAAATAATCCACGTATTTATATTATAAAATATATACCTACATATAATAAAAACGTAGAAATAAAAAATCTGTAATTGCGAGATATAAAAAAAAACATACAGGGAGTCTTAAAATAAGCAGCTAAACGTGATAAGACAATTTTTAGATTTTTTGTCTGCTTGTTTGTTTGTCCGTGTACATCTCTTAAACCACTGGACGGATTTAAATGCGGTTTTCACGAATATGCTTAGCTATGACCTGATTGAAGTATAGGCTATGTTATATTGCGAAAGGGCCGGATTAAGGGAGGAAAAACGGGTTGAAAGTTTATATGAAAATCTACGCGTACAAAGACGCGGGCAACAGCACTAGTAAATAAATATTCGGGACATTTTTGCACACACGGTCATCCGACCACAAACTATACAAAGCTTGTATGACTGCCACAGACTGATGACATACATACATAACGACTAGCCAATAAAAATATATCTTCTAGGATTAAATCAGCACGAATCATAATTTTCATTTGAGCTTTAGGCTGTGGCGGCTAGTGCGATGATGGTATAGTAAATAGTAGGTGAACTCGCGATATATTTCCTGATATTTGTGACTCCGTCGGTCTACGGAGTCCGTTCCCTGAAGCCAAGTACCGTACTCCAAGGCTCTGAGTTCGACCTCTACAACTGTTCTACTGTCCCAAGCAAACCTACTTGTTTTGTATGGTTGTGTATGTTTCAAGTAATCGGATTTACAGTCTTCCAAGAGAATGCTAGGCTAGATTGTTAGAAATCTAGGTAGAAAAGCTTGCATTGTATCCTGCATTCTCTTTTTTATTTCGTCGTTAGAAAGTAATGATGCTAGAGAAATGCATACTTAGAAATTCATTTAAATCATTATAATTATAGTAATTTTTAAACTTTCGCGATTCGAACACATGTTTTCATATTTATCGGGGCTTATCGCGCACTATTAAATATAGGTAAAAATAGATACCCTGCAATTTTTCAAGATCAAGTGAGGGTAGGAGAACAAAATATCCGCTCTTCTCGCCGGACTCACCCGCAGTTTTCAGTCAGCTCGTGACCACGGCCATTGTAACATGGTCAAAACGTCGAGCGAAAGGTATCTATTTTTACCTATATTTAATAGTGCGCGATAAGCCCCGATAAATATGAAAACATTATAATTATAGTCAAATAAGCGCATTGACTTGGCCGTTACTTACTTTTTATACGAAGTCTATACTTTGTGAAATATGGACCGCAAAGTGGCAAAAAGTTGCCCCCACCCTGCATTTCTAAACTATAAGACACAGAAACTTGTAATACACAATACGGATAGGTCATATTTAAAACTTTCATTCAACATTATTTCGAACATTATCTGATTATGAGTTTTTGAGTAACAGTGATAAAACTGTAATAAGTTCAAGGCGTTTTTAGCTCAAAGGCCATTGACCTTTTTGTGAAATGGTCTTAACAAATAACGTTTCTTAATCAGTTTTCTCTATGTTTAAACCATAAAAAGTATATGCTATGTCGGGATGGTACATCTCTGAAATTTGGCGAAGTCCACAGAGCTTCGTTCGTTCGAACTTTTCTTTAACTACAAATTTCCGAACTATGGCTACAATTATATGGCTTTGGTTACGGTACCTTACCATATGAGTGTCTCGACACGCTCTTGGCCAGTTATTATTATATGCTGTAGGTGACAAACACGCTTTGCTTGATCATGACTGTAACTATGACTTGTTTGTCGTTATTTAATACCTTGTTAACCTTTTTATTATTCCGACTGAAGGGCTTTGTCTGTAATTCTGTAACCATCACAAAAAAATAACAACGACAAAACTTAACTGGTAAAAAAAGAAAGGTAAAGAGGAAAACCATGGATATTTGATTATTAAAACCGAGCTATAAAGCGCTAAAGTTTGGTTTCAATAAAAGCTCGGTTCTTTTGAACGCAAAGGGGCCAATAAAATTAAATTACCAGCCGATGCTCAAATGCAGTTTCGAGAGCCCAATTAATAACCGAACGTGACAAGTAATTAATAAACCTGTGACGTCACACGTGGAACACCAATCGGAGCACGTCGTTTGCGAGCGAAACAATTTGCCCGACGATGCATGCCCGGGTGACGTTCAATTATTGCACCGGCGCCGGTGAATACCCCGGGCCGAAAATGAGAACACCATTCTGACGTATTGATTGCATATGAAGTTGCCAATTTTATGACACTGACATTTGCGCCGAATAATTAAATAATTAAAGGCATTTTTGTAAGAAATTTGTTGTAGCCAATTGTACCCATATAAACGAAACGTCAGTCATTCGAAATCAGTTAGCAACTGTGACGCGGAGTTCGACGCGTTGATCTAAATATGAATGTTCAATCAAGGTTCTGTCATAATACCTGGCGACAGATTTTCCTTCTCATTTCCGTTTTATTTATTTCTCTTTTCTGTGATTAAATCACTACATACGTTGCCACTTATAGTCCTTTTAAAATGACATGGCACTTGACAGGTGGTTTGAAAGTACGATATAATGTAACGTAATTCGTAAATATTGAATGTGACGTATTAAACAATGATGATTAAAAGTGGCCTAGGTATTAATCCAGGACATAAGCTATTTGTATTCAAAATTTCATCCAAATCTATCCAGCCGTTTCTGCGTGAAGGAGCAACAAACATACACACTCACACACAAACTTTCGCACTCATAATATTAGTATGATAGCACTAGCAGGCCTGGCGCACTCCGCACTTTATGTATGAAGCTACAAGTAGTCATCTTGTCGGACTTGCCGTGCTCGCTGCCGCACGATAGACAGAGAAGCAACTTCTAGGTTAATATATAGCTGTAGGTAGTCAGCGCTTACTTTTGCGGAGTGAACTTTCTGTAATTATACTTATATGTATTCTGTGGCACTAGCGTCATGTAGTACACGTTCGTAGTGGACAGCCGGCATAAGAACAAAGATTAGCAAGTTTTATACAATTTGCCAACTTGTCTCTTCCAGATACACTAAATCCATGTAAATAAGTCCTAAGCTCAGGGACAATCCGCTCGGTTGCACTACCGTGCGACTCGCCCGATCTGTTCTAGCGAGATTTGAATTTAGAACACGGGATAGAAATTCAAATGGGGACGCACGATTGGATTATCGCCGGACCAATCGGACTCCAGCCCCAGAGCGCAACTTATATCTTTATTCAAGGTAGCATTCCGATCTTGGCGACCGCGACCCACTGCTCAGTATGAATTTATCATCATTGCATCATTTCAGTCTTAGGACGTCCACTACTGGACATAGGCCTCCCCCATCGATTTCCAAAAGGGCCGGTTGGAAGCGGCCTGCATCCAGCGTTTTCCTGCGATCTCTTAGGTCGTCTGTCCATCTTGTGGGTAGACGTCATACGCTGCGCTCCATTTGAGAACCTTGCGGCCCCATCGGCCATCTTTTTTTTATTTTATTCAGAAATAGGCTTGCATTTGACCGCCAACACGCCTGATGTTAAGCGCGATGCGGTCTACGATGAAGCACGCTTGCCCAGAAGAAACTGATTCACTCGAGATTTGAAGAGACCCAGATTGTAACCATCGGGGAACACCCATTCAGGCAGCGCATTCCATAGACTAGCAGATCGCACAATAAAAGTGGAATCAAAGCGCTTCGTACGGGTTTTCGGAATATCAACCATGAAGCGGTGTCGATTTTTCGTGCCCGCTCTGGCAGTCCGATAGAAAAATGGGGAGGAGGGAATTAGATCAGTTCCATCTGTTCTGCGTGCTATGTGCCCTACCCACTGCTACTTCAACTTGCTAATCCGTTGGGCTATGTCGGTAACTTTCGTTCGTCTACACATCTCCTCATTTCTGTTTTTTTTTTTTTTTTTTTTTTTTTTTTTATATAAAACACATAGTACGTTACATTTTGAATTAGTAAGTTGTCTTAAAACCTATGTTAGATTTATCCAGACAACTGGTTCTCGGTACATTTTTTTTTTTTTTTAAATCCATTTACCTTCATTGTATAAAAATGAAGCGCGCGAACGCACCAAACTGCTGTTGTAGGCATAAGCGTATTGATTGGATCTCGTAGAGAAACCCTGAGCATAGCCCTAGTTGTGCAACTTTGAGCTTGCTAATGAGGCTCATAGTGAGAGACCACGTTTCAGTGCCGCATTATGAATTTAAATGAAGTGCTAAACAATGCAAGTGGCCTACACGCTACACGTCACACGATGCGGTCGTATTTGGTTGAGCGTAAATGAAATTTTTCTATGAAACATCAATAATTTTTGTAGCGTTTACAGGGTTGATCTTATAGTAAAAGTTGGTCAGAACGATAAGTACAAATATATACTATTGAGTACAATCACACTATATATATCACATTAATCACACTAATCTCACTAATATCATGTATGTGAAAGTTTGGATGGATGGATGTTTGTTACTCAATAACGCAGAAACGGCTGGATGGATTTGGATGAAATTTGGAATATACCTTGCTTATGTCCTGGATTGACACATAGGCTACTTTTCATCATCATCATTACCGATTTTCATCACGACACGGGTGAAACCTCGGGGCGCACCTAGTATCATATATTATGTGAAAGTTTGTATGGATGGGTGGATGGATGTTTGTTACTCAATCACGCAGAAAAGGCTGGACGACATTTGGAATATACATTGCTTATGTCCTGGACACATAGACTACTTTTCATCATCACCATCATCATCGCCGATTTTTCATCACCACGCGTGTGAAACCGCGGGCGCAGCTAGTAACAATATATTTGCGAGTTGAAAAATAAACACGACTTCACATCTATAGATTACGATTACAAAGAGAATCAAGTAAAACAATATCATATAGCTAAAATTCCACAGGATGCCTTTACGACATCGAATACCAAGATTTGTTTTGTACATCTGTCTGTACATTAGTGCGGACATTAGTTTGTACAGTAGAACGGTACATTAGTGTCAATTTACTTACTACAAAGACGCCCTAAATATCAGGATGTTGTTACTCATACATACAAATATCAAGATATGCCCATTCGAATATTAGTGTCCCAGTTGGTACTAGCCACCCGTCCCGGCTTCGCACGGGTGGAAATATTTTTTTTAAACATTTTAGTAATAAATATAGGTATGTTACTCAGGGATAATGTGGCATTCTAATGGTGAATATTTTTTTTAATCGGTCGAGTAGTTTTTGAGTTCATTCGTTACAAACACCCAAAAATACAAATCTTTCCTCCTTAAAATATTATTATAGAATAGATAGTGTATATATAAAAAAAAAACATCTGTCTAAATATCTATAACTAAATAGCATTGTTCATTATTAATGAAATGAAATGTCAATTATTTCTTGTCTGTAAATTCTAACAAAACCTCTTTACATTTGATGGTCTCTCTTTATGATCGTAAAGGAACCTATTTGTTCAATGAAATATTTTACGTTCATGCCTACAAGCCATTAGAAGAGACAAAAATCGGCCGCCAAATATTATTAAGGTCGAGACTAGTATCCAATTTTCATCGAAGAGGGGTTCTTCAAGTTGTGCACAAATTAACATCATCCGGGATATACGTAGAGGTTTTTCTCAAACATAGAGCGTACATATTTTCTGTAAGAAATAATTTATTTCTGTCAGGCGCAACACTAATCCTGGACTTTGTAGTCTACTCACTGAGACCTAGGGTACACTTTTCTGTAAATATTGGGCGTGACAAGGAATATTTTGATTTGTACACTTCTATGTACTCCAAGAGTGCAAAAAAATTTGAGCCATGGGTCTTAGGAATTAAGCTATAAGTTTTGTCGTGGAAAGAAAATAAAGTTCATTTTCGATCCGACTCCGAAAAACTCGTCCAGTGCCTAACGAACTTAGTTGCAACTTGGCATTCTTTATCGTTTTCTCTAGGGACTACGAAATCACCTTGAAATAACATCTTTTTACAACTTCCAACACACAAACACTTACATAGTATTTACTTAGCCATTTTAACGTCTTAACTTAGTCCAGCGATGTTATAAAATAACGAGTTAAGTCCTTAAGTTTTACCTCTCAGCTTGGCAACGTAGTTGCAACAGAAAGCTTTATTTTAAAAGTTCTGCCAAACCAAGGTTCTGCCAACGCTTGTAAGGTTTTGTTCAAATCAAATCAAATCATTTATTTGCTAGAATACATTACAATAAAGAGGTCTTAAAATTATTTTTGGTGTCATAGTATTCAGTCTGCAAGCAGACGTGCAAATATTCTTAAACTAAATAAATTATACATTTTAAGAGGTATTACCTATTATATTAAATTAGGTATATTATTATATTAAATTAGGTATTATTATTATTAAATTATATTATATAAAAAAATCGACAAATTCCTTAATACTATAAAAACAATGCTTAAGTAGCCACTCCGATAACTATTTTTTAAATTTGAAAAGATACTCTTGGAAAGTAATAGTAGTAACTAAAAAAAGTAGATTGCTAAAATGAGTAATTAATGCACTCGTGTTGATTTAGTACCAACATAACACTCGTGCATTAACAACTCACTTTGCGCCCGATGCAACAATCTACTGTTAGTAAATAAGTTCTTATTAGTTTAACCGGAACGTTAACCGGACATTCTGATACAAAAAAAAAACCGGAACCAGATACCAGAATGTCCGGAATGTGTTACTCACTTTAGAAAGGTGCGTAATCTACTTTTATTTCAACTACCAATCTACCTACCGTGATAAAATATACCTACTCAAAATAAAAACTCCAAGTTAATGAAAACAATCATCTTCTCCTCAAACATTTAAAACTTATAATGATTAAATGTGCCGTAATTAAAAGTGAAATTTCACTTTTATTTGGAACATTTATTCAAGTATTTGTTTGGTTTAATTGATCTAATGCATACATTTCAGTGTGGAAGTTAAAAGGGGGAGGCCTATGTTCAGCAGTGGACGTATTATGGCAGATGATGATGATGATGAATGCATACATTTTATATTATACTAGCCGTCCGCCCCGGCTTCGCACGAGTGTAAGCTCGGTCTTCAGCCTCGCTACAAAATATAATATAGCCTATGTCACCCGGGGATAGTGTAGCTTCCCAACAGTGAAAGAATTTTTCAAATCGGTTCAGTAGTTTCGGAGCCTATTCATTACAAACATACAAAAATAGGTACAAATCTTTCCTCTTTATAATATTAGTGTAGACTTAATGGGAGACATTAAATCTCCGTGGTAAATTTATATCTAAATAAAAAAAAACAGTGCATTCATGAAAAACTGTGCAACCATGAGTTTTTTTATTATTACTTGATAGAAAAATAACAACACTGTGCTTGCGTTTCACAATCATTAAAAAGGACTAACCATCAGATAAAGTTTCTATTAATTAATGTCAGATCAAGTTGCAAATACAAAAGTATTACTTGGTTAGGCTGTTTTTTTCTTCTTTGAGTATTTTGGTGTTACATATCTTGTTTTTTTTTTCTATTGCAGAATAGGCTTGTTTGGCCGCCAACTCGCCTGATGTTAAGCGATGATGCGGCCTACGGTGGATCACGCTTGCCTTGAAGAAACCGATTCACTCTTGACTTGAAGACACCCAGATTGTAACTATCGGGGAACACCCATTCAGGCAGTGCATTCTACAGACTAGCAGTTCGCACAATAAAAGTGGAATCAAAGCACTTCCTACGGGTTTTCGGAATGTGTTGTGCATTGAAGTAAAACATTTTTTCATTAAAAATAAAAAAGAGACGTAAAAACTTTAAATATGGGACCAATTCTGAAATCGCTGTAAAAAAATTGCTATACCATATATTTTTCCTCAATAAATAATTTGAATTTGAATAGAAAACGGTCATTGACACTGGACAAAGTGTAGCTGATTTAGTTTTTCGCAATTTCAGTACAATTACCTCCTTTCGGCTTCGTATAGTCTATGTGCGTGACCCTGTATTTATCAAAATCGGACGAGTAATTTTCTAAACAGCCTTGGCCAACAAATCCAGCCTTAAAGTCCAATCTGGCTGGCTTAATCACTTCTTAAAGCGAACTCCCAGTTTCTAAGGCGACTTTTTCTTTTAAAAGCGTCGTTTCAGGAAGTCAATTGAATTACTTTTAAGACTTCCACGGTGGAATGGAGTAAGTGTTTTAACGACGTTGTGCTACAACTGTCCCGTTGTTTGCTATTTCTATGTATAAATACGTACCTTATTTAGAAAAGTTTTATATATATTTTTAACAATTCGCCTGAGAACCAGAGTCAACGACATAGCTATTAAAATTTCCAAGTTGAAGTGGTAATAAGCACGCCACATTGCTCAAAGAACCGATAACCGATGGGGAAGAAAGGTTCTTGAGTGGTGACCACAAACCGGAAGACGCAACGTAAGTAGGCCTCCCACTAGATGGACCGACGATTGTGAGAGTTAAGGGCATCCAGTGGATGCAGATGGCAGGATCGTTCAGTGTGGAGTTCTAAGGAGGAGGCCTATGTTCAGCAGTGAACATCTTCTGGCTGATGATAATGAAATACAATAACATACATGTGACATTCACCAACAAGCACTGGGCCAGCATGGTGGATTAGGCTCATCCTTTCTCTCTGAGAGGGTCTGTGTCCCAGCAGTGGGAACATGATAGGCTGATAATGATGATGAAGCTAATAAAAGCGCGTTAAAACTCTATTTAAATCGGAATTACAAATCGTTCTGCCCGACTGAATCCGTCCTTCTGTATCGTTATCCAATAAAGCGTATAACTTAATACCATTCCGGGCAGCGAACCCAACACCCTTTGTTTAAGGCGATCTAATCACGTCCAATTCGGCGCCCTTAACTACGTTCCCGTTACACTTAACTAGAAAGGTGCAGAGGTAGAACTTGAGATATCAGAAATTAGAAAAGTTTGTTTTTGGACAAACAACAAAAAACACAGCCCCAACTCAGCAAGTTGCTGGTTGTCACAGATATATGGTAGATCTGTTCTGGTTGTACGCACAGAAAAGAGAAATAAATAGAACGGAAATGAGAAGAAAAATCTGTCGCCAGGTATTGTGACAGAACCTTGATTAAACATTCTTATTTATGGCAACGTATCGAACTCCTCATCACAGTGGCTGATTTCGAATGACTGACGTTTTGTTTATATGGGTGCAACTGGCTACAACAAATTTCTTACAAAAATGTCTTCAAAGCCCTTCTAATTAAAAAAAAAAAAAAGTGGGTTGTACACAACCAGCAACATGCCGAGTTGAATCGTCATAACTACGTCGCATCCTGAGGTCACATCGCTCTCGAATAAGCGACTACTCGCTTACAAAGTCTGCATGACAATGCTGGTGTCAAATATTCAGATTTGTTGACACCAGTAACTTGGTATCATTGAAAACGTTGACTCAGTGATTAGAACGTAAGTCTTATTCATTAAATATAATTTTCTTAATTTAGTTTCATTCGTTGTTTCGTTCTAATTGGCAGTCGATCGTTCGAATAAACAAAGACCTCATCGCACTGTTATAACATACTTCTTCAACCTTTACTTGATTTTAAATTTGATATCGTAATTGACGCTGTCGCGACCAAATAGTCGTTTATTCCTGCGATCGATCCAATTAAGTCGCCGCCACCTAAGGCTTGCGTCAAAAGGTTGGCGGTATTACACAATTTATCACATCAAAGTTTTCATCCGCCCGCAGCACCACCTCTAAAGTCGCTGGACAAGGTTTGCTCGAAGCAACTTATTTTAAAGAAAAGGTTACATCGCACACGCAATGTTAGGTGTCGGAGTTATCCTTCTGTTCCATTTCAAATCTGTGCTCGAGTCCGCCGGCTGTGCAAGCCTAGCTTTAAAGTTTATGCGGAGAAGTCCCGGAATTTGTGGCACCACGGCCCGCGCGCCAGAGTGCTGGTTTGGACTCCTCTAAACTACTTTAAATGGCTTTCCTCCTGACAATATTGTTAAATATAAACAAGTTTTTGATAGCTTCACATCTAACTACATAAACAAATCTTTGTAGTGGATTTTAACATGTTTTAACTGTGTTATCGATTTAAAACTTTGCAATTATATGTAATTCGGATGACAAAACAATTATTCGGTACCATTGAACTGATCTGATGATAAATTAGTATGCCAAGAAGTGGATACTGGAACTTTTTAATGGCTACCAGTAAACTCCTCGAGATTAGCCTTATCTGCAAAGAAAGCGAGACGCAGCCGCGCGCGCGCATTCACCATTAAAGACCGTCTGAAGAATGCGGTTGAAACTATAGTCGGAGTAACCGGCCTAATCTTACGTGAGTAATTCCCGTGTAATATAAATAAAATAGCCTCATTTGGTTGATCGATAAACTAAAATAATAATGATGATTATCTCCTGCCCTTTTCCTCTCTAAATGTCTCTTCATTAATGAAGGTTGGTAGAATTCATCATTAATTTAGATTCGTTAAGTTTTCTTCTTCTACCATCATTACGTCTATTAACTCCCAGATACAAAGCCTCTTGCGAATTCCGACCTTATGCTTCTCTAGTATTTTGCCCATCATGATGTGTTCCATGTCTTAGTTACCTTTTGCTGTTAAATTATTATGCCTAGCGATTATAAAATCCAGTTTAAGCCAGAGTCTACTTTCCGACTACGCTTTCTCCACTTCGCAAGGTTTCGTTGCCCTGCGTATCACTTTCCATTCTATAAACAGCACCGACAATTGTGTAGAAAAACAAGATTAAGTGATAAATTTCACCCGTTTCTATTTTCCACAGTGTTCTGTGGAAATGAACTCAATTCACGTCCGATTGCTCGACAAAGGCTGACTTCAACAGGTACTTGGCAGACAACGCCAACCAACGATTTGATACCCAGTAGATATTGCGTACAGCTTATTCGCAACGCATCAGACAATTAGCCGAGGTGCACGGGTCGGGATACTGACCACTGATTGGTCCACTCAAGGTTACGATTTCAGTACTGGCTTTCTATTGGTGTGAGCACTTTTACGCCAATGTGTTGACTGAAAGTGTTAGGTGTATAAATAATGTTAAGGCGAGGTTTTCCTACTTTTGAGCAGCGCTTGTTACTACAGATGATCATAAGGATTAATATATCAGTCTCTGGCAGCCATATTACAAGCTTTGCTTAGTTTGGGGTCAGATGACCGTGTGTGCAAAAATGTACCAATTGTTTTTTTTTTTATATATTGTATTAAAAGTAGCATTTAGCGGAGTATAACCGTGGCGATTACACTCAGTCGTTCGTTTCGCTACTTCTATGTTTGATCATATTTCTCGAAAAGTATAACTGTAATATAAATAAACCTTTACAGTTACCTCCACAATTATGAAAACTGTATGTTAAGATACCGTAGACATCATTTAGTAGGTACATAGGTATGTAAATGAATCCAAAAAAACAGGGAGAAAAGTACAAACCACTGTTACTGTCATTATTTTTGTATCGAGCGACATGTATTTTATCTTATAGTTAGGTATATGATTATTTTGGAGATATTTACCGTGGTAAGGTTGTGTAACTGCGCCGAAATATCGGGAGCTTCTTCCACATCCTTACCACGGTAAATATCCCGTAAATAATCATATAACTATAGTGAACAACCGTGATAGTTTAAAACAGTGTCTTTTATCTTGTTTCGGCTTTTACGGTTTCCTAGATAAAACATTAAATTTTTAATTCAATTTTACACCATTTGTATAATTTTAAGATGACTATGAAAGTAGACAAACTTATACTAGAATGACCAAAATTGCTGAAAATGGGAAAAGAGGGCCTTAAGCCATTGGCGCTGATATAGCGTCCTGGCGCCAAACGGCCGACCCGACAAATTGTCGCCTGCATTTCATTTAGATGTTTCCACCGTGCAGCTTGGCACTAGCATCTGAGGATCGGCAGCCAAGTGCTTTCAGGCAAAAGCCTCGCCAAACTCAGAGTTATAACTCAACTAGCGGCGCCCCCGCGTCTCTCGCGGACCGTGAATTTTTTTGAACTAACTTTTTGCCACTTTGGCGGGCCATATTTCGCAAAGTATAGACTTTACAAAAAAGTGATGTATGAAACCCTACATTCATTTTAAAAGACCTTATCAACGATACCCCATAATTGTCTATTAACCAAACCAGTGAAAAGTAACTTTTTTTTTATTGTTAACTAATCCATATTCTTGACTGAATTTTTTTAGGCAACCCATTTGCAATATATTTTTTGACATATTTAATTGAATATAAAATACTTTTCATCCATTAACCAGCTCGGTGAAGGTCGTTCTATGGCGGGATCTTAGACTATATAGAAATAGTCCTATGGTTCTATAGTGCTTTAAAAAGGCAAACCATAACTTAAAGATAAATTGTACACATTTTTGTAGTGGTAGGACTCTTTTGCAGGGGTCCGCCTGAGGAAGTACCACACCTTTGCCAGTTATTCAACCGCCAAGCAGTAGTGTGCAAACACTACTGTGTTCCGGATTGAAGGGCAATGTTTCCAGCGAAATTACAGGGCACACAGAGATTTGACATCTTATATCTCGGGGTGACGAGCGCAGGGCATTGCCATCCAGGATTTTGAACTGTAGAAGTTCAAAATTCTGAGTGGCGTTGAGCTGTCATGGGCTAGCGTGAAGAGCCATCGGGCGAACGACATCGCTCGTCTCGTCACCCAGTACCATAAAAAAAAAAATATATATTTTATTAATATATAAATATATATAGCTTTGCTTAGTTTGGGGTCAGATGACAGTGTGTGCAATAATGTCTCAGTTTTTTTTAATACTTATTTATATTCACCAATTTAACTCTGTAAAATTATAAATTTTAACCAAGATTTTTTTATTTAAAATACCGTTACTACAGCATGTAATATCAATCTAACCCCGCATATTTACATAATAAAGAAGCCAAATTTCGAAAACACGACACAAAAACGATCATAAAAAATAACGAGAATTGCATCAAAACGCAACTTTTCTTAAAAACATCCCATCCATTCCTCGCATACTTCTGAAACACTGATATACAACCAAAAACTTATAACAATTAACATAAAAACAGACCCCTCGAGGCGTCAGCTGCAGATTACTAGTTCCTAAGCTTTCTACAGTTAAATTCTCGCGCCTATAATGGATCTGGAGGAGTTTGGAGTGTTTTAGAACAGTTTTGAAGCGGTTTAGACCAGTTTAAGGCGGTTCAAACTGGACTGAACCGGTTTCCGGTCGGCGGAGAATGTTCGAAAGTTTCGCTAGCGACAGTCTGCCGCTTGACGGCGTCATGCGACGAGGGGTTTTCAATAGGTCTATTTGTATTTTGTTCAATTGAAAACTTTGAGTACCTCCCCAAATGCGATCATTTACTTTTACAGGAGGAAAACATTTCAAATTCAATTATTGTCCAGGCCCGCGACGAGGGAGATTTAGACGCGTTTTGGAGAATTTATCGTCTGTCTGTGGAGGAGGTACAGAACCTTTATTTAGGAGCAATTTTGACTGGCCTTGATTAAAAATACCAATTTAAATGATTCAAAACTCTGATAATGTAGAGGGTTGATAAAAATTTAGCAATTAAAATTTAGCAGCATATTTTGAATCACAGCCCATTTAATATGAAACTATGTTAGTTTAATAATCGTAGAACATATTATACATATTAGTAAAACAAATAGACATAGAAGGTAACTAAGCCATTTTAGTCCCATCTATCATTAGCATAACTAGACGTAGAAGGTAACCTCGTACGTGCCGCGGAAATTGCAGCGTGCTCCCCGGTGTCACCCGGCAGCTGATAGAGCCCATTGTGATAACAGGAGCATTCACTTCAATGTCCATGTCGACAATACTGGAAGTTGAAATCAGTGTCGTAGCTAAGGCCGTGAGCACCAAGGGCCAGATTTGTATTTTGTGTCCCCCCTAATCTCATATAACTTTTAGAGCGAGCGAAACTCTTCAGAATCACAAACTGAACTATTTCAGTAGCACGCAAGTGAGGTGATAAGCTAAGTGAACGTGTATTTTTATTGTCGATTACTATGGAGAAATGTCAAAATGTCGAGTGATCACCCTTGACTGTAGTCCCTTACCCTTATAATTCGATGTTTTGACATTTATCTGCAGAAATAGACAAGAAAAAAATCACATTCACTTTGCTTAACACTTCACTTGCGCGTTCACTTAGCTTGCAGAATAGATATGCTTGCCTTCTCTTAGAGATGAGAGAATGGGCCCTACCAGTGCTGGACATGTTGGTGAATAATGTCTTTGAACGCGGACAATCATTCCTATCGTGGACTCTATATAGGTTGATCCATAGCAAGAGATAAAAGGTGAGAGAAGAAATGTTTAGTAAAAATAATAAATATCTGGGACATTATTGCACACATGGTCATCTGACCCCAAACTAAGCAAAGCTTGTAATATGGCTGCCAGAAACTGATATACGTACATATATATTTTTAAATACATACTTAAATAGATATTAACATCCAGACATAGAACAAACACAAATGTTCATCACACACGCCCCCCCCCCCCCCCAGCGCAGAAGGCAGGTACACTACCAACTGAGCTAACGGGGCTGTTAATACGCGATAAAAAAGGAGAGCTAAGTTTTAAATCCGGAGTAAGCAGATACTTTCTAGGTAACCATACTCCATCAGGGAGGATGTGGTCAAACGCAAACCTATTTCGTATAAAAACCTTCCACTAAAAGCTCCGACTAGGTTTAGTTCGGACCGCCATTTTAACTTGAATAATACGGTTTCATTACCGTCCCCCGAGAGGCTATTAATAACTCTTCGAACCGATACCGGCACCGCCATACCGGTGTTCTACTGTATACCGGTATCTACTAGTGCACGCTGACCCTAATGACGGTCTTGCACACGTATCTTCGAGATTTATTATAGTGGAATGCTAAACGTGAATGCTTTTGGTTTGGTTTTAAATAAATCAGCTTTTGAGGTTAGTTTTTCTATTCTATCGTATATTGCGCTTGCGACTAAGAAGCTTTTCGTTTTTTTTCTCGCGAAACCTTTTTTTTTTACAATATAACACTTTAATATAGACAAATTTCACATAGTTGGTGAGTGCTTTCTCATCTTCAAATACCAAATACGACATTTTCGTTTTAAAACTCTTCTTTGTTTAGAAAATCCGCTATATTGGATTTGCTATAACATCACATTCCTATAACACTCCTACTGGTAAAGCTTGGTTTTTTCAATCAGCGAGCCTATTTAAAGAAATTAAAAAAACTTTTTGCACTCACAAGCAGAGCATGTAATATGGCTACCAGAGACTGATAACGACTGATATATATATTTGTGTTTGTTCTATGTCTGGGTGTTATAATCTATTTAAGTATCAAACACAAATGTTACTTTCCTCTCCCACTTTACCCTTTTCTCGACGTTATCTTCAGAAACCTTACACTCTAAAAATTTCTGATGAATCTCTACTGTAATTCCGCTTCTACGTTGCTTCAAGTACGATAAGGAATTTTGAAATACATTTTACTCAATAGATATTTGTTTTTTTCTTTTGTCTTTAGCACATCTTTCCACCTTGTCTGAGGTCAATCTCTGCTTCATAAGTAGTTGAGGCGCTACGGTTATCTATTCGAACATACATACCTGGCAAACATCACCCTCTGGGACAGGGGTTAATATACCAGTATCAACATTCCCGGTGCCACCGGATGCGCGGTGACCCTAGCTTCCGCTCGGTGCTGCGTATCCGTCCTCGTCTAAGATTTATTAGCGCTAATGGCCGCATTAATGCCCTTCCTACACGTACAGATCATAATCATAAAGCCTAGTACGCACCAGCAGACATGCCCATAGATAATTACCTCACAACGCAGTAATGTTTTGTTTTTGCAGACTAAGGACAATTTAGTTTGATTTATGTTTAAACAACGCGTGACAGCCAACACCTCTACGCGTGACGGCACGCGCGTGCATCTACGGCTTGCTACAATCTAACCCTTAGGGTTCGCGAACCGCTCTTTGAGAATCTATGCTTTAACCGTTTTATATGTATATGTATAACTATATTACCTATGTCACCAGGCATTCTACACGAAGATAAGTCTCAAGACCTTCGAAAAATTATACATAGAAGTCACAACGCGTAGAAAATTATAGTCAACAAACGTCCGCAGTTTCATATATAAACATAGCTGTTTAGAATGTATATTGAAATAAAACTATTTTACCAAAACCAGCCGTATTTTTATACACATACGGTTCAGTTCTCTTATGTCTGTTCGATTTGCACAACATCGTCATAACTCGTGAACCCTCGTTGAGCAAGCGAGACGGCGATTATATCTGAATCGCAAGTGGGAACTTCTCTCCCGAGAGAAAGAAACAATTTTCTCTTTCTCTTCCGTTGGTCCGACGGTGGTTCGTCAGACAAGTTGACGTGTCTGTTACGGCTCTTACGGTGTGTTACTGCTTGTGCAACTATCGCGAGACTGTGGATGCAATCTGGCTGCGTATTGAGTCCAGCCAGATTGAGTATTGCCGCGATTAGCACGTAATTGTGGCATCTTTGTATTTTTTGTACTAAAGACGCGAATACATGTCTCGAGCTTTTGTCACAGTCTCGAAACATGTCTCCTAGTGCGTACTGGGCTTAATGTGAGCAGACAGACATACGCATCTCCGTAATTTTATATGACTGTGATGAGCACAAGTGATTAAGGATGTTTTAGCGGCAATATCGTCGTTATCATTATCGAAATGAATATTTTATTATTCATATATAATAAGTACTGTATGTCAGTCTTTACATAGAGCACTAACATACATTAATATACTAACTACATACCTATTATAATTATATACCTACTTACACACACGTCACAATTTGACAGCTCCGTTAGCTTAGTTGGTAGTGAACCTGCCTTCTGCGCTTGGGGGCGTGGGTTCGATTCCCATCTAGGACAAACATTTGTGTTTGTTCTATGTCTGGGTGTTAATATCTATTTAAGTATGTATTTAAAAATATATATGTATGTATATCAGTCTCTGGCAGCCATATTACAAGCTTTGCTTAGTTTGGGGTCAGATGACCATGTGTGCAATAATGTCCCAGATAATTATTTTATTTATTTATACATAATTTATATCATAAGATAAGGTGGCAATCTCACAGCCTAATTTTAACAAACTTTGACCCGGTAAAACTTGAAAAGTATATATTTTTTATGACATATGTGGCAAACAAGCTAAAGGGCCGCCTGATGGTAAGCGGTCACCGTCGTCTATGGATACCTGCAACACCAGGGGCAGTACAGATACCTTAAGATTGACTGCCTCGGTGGCTCAGTTGGTAGTGATCCTACTTTCTGTGCTTGGGGGCGTGGGTTCGATTCCCATCTAGGACAAACATTTGTGTGATGAACATTTGTGTTTGTTCTATGTCTGGGTGTTAATATCTATTTAAGTATGTATTTAAAAATATATATGTATGTATATCAGTCTCTGGCAGCCATATTACAAGCTTTGCTTAGTTTGGGGTCAGATGACCATGTGTGCAATAATGTCCCAGATATTTTTTTTTTTTTATTTTTTTTTAAACTCTATTAACAGCTCTTTTTACTCGACTGCATGAAGGAGGGTTATGTTTTTCGAGTGTTTATGTACTCGTATGTATGTATGAGGTTTCTTTGGCATGCCCTACAGCCTAAACGGCTCAATGGATTTTGACATGAGAGGTATCATTTGAACCTTTTTAATAGTGGTGAAGAGTGACATGGGTACAATACTTCAATATGGCGTCCGCGAAAAAAAAGTTTACAGAAAGTAACTTTGCTAAACAGGTTAATATTACTATTATTATGTAGACACTCAGCAGATTTCTAAAATATATAACACCAGCTGCGCCCCACGGTTTCACCCACGTGGTGATGAAAATCAGTGATAATGATGAAAAGTAGCCTATGTGTTAATCCAGGACATAAGCAATGTATATTCCAAATTTCCAAAACGCCGTTTCTGGGTGATTGAGTAACAATCATCCATCCATCCATACATCCATCCATCCAAACTTTCACACATATGATACTAGCTGTACCCGCAGCTTCGTCCGCGATTTCTTCAGAAAAAAATAGTCTATGTCCGTCCTCATGATACATACTATTGCCTCGCAAAATTTTATCGAGATCGGTTAAGCCATTTAGCTGTGATTATGTAGCAAACAGACAGAGTTACTTTTGCATTTATAATATTAGCATAGATAGTATGGATTAGTGTGACTACTATGAAATAAAGTTATATGATTATTTACGGGATATTTACCGTGGTAAGGTGGAAGGAGCTCCCGGAGTCTTCCCGTGAACATGGTGCATGTAACTGCGCCGAAATATCGGGAGCTCCTTCCACAACCTTACCACGGTAAATATCCCATAAATTAATTAATTTTAAGTGTAGCTTTAAGGAAAATTCCTTCTGTATTGTAAGAAAAAATATTTTAATGTTATATATAAATAAAAGTTAATAAAAGGCACGGACCCTGGAGTCTGTGGAGAGCTGTAATGTAAAAAAAAAAAAAAAAAAAAAAAATCCCATAAATAATCATATAACTTTAGTGAACAACCGTGATAGTTTAAAACACTACTATGAAATATCAAGTAGTTTACGAGATAATACGGTAAGAGCTTTGTATCTACTACGAGTAGGTATAGATAGGTACGCAGCGCACCGCTGTTACTTTTCTGTTAGGTACCTACTAAGGACCATATATTATTATATTTGTTGTTTATATATTATGTTAAGTTGTTGTTACATATTAAATATTTTTTTTCTTTCTTTACTTTTTTTTTTTTTTTATATCTGGGACATTATTGCACACATGGTCATCTGACCCCAAACTAAGCAAAGCTTGTAATATGGCTATTTATTCAATGCAGTTTTCTATACTAATATTATAAGGAGGAAAGATTTGATTGTTTGTTTGTTTGCATTGAATAGGCTCCGAAACTACTGAACCGATTTGAAAAATTCGTTCACTGTTGGGAAGCTTCACTATCCCCGGGTGATATAGGCTATATTATATTTTGTAGCGAGGCCGCAGGCCGAGCTTACACCCGTGCGAAGCCGGGGCGGACGGCTAGTTTTTTAATCATTTAATTAATTAATTTGTTTCATTTTGTAATAAACATCATCAGGCCGAAGACGTCCACTGCTGAACATAAGCCTCCTCCTTAGATTTACAATTACATTGTGATCATACTAGTATCACGTAATCGAGGAAATGTGAATAAAAAATGTAGAAAAAAAATGTGTGTGTGTAAAAAATATTGTTTTTTTATATAATATATATTTTTTCATTCTTCCGACGACCGTCAGTCTGGCCCTGTGGTTCGGCCTTCTGTCCGTCCTAGTCTGTCTTAGCGTAATAACATTAAAAAAAAAATACTTGGTAAATATAATTCTGCCATAAATATTTTTACGTGCGTATTTTTCGTATTATGCCGTACCTACAGTTAGTTTTTTTTGCGACCTAAACAAACTTGACAAGTGAGGAAGCAAACATCAAAGGTCCCATTATCCCACGCGCGGTATTTACCGCTCGCCGAGTGCTTTTAATCACATAATACCTAGTCCTCACTTTTAAAGCTTCAAGTCGTCTCAGCGAGATCAAAAGGTTCTTTTTTGACGCAGATTATACAGCAAACAGATGGAAAACTGATGGACCGACTAAACGCATAATCGGGTAACCTAACTCGCTATTTTTTCGCACTACTTTTTTTTGTTCAAATTTATCGATATGTCCTTGATTTCTATACAACTAAAAGAACAATATAATACAAGAAAAAGGTATACTTTTACTTGTCAAGTTTTTAAGTTTTAAGGCATTAAATATAGAAAATACGGAGGTCTAGTTTAGTAAAACTTTATTAATAACTCTAAAGTTACATAGGTAGGAATTTAACAATGTGTGATAATTTTCAATAAAATAATCAGGCTGTGACCGCTACCTCACTTGTCGTTTACGATGGAGCACGTTTGTCTAGAAGAAACCGATTCACTCGTGATTTGAAGACAACCTGAATGTAATTACCGGGGAAAGTATTCAGGCAGCGCATTTCACATACTAGCAGTTCGCACAATAAAAGTGGAGTCACAGCGTTTCGGAACTATCCATCTGTTACTTTTTAATCTTGTCTCTACGGCAGGTGAGCTTCGTTTGAGGACCCTGTCAGAAGGTGCTTTTGAATTTTTTACGGTGGGTAGATATATAGTATCTTTGTAACAAACTTGGAGCTCCCTGCGGTTTTGCTCCCGTTATTCCAGTTTACATTATTATTTTACTAGCTGCGCCCCGCGGTTTCACCCGCGTGGTGATGAAAATCGGTGATGATGATGATGAAAAGTAGCCTATGTGTTAATCCAGGACATAAGCAATGTATATTTCAAATTTCATCCAAATCCATTCAGTAGTTTTTACGTGAAAGAGTAACAAACATCCATACATCCATACTTACAAACTTTCGCCTTTATAATATTTATTAGATATCGGACTACGTTAACGTTTGACCGCGATCTTTTTGATGGAAAGCGATGATGCGCTCGAAGATGGTGACATCAATTTCAGAAATTATTTTGAAACAAAAAATTAGTTTCACTTTTTATTTTATAACTAGCTTCGCCCCGCGGTTGCACCCCCGTGGTGATGAAAATCGGTGATAATGTTGTAGATGTAGAAAATTAGCCTATGTGTAAATCCAGGACATAATCAATGTATATTCTAAATTTCATCCAAATCCATCCAGCATTTTCTGCGTGATTGAGTAACATCCATCTATCCATCCATACATCCATCCAAACTTTCACATATATGATATTAGTGTGATAACGTCATAATATTAAAATCGGTGTTTCTTTTATAATAGACTTCCGCTTGACCGTCACCTCGCCCGATGTTAAACGAAACACTCTTGCGCATGTGCGTACGCTGGTGTTGTGTTTAAACGCGTGTTTTGTTGTTCCGTTGTTTGTTATACTTTAATGATGTACACTATCTCTGAAATCTACTGTGAACTCACTTTTGAAATAAAAATCGACCTTAAGACACGACACTAAAATTTAATAGTAGGTACATTGTTATCCTAGGGGTGAAAGTAACTTATTTAGTCCCGAGACGGAGTTTGGCACATGAACTGACACTGGCAAATGCACGAGAAGTGCGGGACCATAATCTCTGAGAGGAGAAAAAAAAGTGGGAACATGGTTCAATACAAATATGAAAATAAAATTAGTATTTTTTTTATAATTTGAGTGTCTGTCAGTTGAAAGTGATTTTCCCTAGGGCTGAAATGTATTACTTTCAACCCGCTTCTCAGGCAACTTTAGACCTACTTTCCGAGTATGAGTAAAAAATTATTACAAACGGTCTAACCAATTGGAGAAACACACCAAGCTCCATCAAAATCGGACGAATATTAAACTCTTTTTCCATTCAATCTCCTTGTATAGAAATTGCGCCTAACTTCGGGATAAGTAACTAAAACATCAAATTGTTTACCCAAACCCGGAACCGAGAAAACAAATTAATTACTAACCCAATAAATATAAAACAATATAAATCAGGCACTACGTACTAATTAGTTGTAAAACGCGTTTAAATTCGCCCTTTCTGAGGGGCGCCATTATAAATCACAGGGCGTAGTAGTGATGGGACGACGCTGCTCGATAAATTATTACCAGTAGTCGATTAATTATGAGTAATACTTGATTAATCACTGCAAACCTTTTTTTCATACTCCATACTGACAGGCAGTGTCACGCGAAAACATGACAAACTACATTGTCATCATCATTTCAGCCTATCATGTTCCCACTACTGGGACACAGGCGTTCTCTCAGAGAGAGAGAGAGAGAGAGAGAGAGAGGGGGGAGGGGGGTCCTAATCCAAGATACTGGTTAAATAGGGGATGAAACTGTTTCTTATATAACATTTACATAAATACTTTTTTATTTTTGGAAATTATATTTATTGCAAAGGTCGAACAAAGTCGCAGGCATTTAGCTAGTATCGTAATGAATGAGTGTCATAATAAATAAATTAGGCCAAGTGATGGGAAAATAGCGCTCGATTAATAATGAGTAATTTAGTCTATAAATAATTTTAATGAAATAAGGCGAGACGGTTGATAAGTGATTGAGCAACTTTTCATTTAATGAAAAGTTACTGAAAGCTCTCTACAGTCCCTTGATTTAAAGAGTTTCAGGACAATAGCCTTTTAACTTTAAAAAAGTTTATTAATTCAGCTGTATTTATTGTTCATCAGGAGGGCCCCGCGTTTTCACCCGTTACAGGAAACGTTATATTTTCCCGAATAAAAAGCAACTTTCATCAAAATCCGTTCAGCCGTTACGGAGCTGAGTGCGGACAAACATACAAACAAACTTTCGCATAACTTATCGCATAATAAATAATATCGATTGATTTGATTTGCAACTTGTAAACAAATAACATCGATTAATTTGATTTGTTGTACAACACAGCAGTAAGGCCCGCGATGCTCTATGGTGCTGAATGTTGGACTGTTAAACAATTACATGAGCAGAAACTACATACTAATGAAATGAAAATGCTGAGATGGTCAGGAGGGGTGACCAGACTTGAAAGAGTTAGAAACGAGTACATGGAAGTTTTAAAGTTGCACCGCTTGCCGAAAAATTTACTGAAAGTCGCTTGAGATGGTACGGACATGTGATGCGCAAAGACGATCACCATGCCGTTCAAAGGGCGTTGGACCTGCCCGAGGGAAAGCGGGGAAGAGGGCGCCCCCCAGCCACCTGATGGACGAGTATGGCCCAATTAGTAAAAAAGGCCCAATTGGACCCATTAACAACCCAGGACAGAGCATCCTGGCGCAGGCTGATTAGGAGAGCCGACCCCACCTAACGTGAGAACAGGAAAAGGAGAAGAAGATTTGATTTGCAACTTCTTTTCTTACTTCCCATTATCGACGCAAGTGGATGCGTTCAGTGAGTTTATTTCATTCTCGCCTTTATTTGTATCGCCCTTAAGATATCATTTGTATAACCCTGAACAGTTTTGTCTTGCTCGCACGTTGCGTATTTTAACAGTATTTCAGTCCTACATTAAGTCTTCTAAAAATAAAAACAAATAACTCGCAAAAAACTTATAAACGACATAATGTTCAACTTCTACAGTACAAATGGGCCGTGGTTCCGTACAAAATTCGTTTAAATTTAAGTTCAAGATTTTAAGCCATTGTTCCGCATGATTGTAAAAACTTGTTCACATAATTTGTAAACTTGACATTTCATTAATTTCTCGTTCATTGTTCTTCTGTTCAGATTTTATTATCTAAAACCATTAAAGTTGCACTATCCATCTATCGTAATAGCGCAACTTTACCGACTTCAAGAACGTAATGTTTTTTGTTGGGAAAACTAAAACCTTAACTGACTAACTTTATTTATATTTCTGAACAAATGTATTTCGACCTATGGATAACGGGCTCAAAAGTGTCATCTCTACATATACATACCTACCAAATATACATTAAAATAGTCATTAAAATTGGTCGAGCCGTTTCGGAGGAAAGCGACCACAAACACCGTGACACGAGATTTAAATATACTACCTATTGGTATAAGAAAAAAACCTCTATGTTTTTAAGTTAACAGAAACAAAAAAAAAATGCAACCAAGTTGCCGAAAAGTAAATTTACTTGGCTTACGTTCAAATTTTTGACCCCTTTTTCGCCCCATTTTTGTCGCTAGTTTACTATAATTGTAAGGCCCTCTGACAATAAAACACGCCAGTCCTAACGGCAATGCGCGACCTGATGTTGATCTAATTTGAAGCTTCCACGTCATTAGACCAGCAAGATGTTTTAAAGGACACTTTTCTTAATTTTCTACGAGACCGGAAATCCATGAGTATATAAATCAATGTAACTGAACCCTAAAAATAATTACCGATTGGAGATAGACGGCGCGGCCTACACGTGAATGCTTACTCTACTTTCACCGATATTCAACTACGATTTGCGAGTTGCTGGTGGAAAGTGGAATTAAGGGTTATACATATTTATATTACACGGGAATTACTCACGTAAGATTAGGTTGGATACTCCGACTATAGTTTCCCGTGAGTAATTCCCGTATAAAATAAATAAATTGTGTGAAAATCACGTTAGTTTCCATAATAAAATTAAGAGTTAGCTTGCCTAAACTCTATCTTTCACACGTATTAAAAAAGAAAGGAGGAGAAACACTGAGTGAAAATTTTACAAACGGATTAAGCATTATTCTAATTTTAATTTAAAGACATTGACATCATTTATTTGTGGCAAAAATATATAATATACAATGGAAAAGAAAAAATTAAATTTAAAACAAAACCTTAGCTAGAGCTTAGGTGTATTGTGCATTTGCCCGCCAGAATACACAAACCAGCCTAATAGCTCCTTAAAATAACGGAGCACGGCTTTGGGTCGCTTTAAGGAGTCTTTCTTTTTAATCATGATTTTAATAATAACATTGCAAAATATTAAAAGAAATTGACTTTTTTTATTTTATTTGGCGAAGCAAACAAATACTTTTTGCGATCTCCTACGCCAAACTATACAACATCAATGAAAAATGTTCTCTAAAACATTTATAAAACATGTAGATAATGCCTAATCGATTTGTTTTAATATCCCACTCTTTACTTTTAATAAAAAAAGATTAAAATATTTTTAATGAAACAGCTCTGACAGGTGAACGGCAGGAATAAAATAAAAAACACGCTTTAAAAACGCTAATCCTGAAGATCCTAGTAAGGATAATGGGACAAAATATACAAATTATTACATTGTCATCGGTCCTTGATAAGTGTGCAAAGTTTCAATTCAATCCGTCGTTTTGAAAGGGGTGAAAATCACGTTCAAAGATTCCGTTATATAGATACGTACCAAGCTGATAAAAACGTGTTAAAAAGATTTATTTGTCATTTGTCCTGCAATAGGCATATGACGAGGCGAATCGGATTGGAACTCAAAAGTAAATCTACATACTTTTTCTGAACCCCAAGATACAGACCTTGTGCCTAGTTTGGGGTCCACTGATAAACTATTTCACACATACAGTACGAAACTTCTAACTACTGTAGGTTTAAGTCTAATATTTAAGCATCTCTGTACTTATTTTTGGTAAATAAATAAATCCAAATATCTCAACAAAAAAAAAAAAACATAAGCTGATGATGACGAATGCTTCGGGCTAAATAATAAAACATCGATTAAAAATAACGTTATTCTGAGTAATGTCACATCACTATTTCCGAAATTAGTCTCCTTTTAACACAACGACGTGGAAGTGCGTCGCGTTGTATAAATTAAAACAATGACGGTGTAATTTTATTATTATTCAGTCTTGGCATGAAACTGGGGCTGAGAATGTTTGACGGAAACTCTTTTTTATCATTACTCATACTCGGAAAGTAGGTCTGTATTGCGGGTTGAAAGTAATACATTTCAGCCCTAGGGAGAATCACTTTCAACTGACAGTGACAGTTGACAACTGACAGAAACTCAAATTATTAAAAAAATACTAGTTCTATTTTCACATTTGTATTGAACCATGTTCCAACCTTTTTTTTTCTCCTCAGAGGATTATGGTACCGCACTTCTCGTGCATTTGCCAGTGTCAGTTCATATTTTTATTTTTAGTTTCCTTGTATTCGTAATGAAAAGCACAGTGTTTACCTCGGGGTTAAATACTTATTTAGTCCCTCGAACTATAAGCGAACCCCGTCACGGGACTAAATAAGTTACTTTCACCCCTAGGATAACAATGTACTATTGTTTAAATTAGAACGGCTGTCAAGGCATTTTTTTAAGAAATTTGTTGTAGCCACTTGCACCCATATAAACGAAACTTCAGTCATTCGAAATCAGTTAGCAACTGTGACGCGGAGTTCGACACGTTGATCTAAATAAGAATGTTCAATCAAGTCAATCAATATGCCTGGCCATATATATATAAAATTTGTCATAATGCCTAGCCACAGATTCCTTCTCATTTCGTTTCTATTTACTTCTCTTATATGTGTGTAGGACGCCCTGCGGCCGCGGCGCAGTTACATGCACCATGTTCACGGGAACATGGTGCATGTAACTGCACCGAAATATCGGGAGCTCCTTCCACAACCTTACCACGGTAAATATCCCGTAAATAATCATATAACTTTAATATTTAACTGATGGTGAAAACCTCAATCGAATCCATTGCGTGGTTTAGGACGAGTTAGTAGATATACAGACAGACAGACAGACGCGGAAAGCTTCTTTATTTGATACTATGTCAGATAGAGAAAAGATGGGCATGCTTAGTAAAAACCGATTTATTAAGTACTAGAGTATTACAAGGTGGACAACCTTGAGAAATTAAAACGTATGCCTAAAAATAATAACAGTACGTCATTTAATAATTTTATTTTTATCACAAACCGGTCGACACGAAACGAACATTATCAAAAGAATTGTAACAGGAAAACAGCACCTACTGTGAGGAAAATAGAGTTGAGCTGTTTAATGTTTGTGCAAACTACGATATCGCCATCATCATCATCATTTCAGCTATAAATAAATAAATATCTGGGACATTATTGCACACATGGTCATCTGACTCCAAACTAAGCAAAGCTTGTAATATGGCTGCCAGAGACTGATATACGTACATAAATATTTTTAAATACATACTTAAATATATATTAACACCCAGACCTAGAACAAACACAAATGTTCATCACACAAATGTTTGTCCTAGATGGGAATCGAACTCACGCCCCCAAGCACAGAAAGTAGGTTCACTACCAACTGAGCCACCGGGGCAGTCAATATAGGACGTCCACTGTTGAACAGTGAACATAGGCTTCCCCCATCGATTACCAAAAAGGCCGGTTGGAAGCGGCCTGCATCCAATCGTTTTTCTGGGGTCTATTTTAAGTCGTCTGTCCATCTTGTGGGTGGACATTCTACGCTGCGCTTACCGGTCCGTGGTCTCCATTCGAAAACATTTCGGCCCCATCGGCCATCTGTTCTGCGTGCTATGTGCTATGCCCACTGCTACTTCAACTTGCTAATCCGGTGGGCTAATTCGGTAACTTTCGTTCGTCTACGGATCTCCTCATTTCAGAACCCCGAGCATACTCTCCATAGCTCGTAGATAAAAATGTAAAAATAAAATATTTCCAAAAAGTTAAGTCACTTTCTGCGGAGATCTTCAACAAAAAAAAAAACCAGCAAGTTCTTACATTTCTTCTAGTTAAGAGTACCTAGATTACGTAACAGCTATTACGGTACTTCAGTCACGTATCACCTCCCTCAATAAAGTTTCCGAAGCTGGCCCCTTTTCGAACAAACTTTCCGACCGAGTTCGGAGTTAAGAGCAATCTGCATGTTAATGCTAACTGGACTTTTGTAAAACTTTCCCGCTTGTAAATTTTCAGGCAACTTAATAAATATTGTTAATGAAGGTTTTCACGGAGATGGTTAAAAATAGTTCCGTTTGGCTCGATAGATGTCACTGGCAAAACTTGTGCTGTAATTTATTCTTGACAAAATGTTAATCCTGTAACGTCTCTTTCTTTTGCTTGACTATTTTGATCCAAACGAAAAAAAAATGCTTCACACCATTGTTTTTTTAAATAGAAGTTGCGTCCAAAAAACACAAAAAAATAGTGTACATTTAAATTTATTTATTTCACGTAAAGCCCCCCTACCTCCTCCCCCACATACAACGAAATAGTAGGCAAATAATCAAGTCAACAATATAATAAACCAACAAAAGCAATTATTATTATAACTAAAAGATTACATCAGTAAAAATTTGCGGGGGGGGGGGGGGGAGTATCGTATGGCGCTTGTAATTGGAGAAAACAAAAGTCATTTGTTCAATTCACGCCTATGATTGGTCTGCTCGAAAAAGATCCTGCTGCAAATTTAGTATACTTTTCATCACGGCGGGGTAGAGGATGAGCTGTCAGGTGGTTATGGTCAGTGGACTTCACAATATAAAATGTACTGTAACTATTCGTTAAAGTTAGGTTCACTACCAACTGAGCCACCAGGGCAGTCAATATATATATATACAAACAAACAATCAAATCATTCCTCTTTATATTAGTATAGATAGTAGGTATAGATAATGGATTGAGCTGAAAGATACGTTTAGTTTGAAAGACAATGCATGATTAGCTAAATGAAGCTATTCTAAATCCACACACGAAGATACGGACAACTACCATCCACATCCAGAACAGACGTTTAAATTCATTATTCAAGCATCTTCCGGAATCAAACCCGTGACTTCTGCTCTCAAGGCAGAAGCGCTACCACGGAGCCATACCAGTCGTGAAATACCTTGAACGCTGAGAGGTGTGCCAAAAGCTACATTAGAAAGAAAGAAAGAAAGAAATAACTATTTACATAAACAATATTTTTGGCTAGGCCAAAAATTCAGAACTCCATTTGCAGTTTTTATATATTTATTTCAATAATTTGTAAATTTAGGTACATATATTTTACTTTTCAGTCAATCAAATATAAGTCAGTGTGACTTATATTTGATTATATATGTAAGTAACCCTAACAATATTATATAATTATAGTCCTTGGGTAGTGAAGTTGTGTCACAAAATAGCCTCAATTCAGCATAATGCTGTTTGTCAAACAGCGCTGACCTTCCGTTGAAGCCACATTAAAACATAGCGCAAAAATCAAGAAGCGACCTTCCTCGTATTCCCGCTAAAGAAACCCAACCAAGTCGAGATCTCAAGCAAATTGCAAAATTAAAAATTCATCTAGTCTTCGCGGGGAAATGACTCCGCTGCTATCAAAGCTGTAACGAAAGCGCTTTGTAAATGCAAATGCCTAGCCGGTGCTGAGACGTCCGGAAGTGACGTCACAAGACAGGAAGCGCGGACGCATAAATCACACGGTCAGTTAAGACGGCTTTTGTGTTAAGAATAAGACGCCGGGAGGTTGGAAACAAATTTTCAGTTTTCGGGCGCTTGAAAAACTAAGAAACGGCTGCCCATTCAGCCTCAGATCAGACATACAAGGGAGATGTGTAAGACATCATAGGTACAATTAAGAATAGTTCGTGTTCATATGACTCCATTTTTAACCAACTTCCAAAAGGAGGAGGTTATCAATTTATTTAATTATTGATCTGAAATTGTATGTTTGACATTTATTTAATTTTAATTTGACTATTATCTGACTGAATGTATTTAATCTCTTTAATTATTGTTATTTTGTTTATTGCAGGTAATCTTGTGACATTTGTTATAATATTGTGTTTTTGAAGTGTTATTAATGTCATTAGTGTAAGTCGTTTTTGTGCGGTGCTAATTTGAAATAAATAAATAAATCAATTCGACGTTTTTTTTAATGATTGGTAACATACATAAAAAAAAGTCAAATTGATAACATTCTACTTTTGAACAACAAACAGCCAAACATTCTAAAAACTGTCTTATCGTGTTTAGCTACTTGTGTCAGGACGCCCTGTGCTTTTTTTATATCTCACAATTACAGTTTTTTTTCATATGTATAGATAATGATGAGACAGATGACAACACATGAAAAGAGCGTATACCATCAGTAGCATGCAGAGATATTTTAAGTTCATTACTTTTTTCTAGTTTACAAATACTTCTAACACAATACCATTGTTAAATAAAGCTTTAGGGTGTTTAAATGCTCCGCAACTTCTGGGTTTTCTCAGTACAGATAAAGTAAAAAGATGTTATGCAAATTGTAAGCTCACAGAAGATCTAATTTTGGTATAAAAATTCGTCTACCGCCAATTTTTATGCCAATAAAAATGTAAAGTAAAATTGTCTTTCAAGAAACCGGTTCCCATTATTCCGGAGGCTTTATTCGCAAAGACTTTGTTATATCCGGGATGATAATATGATTTTAAATACACCTCGACACAGCTTTTAATGAACGTGGTCAGAAGTGGAACTAGTCTGCCGACGTCATTTGTAACGGCTTTACTAATAAACAAGCAAACATGACTTTAGACATTGAAGGGAGATATGGTAAGATGGCGTGACGGTTGCGATCGCATCTCGCCTAAATCAGTCTTTTTTGCATGTGGATTATAAGTTCATTGGTGTCGCAAATAAAATCCTAGTGTGTATAGTGTTTTTTTTTTTTTATGATACTGAGTGACGAGACGAGCGAAGTCGCTCGCCTGATGGCTCTTCACGCTTGCCCATAACAGCTCAACGACACTCAGAATTTTGAACTTCAACAGTTCAAAACCCTGGATGGCAATGCACTGCGCTCGTCACCCCGAGATATGAGATGTCAGATCTCTGTGTGCCCTGTAATTTCGCTGGAAACATTTCCCTTCAATCCGGAACACAGTAGTGTTGGCACACTACTGGTAGGCGGTTGAATAACTGATAAAGGTGTGGTACTTCCCCAGTCGGACCCCTGCAAAAGAGTCCTACCAACAAAAAAATATGATATGTATGAATAATTATCAATATAAAAAACCGACATCATAAAAACTTCAGATTTAGACCAAATTTAAATAGGACCACACGGGAAGCACCAGCTTCCAAATAAAAAAAGAATCATCAAAATCGGTTCACCCAGTAGAAAGTTCTGAGGTAAAAAATATTTAAAAAAAAACAGTCGCATTGAGAACCTCTTCCTTTTTGTAAATCGGTTAATGAAGAAGCATCAAAAGATTCATCAATGCGTGAAGCAGAAGAAGTGAGGGATTTTGATGTTAAGTCACATAATTTCCCTCAGTACCCTTAGTACGAGTACAAGGTTTGGTAGTTTCCGAAAACTTTTTTCGTTTTCATTTTATTCCATACATTGCTGGGCTAAAAGCTATTCGAAACCTTTTTTTAGTATTTGAGTGAAGCAACCTATACTGCTACCGATTACCTACTACCGATTTTAGTTCCACCGCGTTTCCGGTAGAGGCTTTGCTAAAATGTATGGAACAATACGAAAACAAAATAAGTTTTCGAAAACTATCAAATCTTGTACTAAGGGTACTGACGGTTCCAGCTAAATGTTGTCTATAAAACTACATAGTAGTCTCCACGGGCGTTTATCTGCCGCTCGCAGTATCCAAAGCCCCCATAAATCAACTCTATACCGGGTATTGTGAATAATAACCGTTACGGAATATTTACGGGCTATTTGGCTATTTTTACAGGCTATTTAGATGCCCAAGGAAAACTTGATTGTGAGATTATTTATCACAAGCTGCGTCTCGCGGTATCACTAGCATGGTGATGATGATGATGATGATGATGATGAAGAGTAGCCTAAAATTCTCCTTATAATGTCAGCTATCTGTCAGTTCCGTTAAAATCAGTCCAGCCGTTTTGGAGTCCATTGGGAACATACATGCATACACATAGCCTTTTATATATGTTTCCCCCGCGTGGTGAGATGATGATGATGATGATGATTAAAGTAGCCTATGTGTTAATCCAGGACATAATAAATATATATTCCAAATTTCATCCAAATCCATCCAGCCGTTTCTGCGTGATTGAGTAACAAACATCCATCCATTCATACATCCATCCGTCCAAACTTTCACATATATGATACTCGTATTAGTGTGATGAAAGATAGGTAATGTGAAATAATATTTCGTGGAATTTTTAAACAGTCTATAAAATCTAATCTTCACAAGCCTAAACTCAGGGGAGGTGGATTAGAAGTGGTTTTGCGTAATAAATTAACGGGCAAAGCGGGGTTCAGATCGGTCATAAAATATGGCGCGGACAAGATGACTGACGAAATTTTATAATCAAGTAACGGGTTGAATCTTTCTGATTGATCTGATCATCTTAGAGATTCACACTGAATCATCATTGTAAGGTGTGCTTACAGTGCATAAATTCAAAATCATCCTGAAACGATTACACATACTTAATAGATCATTCAAAAAGATCGATTATGAATTTTCATCAGTCATCTTGTTTATTACAATAATCTTTATTTTAGTAACTTAAATAACATTTCATATTCGTGATATAAAAAATAGGACAAATTAATACCTACGAGTAACTAGTAAACTAATCTATTAAAATTCCCACTGGTAGCGGACCAGTGGGAATTGTCCCCAAAATGCTGGCCCCATTACCACGTTGTATGGCAATGCTCACTCTTTTAGCAAATTAGAGGCGCATTTTGGTCTCGAGTTGCATCGACCAGACGTAAAAAAATATTAAAAAAAATATGGTAATTTGTAATTATGTATGGATACTTTGATATTTCCATTCACAAAAAGTTTTGTTTCTGGTTAAAATATCAGTATGGGCATTAAGAGCGGGCCTAATGGCAGGATAAATTCTGATTTCCCCCGCGCATCTCGCCACACCCAGCGCATGTACGGATAACAAACACGGGCGGCGCGACGACGCGCGGAACCAAGCTTGCGTACTCGACGTCTGAACTGACATGGACTACCCGTCTCAACAGAGCGATGGTAACTGATCGGTGCAACAAACCGATGCCTCAAGCTTGTGTCACGCGAGACGAAAGACAGCGATTCAGCGATTCAATCAAAGATTGAAGATTTTGCTTTAGGCCCAATCTTAAGTTGGGCAGGCAGAGGCACCAGCCATCACACCCATCGCACGCCATACGTGGATGAGATTGGCCCGAGACAGGGCTCAATGGCGCAAGGGAGTGGAGGCCTATACCCAGCAGTGGCTGATGATGATGATTAAGTTGGATGTGCATTTTAGTTTACGCATGAGATCACATTATGTATGATTATTTTCTAGAGACCCAAAGCGATAAAAAAAGCCAAATCAGTCATAGGACTGCACGTCAGAAATGAAAACTGAAGTAGTAATTCACCTATTCTACAAGGATGGCGCTGTTTTAAAATACACGGTACTGTATATTATGTATTCTGTGACAGCGTGACGATGACGCGAGTTCCATGATTTTTGTTCACCCAAATAGTGCTGAATACACACACCTAAAGAAGTTTTTTCCTTCAACAACGTACAAATCATGCACTGTATCTGAAACACTAAGAAGGTATTCTGTGACGCTAAACCACCATGTATCAACATAATAAGTGGCTAGTAATGGCATTAGATTGGCCATTATGAGTACAAGGAGGTGCAGCCTACGTAGAAACTATAACTTTGTCTGTACCACTACACCTGATCGCGTCAACTCGCTGTGATTTACAGTGGTTGTCAAACTGCGATTTTATGAATTGTAACAAATAGGACGCGACGTCAGCTTGAAAATCCACCAATGACAGCCAGCCAGCCATAACACACCTCCTCTCGCCACGCCACTGCCACACTTGCCGAGCCTTTGGAGGGGAGTGTATAAAAGCCAGCGTGCCAGCCATCATTTCTCTGTTCATTTCGCTTGCTGAATAAATGAAGTAGTCGCCACTCTGTTTCTTATTTCATCCCGTATCATAAATACTAGAATTAGGTCCATGCTAGTTTGAATTTAAATATATAGGGATTTCTTTGGAAATACAAATTGATTTCTAAACACTATTTATTTACAACTCGACCAGTTTTACTTGTGTTTGGCATTGTCTCAGGAACCGTTAATTTTTCAGAGATGAAAACTTAAAGTAGGCCGTCACGGGACGCCCGGCAGATGTGAAACATGACGGCATAAGAGAACGTCATTTCACTTGCCATCACGGCATACGAGTCGCTCTTACCTTCATGGGGCGCCAATAGATGTTTCACATCAAAACGTATCCTATGTCAATTCTTCCCTCCAACTATCTTTCTGATTCAACTATATCAGCTTTATTGCTGAGTAAAAAAGGAACAATCACATTTTTGCACTTTTTTTTCCATCGCTAACCACCCTCACACCTTCCACCACATCAGGGCCGTTTGTTAAATGCTTAACATCCAATCATATATCTTACATCGTGCCTGTTCTGCGAGTCGCTTTTATTTCCAAGGGCCGCCAATAGATGTTTCACATCAAAAAATATTCTATGTCAATTCTTCTCTCCAACATCTTTCTGATTCAATATATCAGCTTTATTGCGTGAAAGAGAAACAAACAAACACTTTTTTGTTTCCATCACACCATTCTCACAGTGGGGCTTTTTGTTAAATGCTATTTCTAAGATCGTGCCTCGAACAGGCGCCTCAGGCCTCTTAGGCCAGTAATGCTTTTTAACACCAAGATCAATTAACGCCGTGCCTAAACTTTACCTTAAATGAATCATACACAAGCACAATAAAAAACATAGTCATTTTCCTTAAGCCACAGTTTGATAATCACTGGCATCACGTTAGTGTCCATGTTTACAATCTGCAAACCGGTCGAGCGGCGAGCATTCATAACGGCCACCTCACAAGGTCAACCGACCAGTTACCAACCAACCGTCCCCGCGAACGCACGTGTTTACCTCAACACGAGATATTTCACTCGACATGAAATATCGCGGCCTTTCACAGACAAATTGAACCTAAATCTTGAGACGTAGACGTCAGGCAAAATGGCCACGATAGATTTAACAGAGACTCCAGAAGTCAGCAGCATTAATTTAACAGGAAAGGTCGCCATCATAACCGGAAGCAGTTCAGGAATCGGCGCATCGACAGCGAAACTTTTCGCCAAGCACGGAGCATCCTTAACCATCATCGGACGAAACGAAACGAGACTGTTGGAAGTCGCAAAGTGTTGCGAAGAAGCGAAAGGAATCAAACCTCTATGCTTACTTCTAGATCTGACAGTTGACAGGAACTGCGAAGAGGTTGTAAGAAAAACAGTAGAACAGTTCAAAAAGATCGACATTTTGGTCAACTGCGCTGGGAAGCCAGCTATGTCTTCGCTGTTTGATAAGACAATGGAAGTTTTCGATGATCTCGTGGCCCTAAACCTTCGAGTGCCATATCTCATGACACAACTGTGTGCTCCACACCTGCAGCTGACCAAAGGGAACATCGTAAACGTGTTCGGTGCACCTCTGAGGGTCCGCCCAGGGTTTCTGCCCTTTGCTATGATTCGAGACGCATTAGAGAGGTTCACCAAAGCTGGAGCAGTGGAACTTATCGCTGAAGGAATAAGGATGAACGCGGTGAGACCAGGTTTGGTGAGGACGAACTTTTTGGAGAATCTGAATGTGGATCAGGACATGATGGATGCGGCGTATGATAAGCTAGCAGCGTTGATACCAACTAATGTTATTCTGGAACCAGAAGAAGTGGCCAGGACTATTTTGTTCGTAGTTTCCGATATAAGCATCAATTTGATTGGATCGAGTATAGTTTTGGATGGTGGTGCCTCTTCTTACTCTTAATTGAGTAGACCTTTTAATGTTGAAGTATTAAAGAGCAATTTTATTAATTTTATAGATTAAAATTAAACTGGTACTAAAGAGCAATTTTATTATAATTTTTAATAGCAACTAAAACTAGATACTTAAGTGATATATTTTAGTGTCTTTGGTGTTATTAAGGAATTACCTAAATAAAAAATTTCGGTAAGTTAATAAAAGTTATAATGAATGATGACGTTGTTAGTTTTTTGATGGCGTTAATCCTACAACGTTTTCTATCAAGTTCTCACTGCTGGGACACAGGCCTTCCCTTAGAGAGAGAGAGAGAGAGAGAGAGAAGGTGGGTGCTAATCCACCATGCTGGCCCAGTGCATCCTGGTGAAAGTGAACTTTTAAGGCTTTTGGAGATACCGGTTTCCTAACGATGTTTTCATTCACCATTTTTGAATGATGGCATCTAAACTGCACATAATTTATTTAAGTATGAAATAAGACATTGGTGCAGGGTCGAGGATTGAACCGGGTGCAAGCAGATTGTGAAGTGCTCATGCTATTAGCCACCATCGCTCCTACGGCACTTACATTATCAGCGCTTCTTTATACTTTAATACTGACTGTGTCTTGCGGTTTCACCCGCTACACTATAGGAACCGTTCATTAGATAGAGATAGATAAATCTTTATTGTTCACACCAAAAATTATGTACATATGACAAAAACAACTTAAAACCATTGCAAGTTTTTTTTATGATTCTGAGTGACGACAACAAGAGCCATCAGGCGAGCGACTTCGCTCGGAAGTCGCTCGCCTGATGGCTCTTCACGCTTGCCCATAACAGCTCAACGCCACTCAGAATTTTGAACTTCAACAGTTCAAAACCCTGGATGGCAATGCATTGCGCTCGTCACCCCGAGATATAAGATGTCAAATCTCTGTGTGTCCTGTAGTTTCGCTGGAAACATTGCCCTTCAATCCGGAACACATGCATCCGTGTTTGCACACTACTGCTTGGCTGTTGAATAACTGGCAAAGGTGTGGTACCTCCCCAGGCGGACTCTGCAAAAGAGTCCTACCACTACAAAAATCGCCTTATCGCTATAATAAACGATCTCTGCCAGACAACCTTATTCCTTACCTTTCATTGTACCGGGTAGAGCATGCACTCATTCAGTGTGCAAGTTACCTTCATACCAATTTTCATTATAACACTTTCAGCCGTTATGGATTCGAGTGATAGTATACAGATTCACAAACATTCGCATTCATAATATTAATGTGATTTACGAAAAGATCCAGTTTTATTTAGGTACCTCGTGTAACGGAACTCACTTGTGATATGACTGTGTAAACGAGGAAAATCAGACAAACGTCGACATTATGATTCTTGATGCAATAATAACATAAATTAAATTTTTGTCTCGGGCTTAATGACACTCTGTCTAGAACTGGCCCTTCTTTATTTCGAACTGGTGTTTTAGTCTGTGGTAATTGATCTGTGAATCATTTGCTCTACCTAGTTCTAATTGTTTCTGACTGCCCCGGTGGCTCAGTTGGTAGTGAACCTACCAAGTTAAACACACTTATCAAGGACCGATGACAATGCAACAATTTAAATAGTTTGTTAAAATAAAATAGGCTTGCGTTTGGCCGCCATCTCGCCTGATGTTAAGATGATGTGGTCTGCGATCCATCGTAGACATCCTAATCGATTTCCTAATATCAAAACAATCTTAATATGGCGATAACAGTTCCGTACATTTCGTTAAGAGAGAATTAAATTTTTCAATGGAACAGCTAACTTTTAATTTCCCACTAAAATGTCTTACAGATGATTATGAAAACTCGTTGCAACTATGTTTCGTACACACAAACATAACTGCGGGCATGCATGATCATGACACATATCCGAGTATGAAGAAAAGCAAACCACCGTTATTTTCCCCCGCAACATCGCGGTTTGACGAGTTTTGATAGAGCTAGACCCTACGCTCTCGTTTCGACACGAAAAACACTGCCGTTTTGCAATATTTGAGAAGGAAAACATTTTTGATTACTCTTGTGTATTTTATATTATTTTAGCAATTCCCGTGGTTACAGGTAGGTTACATGAATGATGTCTATAGAAATGTTACGAAAGTAGTGAGTAGTAGTGAGCAGCTCACGGTGTCCAGACAAACCTAAAGTAGCTAGCAGATGTGATGGATTTGGCTGACGAACCGCCCCGTCTGACCAACGGGAAAGAAAGAGAAAATATTCTCTTTCTCTCCCGTTAGTCAGACAGTTTCTCTTTCTTTCCCGTTGGTCAGACGGCGGTCCGTCAGCTAAGTTGACATGTCTGTTAGGGCTTTAAGAAATTATTAGCGCCTTATCATGTTTAATACTAACCACCAAAGTACAATTTCATAAAACATACTTTGTTAAATATAAAATTTTAACCGTCTATCAGGTCCGAATTTCATTAAAAAGAACCCCGATTATTTTAAATTTCAGAAAAATCACTTAAACATCCCTTTATGTTGAAGCATAATTTAGAAATACCAAAATCAACATTAGAAATGCATAGTAGTAGCCCTCATGCAATGGCTATAACAAAGAAATGCATAGTAGTAGCCCTCATGCAATGGCTATAACAAAGAAATGCATAGTAGTAGCCCTCATGCAATGGCTATAAAAATAATTAGTAAATTATCTGACGACTTATTGCCCTAATAATAAATAATAAGATTGCCCCGGTGGCTCAGAAGAAGAACCTGCCTGCTAAAATATGTCCGAATCCAAAGTAGACTAAATACCGTTTTAAACTATCACGGTTGTTCACTAAAGTTATATGATTATTTACGGGATATTTACCGTGGTAAGGTTGTGGAAGGAGCTCCCGATATTTCGGCGCAGTTACATGCACCATGTTCACGGGAAATATCGGGAGCTCCTTCCACAACCTTACCACGGTAAATATCCCGTAAATAATCATATAACTTTAGACTAAATACCATACTAACGATTAAAGTAATTTGTGGATTTAGTCAAACATTAGTTGCAAAATAATTTAGAAATTATTATAACGATATGGAAATAAATTAAATTGTCGGTATTACTAAAATGTGTCTAAATATATAACGAGACAAAAAACTTAAGAAACTTTGTGTCTCTTAATCAATGGAAAGACCATTCCAATTTGATCAATCACTCGGCCACGTTATTCATGGTAATTTGCAAAAAAACCAGGTGCAACAAAACGAAGTACAGAATTCACAGATAATAAAATGACATTTTATCGCACACATCGAGGACAGCAGTGCACAATGTGCACATTCAACCTAGTAAACACGTAACCGTAAATAACATTTATCATTATCACTGTATATAGTCATAAACAAACAGCAAACACTGCGATAAATCATGACCTCGACGAAAAATTATCAGTAACAAAGCAACCTTCGTAAGGAGCGAACGTGTTTCGCGCGATAACAAAAAGTTGAGTGACTCAAATATTACAGTGAAGATAAAAGACTGAATTAGTGATTAATCATAATAAATCGTGATGTTCGGTCGGATCTGATATGATATCTATTTAGGTGGACATGGTATTAAACCTGTAACATCTCGAATAACAAGAGAAAAAGAAGAAGCAGAGAAAAAACAAGCAACACGAAAACACATAAACAAACATAACATGGAAGAAATTGACTTGGTAGATAAAGTTGCAATAATAACAGGCGCCAGTTCAGGAATAGGTGCAGAGACAGCTATAGCTTTATCAGGGTATGGAGCCAAGCTGACCCTAGTCGGCAGACATGAAGGTAGACTCATGAACATAGCAGAGAAATGCACAACATTCGACCACGTTCCCCTTTGTTTACTCCTCGATCTAACACAAGAAGGCAGTTGTGAGAAAGTCATCAATAGAACAGTCGAAACGTTTGGAAAGATCGACATATTGGTGAACTGCGCTGGCAAAATTGTGTTATCATCCCTTCACGATAGGACTATGGATGCGTTCGATGAAGTAATGAACATAAACTTCCGAGTGCCCTTCCATCTGTCGCAACAAGCGTTACCACATCTGATTAAAACCAAAGGAAACATCGTGAATATTGGATCATCGCTGTCCAAAAGGTTCAAACCAGGCTTCCTACCATACATAGTAACAAAATCTGCCTTAGCATTAATGGCAAAGCATTCCGCACCGGAATTATTAACTGAAGGAGTCAGGATTAACACGATAAGCCCGGGTATGACAAGGACGAATATATTATCGAATTTGAATATAAAAGATGCTGGTTTGCAGAAGTTAGAGTACGAAACTATAGCAGAAAATTTACCAAACGGACAGATTATTGATCCCAAGGAAGTCGCTAGTTTCATATGCGTCATAGCAAGCGATGTGTTTCCTGGAGTTAACGGCGCAGAACTGCTTATCGATGGCACAGCCAGTATGACGTAACTTTGATAATTTGTTGATATAATTACAGTAGATTATGGTGGAAATGAAATAACGATACCTGTTGTGAAATTAGGCATGAATAATGATGTTCTGGAAGTTATTTTTAATTAGTATAGTAATATAAATCTATGACAAATTAAAGCTAGTAACCTTGAGGTGTAGGTTGTGGTCATTCGTTGGATTGGCTAGATTCGCACCATATTAGACACCTCGGAATACGCTTCATATCACCGAGAACAGAGGAAAATAGCACCAAGTTATCAAAAGCAGCTTTGAGGGGTGTAGAACTAGGAAGTATAAGTATAACAATAAGAATAAACTAAGAAACCTGTCATATTGACACGGTTTCATTAAATTATTTTGTACCATTAGCATTTTTTAGATAGCACAGATTCATTTATCTTACAGCAAATGTAACTTGCCAAATTTTCCATGATATTTTTCTGACAGTCTAAGACTTTAAATACATTTTTTTACTACATTTTGAATTTTCATTTCAAAAGCTTACAAATTTACAATCACTAATATCTCCGAGACTATTAGGAGTAGAGTCTTGCGTGCAAAAAAGTACCATCTTACTTCTAATAAAGTAAGGGGATGATTTGAAGGTGACGGGGGGTCCTTAGTTTCCATTCTTAGCCCTCTCGATGGCCTAAGTACTTAATCATTGTCTATTTAAGGGCCTGAAAACAACAAAATAATTAAACTGGTTAGTATTCGCGCTGGGACATAACATCACTACAACGGGGACAAGTATTTATTTCTAGGTAGGAAGCTAGAGCGCAAACAACTGTTTTTGACACCTATGTACTTACCATACAATTACCTAGTTTCACAGACCAATAAAGTCATTGTATTTTTTAACAGACTTCAAATAAATTAAAAATAAATGGAAAATTGAATAAATAAATAAATACCTGGGACATTATTGCACACATGTCATGGTCATCTAACCCCAAACTAAGCAGAGCTTGTAATATGGCTGCCAGAGACTGATATACATACATATATATTTTTAAATACATACTTAAATAGATATTAACACCCAGACATAGAACAAACACAAATGTTTGGAATCGAACCCACGCCCCCAAGCGCAGAAGGCAGGTACACTACCAACTGAGCTAACGGGTCTGTTAATTCATTTACTTAGATGACTAATTTTGAAGTATGTTAGTAAAATTGTTTTTTTTAAGGCAGACTCGTTACCCGGTAAGCCATAGGAGCCATACCTGCACAAGACCGATTACAAACAGGTGACTGGCACGATCGGAGAGCAGAGCTGGTGTAACGCTGACTCGGACTTACCTGGAACGAGAAGATAAACGGTTTCAAAATCGGTACGGTATTAAAATATTAAATGACAGGGCAACATTTTCGGTGACTTTCAAGTTTTCACTAAAGCTTTTTGACATAGACATTTTTAGGGTTCCTGTTGAAATTTAAATATTAGCGCCATTTGCTACCATTGTCACTTTCACTTTGGACACTAATGATATTAACGATCGAAGCGCCCTGTCTCTTTTCCGATACCCGCCGAACTCTCGTGACGCGCTCCGTGTATATAATTACTTTATATTAATAAAACAAGTGGATTCGATTAAAAAAGACGTTTAATTCAACAGTTCCGTATCCAAAGGGTAAAACAAGACCCTATTACTAAGGCTCCGCTGTCCATCTGTCTGTCTGTCTGTCTGTCCGTCACCAGGCTGTATCTCATGAACCGTGATAGTTAGACAGTTGAAATTTTCACAGATCATGTATTATAACAAACAACAAATGTTTAGTATTGTCATCCTAAATTAATATTGCTGTCTCGCTCACGTCCTCTTTCGTCTCGATAATCGCACGAGTGAAACGCGCTCCACGTTTAATTTCAATACTATTTAAATAACAGTTTAAATTTAAGTGAGTGTCTGTGAAAGTCAAATAAACAGTCGATTAACATCCTACAAGTATTTGTAATGAATAGGACCTGTAGGAATCTGTAACAACAAATACTAATAAAAAATATAATAAAATAAATATTTAAGGGGGCTCCCATACAACAAACGAGATTATTTTGCTCGTTTTTGCTCGATATTGATAACGGCAACAGGTAGACGCTTGAAATATTCACATAATATTGAGTTACTATATTATTCACACAAAAAAATAAAATAAGGTGATTCCACAACAAACGTGTTTTTTTTGCCGTTTTTATAGATAATGGTACGGGACCCTTCGTGCGCGAGTCCAAATCGCACTTGGCTTGTTATTTATTGATAAAGATAGGAATAATAATTCAAGCAGCATAATCAGGAGCGACCTTTGGGGATGGCGAGCAGGGCAACGCCCGGGGCCTTGCTTTTGCAGGGGCCTCTACTAGCTACTAATGTTTACAACTGACGACAGCCGAGCGATACCGATAATCGTGTCGACGATAATCTACCATCGCATTCATTGGACCGAGCACTCCATTAATTGCTTGGCAAACACTGTAAACAATCAGAAATGTCAATATTTGACATTTCTCGTTGTTAAGTGTTCATGTCAGTGGAGGTGCACACATCCCACAAATATAACACTAATACTACAATTGCGGTCGTCTTTGTGTATGGTTATTCTAACTGATAAAGAAATGTAAATAGGCTGTCTGATATTTAAGATTGAAAAATAGGCGTGAAGCAATTAGATCATGCAGATCCGATGCGCACTCTCCAAATGTATCCGATAAAAAACCGATAGACTAGCAATTAGCTAGTCATCATCGCTTAACACCAGGCGAGCTGGCGGTCAAAACCAAACCTATTATATAATAATGAAAAAATAAAAATTTACACGGTGGAAGTCCATGCACGACCGAACTTGTGCTTGGTACTGAAAGCAACTGTTCCGACGTGAAGTACCGTCGCACCTTCTATAGGATACCCAGTTTTTTGGCAACCAATTGTACCTTGTTTTCAAAATAGCAATAGGGCAATGTTTCCAGCGAAATTACAGGGCACACAGAGATTTGACATCATCCAGGGTTTTGAACTGTTCAATTTCAAAATTCTGAGTGGCGTTGTGCTGTTATGGGCAAGCGTGAAGAGCCATCAGGCGAGCGACTTCGCTCGTCTTGTCACTCAGTATAATGCAAAAAAAAAATAGGCCAAGTTGAGGGTTGATATCAGAGCAACGCCCAAAAGCTCAAGCCTCAAGAGTTGCAGCAGCGCGCACTAGCTGGCTGCAAAAGCTCGAAAGGCTGAACGCGAGAGAAGCCTAGAGATGTGGCTTGTATACATTAAATAGTCAAAAATCAATCCTCGTCAAATGATGCGTGCGTGTGCCGGGTGCCGGGTGCCAGCGCAGCGGAGACAATGGATTTATTTAGTGACGGTATATATAACGCTGCCAAAGGATCTAGAGCAGAATTCGAATCGTGGCCAGATACCGAGCGACTGGTAAGGATCGGTCTAAAACCGAACAATACCTACTGTAAAAGAAGAAATAGTGATTTTATACTTTTTTATTTAACAAAGATACTTTGGCTACGATTGGCGTATGTGGTTTGGCCACCGATTCTTCTGATGATGGAGTCAGTATGCGCAAATCTTTTTGAGGGCTCAGAAGTTAGCGCGAGTGGTTGTGCAGTACGCATATTATAACGCATACGAATACTATTTACGCATATTATTTATTTATTTTAGTTGCAGCTCGCGACCGAGAGGGGCTTCTGCTCGCTTGCCCCGCACCACGCACCCGCGCGCATCTACCAAAACCGCATACCGTATGCTAGTGTCAGAGCTGCATTTTTACACGACATACAAGCACATTGCGGTCCCGAAGAACAGTTGAATAAGTCGAATTGAAACTTTGCATTTAATTGCTACCCTGTGTAAGGGCTGCTACCCTACATAAAATGATATAATGATTGTTAGTGAGTACCGCGTGCGGGAACAATGATAAAACCGTGCATTCACGTTAACTGCTTTATAGGTACTAAGGAAATGTACTGTGGGCCCGTACATACTCCCCACGACAAAAAAATATGCGCGTACGTCGACTTAATGGGCCTGTTCTCGACTGAGCAGCTCTCTTGCTCGTACATTTTCACATTATTGAAGATATAAAACCAGGGAGTGTAAATTTCCAAAAACTGAAGAAAAAAAACATGTTTTGGTATCTATCGTAACATTACTGACAATTTGATATATTTAAATTTGAAGGAGTCATATATATATAATATTGGTAATAAGAAAAAAAAAACACTTGTTACCATATTACTCCGTCAAATTTAGATATATTCAATTGTTAATATCTTTGTTTTTAATGCCACGAACAGTCACGATAGACATCAAAACATGTTTTTTTATTTCAATTTTTGTAAATTCACACTCATTGATTTTATATCTTAACTAATGTGAATATGTACGAATGAGACAGCTGCAGACGGGAACAGGCCACTTAAAATTTATTTATTTATTTAATATATTAATATATGTATTCACTCAAGCCTTGAAGACATATTCATTGAAGTTCGCAACTAGTTTTTAAAATAGCTTAAAACAATCGTGAAATGACCCTCACGCGGCAACTCGCACCACACCCTCACATATTGCATCGTGTCTAAATAACTGCAGCCTATCTGTTTGACAAGTGTCACTAACGGACTGTTACTACAATTAAAGTGATAAGTAAATAAATTAACCAATTAGTTATCAATCTATTAATATAAAACAATCCTCAAACAAGACTCGATGCACTGACCAGATACGTAAGAAGGCTGGAAACGGAATACCTGAGATTATGCTTAATGACCTGGCTTGGGAGAGACTAGGAGGCTGATTATAATGATGTTGATTTTAAAAACGAAAGTAACGTTACCTTTTTTAGAGTTCCGTACCCAAAGGGTGTAATCGGAGAGCATATTTCTAATATTAAACCTACGCTGTCTGTCCGTTTGTCTGTCTGTCTGTTCGTCCATCTGTCCCACCTTTTAATAACAGCTGTATCTTTATAGCCGTAACAACGCATCGAACATGGCTGACGAACCGCCGTCTGACCAACGGGAGAGAAAGAGTGAGAATATAATTTCCCTCTCTTTTTCTTTTGTTGATTGAGGTGGTTGACGTCAGCCATGCTGATCCACCTGTTACGGCTATCAGAACTGTAGCTAATAGATAGCCAGTTGAAATTTTCACAGAATATGTAATGTTACGGCAGATTAACTAATAAAGAGCTCAAGTCGGTGGTTAAAAATAATTGACGGTACTTGTAAATAATTTCATAACATTTCTAAAGACATCCGTCATCTCTTTAACCACGGACACTTCAAAGTGTTCCAAACATCACAAATTAAAATAACGTTATATACACGCGATAAAATCCGTTAAAAACGTTTCAATTTCAATACTATTCTTCAAATTCTCTGTGAATCATAAAATCTCAACTACCCACCCACCTAAGCTCTGGAAAACACGTTTCCACAAAACGCGGTCTCATTTCTAATTCAAGAGCTTTCAGGAGCATAATTACCGCAACTGTGGAGTTTTATTTATGCTCATCCTGTGTTTGATTAGTGTGTTGTTTCAGCATCACTGGTATGTTGGTGTATGCTGAGCACAGAAAATATTTTTTGTTTTTGTTTTAATTAGAACGGCTGTCAAGGCCGTAAGAAATTTGTTGTAGCCACTTGCACCCATATAAACCCATAGCACCTGTGTTAGCCTGTGCACGCCGGAAAAGACCTCAGAAGCTCTCAGACGAAACCATTAAGTTAATGGAAGACCGGACTGAGATGAGACTGCAATCTTCAGCTGATATGTCGGAATATGGCAAACTTAATAGACGGATCTCGAAATCGGTGCGACACGATCTGCGTTCCTATAATACAAGATGTATTAGGGACGCAATTGAGCGGAACCAAGGCTCGAAAGTGTTCGCAAAGAATTCGTTTATTGGGAAAAGCCAAATGACGAAACTGAAGATCGAGGTTGGCAGTACCATTTCGTCAAAGCCGGAGATTCTGAGAGAGCTCGAGAGGTTTTACGGACAGTTGTACACTTCGACACGACAGCCCATTGTCAGTACAGCTCAGGACAAGAGAGCTAAACTGACCCGACACTACACTGAGGACATCCCAGACATCAGCTTGTACGAGATTAGAATGGCTCTGAAACAGCTCAAGAACAACAAGGCGCCGGGTGATGACGGAATCACGATAGAACTACTGAGAGCGGGTGGAAAACCGGTACTTTTAGTCCTCCAGAAGTTGTTTAATTCCGTCATACTTGAAGGTACTACGCCTGAAGCATGGCACAGGAGTATGGTGGTGCTCTTCTTCAAAAAAGGTGACAACACCTTATTGAAGAATTATAGACCCATCTCACTCCTGAGCCATGTGTACAAGTTGTTCTCCAGCGTCATTACGAACCGTCTCGAAAACAGGTTTGATGATTTCCAGCCTCCCGAACAAGCCGGTTTCCGTAAAGGCTGGAGCACCATAGACCACATACAGATGCTCCGCCAGATTATACAGAAGACTGAGAAGTATAATCGGCCATTATGTCTAGCGTTTGTGGACTATGAAAAAGCCTTCGATTCAATCGAGACCTGGGCAGTATTGCAGTCCCTCCAGCGTTGTCATATCGACTATAGGTATATCGAAGTACTGAAGTGTTTGTATAGAAACGCCACCATGTTGATCCGATTACAGGACGAGAGCACGGAGCCAATCCAATTGCAGAAAAGCGTGAGACAGGGAGATGTTATCTCTCCAAAACTGTTCACGAACGCATTGAAGGACGTTTTCAAGCTTTTGGACTGGAACGGATTGGGCATCAACATTAATGGCGAATACATCACTCACCTTCGTTTTGCCGATGATATAGTTATCACGGCAGAGTCGCTGGAGGACCTCAATATAATGCTCAGCGACTTCAGTAGCCTTTCCCAACAGGTGGGTCTTAAAATGAACATGGATAAGACAAAAATCATGTACAATGTCCATGTTGTACCCGTGCCGGTCAATGTTGGGAACGATATTCTCGAAGTTGTTGATCATTACACCTATCTTGGACAGATTGTTCAGTTAGGTAAGTCCAACTTAGGCAAAGAGGTCGCCCGAAGAATCCAACTCGGATGGGCAACGTTCGGGAAATTAAGTGAAATCTTCTCGTCCAAGATACCACAGTGCCTAAAGACAAAGGTCTTTGACCAGTGTGAGTTGCCAGTGATGACAAATGGTACTGAGACGTGGTCCTTAACTGTTGGTCTTTTGGAAAAACTCAGAGTCACACAACGGGCAATGGAGAGAGCTACTCGTATGCTCGGAGTTACTTTACGCGATAAAATTCGGAACATAGATATTCGCCAAAGAACCAGGGTCACCGACATAGCTATTAAAATCTGCAAGTTGAAGTGGCAATGGGCAGGCCACATCGCTCGAAGAACTGATAACCGATGGGGAAGAAAGGTTCTTGAGTGGAGACCGCGAACCGGAAGACGCAGCGTAGGCAGGCCTCCCACTAGATAGACCGACGACATTGTGAGAGTCGCGGGCATCCAGTGGATGCAGATGGCAGGATGTCGTTCAGTATGGAGGTTAAAGGGGGAGGCCTATGTTCAGCAGTGGACGTCTTCTGGCGATAATGATGATGATGATAATGACCTGTGTTAGCAACTGTGGCGTGGAGTTCGATGCGTTGACATAAATAAGAATGTTCAATCACATATCTGTCACAATACCTGGCGACAGTTTCCTTCTCATTTCCGTTCTATTTTCTGTGATGCTAAGCCAGCCCAAATGTCAAAGATTTTAGGCACACTGAAAAAAAACTGAAAGGTATTATGTTGTTTTGGTTACGGCTTCACCCGCGTGGGCATTGCCTGAGGGTCTGTTAATTTTGGATGTCTTCAAATCACGAGTGAACCAGTTTCTTCTAGGCAAGCGTTCTCTATCGTAGACAGCATCATCGTTTAACATCAGGCGGTCAAACGCAAGTATATTATTTTTAAATAATCGGCTAACAAAGTTCTGACATCTTTTCTGAGATATTATTATACCTTTAAAGTTTTTGTTCGAATAAGGAAGAAATGTGATACAAATAGGCATATATACTTTTAGAATATGCTTATGATACAGATTTTAAAAATGAAAATTTAACATTGTTACCCGACCCAAGAAGGTGAGTTGTTTTTTTATTATTATATTATTACATATTTTTTTTGTATTTTAGATAACCTTGTATATTACATTAACTATAATTCCAAACCATTCACATGTCAACCTCTGATGAAAACTTCGCTTGCAGAGCTGCATCGTAAATTAGTTGCATCTATTTTGATATATCCAATTAATGTTATTACCACAAGTTGTCACCTCTGCATGATTTGTACCGTGCATTAATCTAATTATAGTGATCGCCGGCCATTGTCTCGTTTCGCTGTTGGAGTCTACTTTTACAGCATCTTAATAGGTTTACTTTTTAACCGACTTCCAAAAAGGAGGGGGTTCTCAATTTGACTGTTTTTTTATATTTTTAAAAATGTTTGTTTCCTTGGAACTTTCGACTGGGTGAATCGATTTTGATGATTCTTTTTTTTTTATTTGATTTTATCCAGTTCTGACATTTTTATGAAGTCGGTTTTTATATTGATAATTATGATTGGTACCAGACACATTTAAAGGTCAAAAACTCGGAGCTTAAATTTCACATAATTTTGAAAAGTGTACCACTTTACACCTAGCCTATTTGGGAGACAGCTAGATTTGAAAACGTGAGGTCGCGGGTTCAAATCTCGGGCCCTTGACCAATGAGCACTTTGGAGTTTATGTACGGATTTTCATACCACTGGCTTTTCGACGTAGGAAAACATCGTGAGACCTGCATATGTATGAAGAAATTCAATGGCACATGTGAATCAACCAACCCGCAACTGGGCCAGCGTGGTGGATATGGTCCAATCGCCTTTTCGGGGTAGGGCCTAAGTCGAGCAGTGGAATATTAAAAGGCCGATTATGCTATGCTATACCATTTTCGTTTCACTTTGTTATCTATAGACAATAGACAATATTTTATTTATAGCAAAAATCCACACACACTTAAAGCTACACACATACCTACCTATAAAAAAAAAAAACTTGGATTTTTGCCACAAACCTATATCTTATTTGTTTCAATAACACTTACCGATGCCCGAAAAGAAAAAAAAGAAATTACTAATATAATAAATAATTATCGCAGTTTAAATAACTAAAAAAACACGCTTTATTGCATTGTAATCGGCCCTTGATAGGTGTGCAAAGTTTCAAATCAATCCGTCGTTTTGAAAGTGGTGAAAATCACGTTCAAAGATTCCGTTACATAGATACATACCAAGCTAATAAAAGCGTGTTTAACAAAACGATTTTACTGCGTTTTTTTTGTTTTTTTTACTGTGAGATATATTTATTTTTGACTTCTGACGTAAACAGAAAAAAAAAAACTAAATAAAACAAGACTAAAGAATAGGACAAAGAATTAAAAAAATACAAAAAAAAAACAATGAAAAAAAAAGACAAAAAGAACAAAACAAAAAAACCAGCAAATTTTATGGGGGTTTTTAAAAATGTTCAATTTATACTTGTTTTTCTTTTTATACAACTGTGTGAAGAGACGAGCAACTCGCTCGCCTGATGTTAGCGCCACGTTAGCCATATTAAAGTGCTCATTGCACTATGTGATTTTAACACACTAATTGCCGTACAGAGTTAGTGTGATTATTTAGTTTCGTGTAATGGCAGATAGACTAATTCAGTGCAATAAATCACAGAATTAAATGGTTTGCTATCGCTCAGTGTAATTTCCACTGTAACAGATCGGTGTCACACAGAATTTTGAATTTTAAAAGATCAAAAATAGTTTCTTAAATACACTTTTGACTCTTACATGCAAAATTTCAGAATGAGAGGCAATTTCATCGCCTACTTTTGATAGAATTAAAAGAGGAGGGGTTCCTTAATTCAGTTTTTTTGTTTGTAACCCCAGAACTACGTCATTTAAGAACCGATTCGGTTTTTTTTTATTGAAAGAATATTCATTCAGGTAGTTCCCATACAAATTCATCAAAATCCGTTCAGTCGCATGGTATTTAAGTCAAATTTACTGAAATAATTGGCCAAGTGCGAGTCGGACTCGTGCACGAAGGGTTCCGTACAATTTTCTATAAAAACGACAAAAAGTCACCCCCTTAAATATTAATTTTATTTTAATTTAATAATTTGTTTTTAAAGTGAATATACAACTAAATATTCTGTTAATATTTCAAGCGTCTACCTGTTGCCGTTATCAATATCGAGCAAAAACGAGCAAAAAAATCACGTTTGTTGTATGGGAGCCCCCTTAAATATTAATTTTATTCTATTTTTTAGTATTTGTTGTTATAGCGGCAACGGAAATACATCATCTGTGAAAATTTCAATTGTCTAACCGTCACAGTTCATGGTATACAGCCTGGTGACAGACGGACGGACGGATAGCGGAGCCTTAGTAATAGGGTCCCGTTTTACCCTTTGGGTACGGAACCCAAAAAAAATATGTCATCCAAGTAAACGAAATTGCTTATTTTGCTTTCTTGTGACTTTTGAAGTCGAATTTTTGTATCGAGAATTATTTTTTTACTTATTAAATCCCACTGCTGGGCAATTTTATTACTAGGTATATTTCTCAGGCTCGATTGCTAGAAAAAAATTCTTAAAAAAATTGCTATATTTTTGTTGCTACCAACCGCCCAACCACCAAATTGATTACGAAGATGAATATTTTTTATTAGGTACATTAAATTTAGAAATTGTTAGTTATCTAAAAATTACCTGTTTACGTATTTACGTAATTTAAATAACAAATATTATTAAAATAGTAAAAACCCTTGCATAACATGCGAGAAGCTGGCAACTTGCCCTAATGCATGATGAAGCGTAATTCTCGGAATGGGAGCCACGGTCCATTGCTTGACCATCCTACGCTTGATTATTCGTCATTCTCATTGAGTGTGAAGAAAAAATGCGTTGGGTAGGTCTGGACTTGGCACGGAAACCAAAGTTCGTCACACTGTCACATCATCATCAGCCAGAAGACGTCCACTGCTGAACATAGGCCTCCCTCTTAGAACGACATCCTGCCGCCTGCATCCACTGGATGACAGCGACTCTCACAATGTTGTCGGTCCATCTAGTGGGAGGCCTACCTACACTTCGTCTTCCGGTTCGTGCCACTCAAGAACCTTTCTTCCCCATCGGTTATCAGTTCAAGCGATGTGGCCTGCCCATTGCCCCTTCAACTTGCAAATTGTAATAGCTATGTCGGTGACTCTGGTTCTTTGGCGAATATCCACGTTATGGATTCTATCACGCAAAGAAACCCCCGAGCATAACTCATAGCCCTCTCCATTGCCCGTTGTGTGACTCGTCACACGCTGTCTACATGAGATAAAAAAGATACTTAAATATAGTTATATAAAATATCAGTGACAGAATCAAAGCAAATTTAAAAGTTGGATTTAATTTCCGCCCGGACCAGTCCGCCCGGCTCGGTGTTCGGCGCGCAACTGTCGTACGTACCGAACGAACCCTTTCTTTGACCGGAAATTTAAACTTTCGTCGACTACCCGCGATTTCAAACTTTGTGAAATTGTTATGTGATGGAATTGATAGCTGCCGGAAATTAGTTCTTGGATTGTTCGTACGACGTGAGTTGATATCGAAATGGATATTTTTATTTGCTTTTATATTAACCTGAAGCTTGAAATATTTAGCCAGCCAATTCCATTCGTGAATATGGGTTTAACTGTTTAAAAGTAGTTTATTAACAACAAAAAGTAAAAGATTTAAGTAAATTGATATACCAAATTGGAAATACTGCATACTGAATGCAAACAATATTTCTACATAATTAATAATTATCAATTAAAAAAACCGACTTTCAGTTCCTCGGATGACATAATATTAAACACTGTTTTAAACTATCACGGTTGTTCACTAAAGTTATATGATTATTTACGGGATATTTACCGTGGTAAGGTTGTGGAAGGAGCTGCCGATATTTCGGCGCAGTTACATGCACCATGTTCACGGGAAGACTGAAGAATCCTTCCACAACCTTACCACGGTAAATATCCCGTAAATAATCATATAACTTTAGTGACATAATATTGTCATCAAAATGACAAACTTTTCCAGTTATTTTGATTTTAAAACTACTAAACCGATTTTGATGAAATTTCTATGGGACCATTCCGAAAGATGTATAAAGTATAAAGTAAATATAAAGTATATATTTTCAATAAAAAAAATAAGAATTTTCCATATCGGTTCATATATGACGGAGTACTGAGATAACAAAGACATAAAAAAACTGATTGGTAACCTCCTCCTTTTTTGAAGTCGGTTAAAAGTAGAGCGAACGGCTGCGTTTTTAACGCACTTCATGACAATGTTATAAACCTTCGCAGCGATTTTATATCAATAAAATAAAATAATATTAAATGTGCGAGCGCATACTGGAAAGAGACCTTTAAAAATATTATTATAAATTCTTCAAAGGTACCAATATTATACTCAGAGAGATCATTTTATAATGGACGGGCCGTCTGGACTTCATCCAACCAAGTCAATATTGATCATCGTAGCCCCTGTCGTTGGATAACATATCTTATATCACTAGCAATAGATACGAAAATCCATAATCATTCAACAAACGAGAATGAGTGTTGCCCGAAAGTTACAATCTGGGTGTCTCCAAATTACGAGTGAATCGGTTTCTTCTAGACCAGCGTGCGCCATCGTAGACCGCATCATCGTTTAACATCAGGCGAGCTGGCGGTCAAAGGCAAGCCTATTTTTTATAAAAAAATGAGAACAAAAAAAAAACAATGGAACGACTTGCCTCCGTCTGTTTTTCCGCAGCGTTACAATCCTGTAGTGTTTCAAGGGTTGATAGGTTATTATTAGTGCTCCATCTTCGGCCGCATCATCTCATTCCATCAGGCAAGATCACGGTCAATCGTTAGCCTAGTCAAACACACAAAATAAACAATGTAATTGGCCCCAAACTGCGTCCGCGCAAACCGTATATCCACCCTTCTTTTTACGTAGGGGTTAAAACTATTCCAAACAGAACCCTACTGCAAACTCTATAATAGCCTATATGACTGTTTTTTTTTTATTGTCCTACTAGCTTTTTTGCCCGCGACTTCGTACGCGTAGATTTTCATATAAACCTTCAATTCTTTTTTCTTCCCTTAATCCGGCCTTGCGCAAAATAACATAGCATATACTTCAATCTGGTCATAGCTAAGCATATTTGTGAAAACTGCATTTAAATCCGTCCGCATTTTTCTTCCAGGGGTGTAGGAGATGTGCGTGAACAAACAAACAAAAATTCTAAAAACTGTTCTTTACATGTTCAGCTGCTTATTTTAAGTCGCCCTGTGTGAAGTATTGATAGAATCATAAAAGTAATAAATAACACCGTCAACAGTTTTCAAATCAAAAAGATAATGTGACCACAGTGCAGAGCATGTTTTGAAATTTTCTTTTTGTCTAAACCATTAAAAGTATATTTCCGGCCAGTTTCGCTGGCCACGGAACCCTGACATAATGCTTGTCTTTACACGCTCTTGGCTAGTTATTTCTTATTTCGCGTGCATTTGTATGTATACCTTGATTAAAAAGCCATGAAATGGAACTACTCTATTTATCTGTTAAAATATCACAGTAAAATAAAATTATTTCTATATTCTTATTCTTATTGCAAATATACACTGTATTCTTCTAAAAGCTAAGTTTATATACCCTGCACAAAGGGTGCAGCAATGAATTATGTAGTGGCCTGTTCACAAAACCAGACCACAGACATAAACATATAAATTTAAGTATAGTTAAATCTATTACATAAATATTATATATACTATTCAAACTTAACCTAGGGTGAAGTAATTTTACAAAACAAAAAAAAACATACTTAGTGTGATAGGTTACTTAATTATATATGAGATGATACAAAACTTATGACGCTACTTTCTTAACTATTTATAAATCGATATTTATTTTCTAATTATAATTTTCTAAAATGTATCGTCGAAAAAATCTTTTATCTCGTAATAACATTTTTGGGTTAGAAACTTACGAAGTTGGTTCTGGTTTTTTTTTATTATTTCTTTCTTTCTTTATTGCGTCCGGAATTTTGTTGTATAGGTTTATTTTCATGTACAAAGGGCCTTTTTTGAATACTTCTATTCGCGGGACTGTATTAAAATAGGATGCGGTATATTTTGTGTTTTAAATGCTAACATAGAATAAAACCATGAGAATGTAATATGGAGCTTGGAGCTTCCCGGTGTGGTACTGGATGTAGATGCGACCTGGGCTATAGGGACAACGTCATGTATGCGGTCGGCTGGTCTGCCAGCACATCGAGTGATGACGTCATCTGCTGCGAAGCAATGATGGTCTGCGTGCTGTTCGGTAGGCGGCTGGTCCAAATCATGCGTAAAAAGTCTTCTGGAACTCCGGGGCCTGCTAGGTGTCGTAGATGACGTAAGAATTGAGAAGGCTTACGATCACCTAGCTCCTTGTGTGTTAAAAGTTGCTGTACCTTTTTTTCTCTTGATGCGGACAAACGTTTAATTAGCTCCAGCTTGAGTTTTTCGTACTTCTCGGTCACAGGCGGATTGACGATGATGTCTTCGACTTCAGCTGCGTATTGCGGGTCAAGTTGTCTAATCACATAGTAGAACTTGGTGCTATCTGCAGTGATGTTGGAAATCGCGAATTGGCCTTCGATCTGGGCGAACCAAATCGCCGGCTTCTCGGGCCAAAACGGTGGAATTCGCACGCCAACTCGGAATACATTGTCATCATCTTTATTCTTCGTGTCAGCCGCAGTGCTATCAGTACGATCTAGCGGCATTCTGACCTTTGTCGGTGGTGTACGGTCCATTCAGTGGTCACCAATTATAGTGGATTTGTACTATTTATATAGAAGGAGAGGGTTAAGCTACCGACAATGGAAGAAAATAGCTGAGTCCGAAAGAAATTATAAATTTAATGCAAAGACAAATCTTAGACAAATCTTAGAAAAAGCGAATGACAATTCCATTTGAAAATCGGTGTTCTTTTATTTTTTTTCTTTTCGCGCCCCAGCGCCACACGTCGTGGAAAATTGGAATGAAATTCACGAAGGTTGGCGCAAGGAGTATGAGTACGCCACACTCCTACTCCATGCACTGGAATGAATCTCCAAAGAGGTTGTAAGGCCTATAACATGCTTGATCTACACGTTCATTCATCTAAGAAGGTTAAGGAACCTTCTTTAAATTTAAACTGATTAACCGAATAACAGTTGACAGTTTCAAAATTTTAATGGCTATGTCAATAACATTCTCTTTACTTTGGATCTCCTTGCTTGAGGCTATGTGACGATCCTCATATTACGTTTCGGGTAACGAAGAAATAAACCATTGATTTTTATTTTCGTTTATGTAAAAATAAAGAATTAAAATAAATGATATAAGATAGCCTATGTTTTAATCTGGTAATTTCTAAGCATATTCGTGAAAACCGCATTTAAATCCGTCCAGTGGTTTAGGAGATGTGCGCGGACAAACAAACAAACAAACAAACAGACAAAAATTCTAAAAACTGTCCTATCGTGTTCAGCTGCTTATTTTAAGACGACCTGTGTGATTTTTTTTTTGTTATCTCGCAATTACAGATTTTTTTATCTCTACGTTTTTATTATATGTATAGATTAAAATGTAGTAATATATATAGCTGATTAATAAAAACAAAATTAAAATCTGAATAAAAATAAGCTTTAAATATCATTCTAGACAGAGAATTAACAGCAAATTATGACGTCACAATACAATACAATAACTCTTTATTAAAAACCACAAAAACAAGGATAACATTATAAACTACAGTAATTATCTAGGCTTTTAACAGGCGGCCTTATCGCTTAAAGCGACTTCGCGTCACTTCACTGTACGCTATATAAATTCTGTTTTGACAAGTATGGCGCACACAGGCGTGACTTATTTTTTTATTTTGTGGGAAACGGGCAGAGTTTACTCTATCAAAAACTTTAAACGCTTATACAGAGTATATCAGAACATTAATAACCATTTTACATTATTTTTTTTTCATGATCATCATCTGCTAGAAGACGTCCACTGCTGAAGATAGGCCTCCCCCTTTGACCTCCACACTGAACGACATCCTGCCATCTGCATCCACTGGATGCCCGCGACTCTCACAATGTCGTCGGTCCATCTAGTGGGAGGCCTACCTACGCTGCGTCTTCCGGTTCGCGGTCTCCACTCAAGAACCTTTCTTTCTTATTTTTTCATTAAACATTATTATATTTACCTAAATTCTTAATCAAAGCTATTAGTTTCAATGATATAAACATTAGTCATCTACCCTATTACCCGAATTAACAATGTTATTAGCGTATTTTTACGATGACATATTTTACGTAAAAATTTTAATATACATGTACTTGATTATCAAGGCATAGGTATTATCCAGGTTTTCCTCTCGTTCGTCTCAATAGTGTTCCATTTTAATTCGTTCCAGCAGCGCCGGCGCCGCTCCGTTGTATCAAACTAACAATTTACATAGGAATATCATTTGCCAGCCACCGGACTAAGTAAGGTCGCAGTCACATTGCTCCACAGCAAAATGTACTCAACAGCAAAAAGTTATGTCCAATCTTTGATCATATATTTCTGTAGATGCACTGTTGTCGCCTAAAATATGGCACCGGCAAAACAAGGCATGAACAAGTAATATGTCTTGTTTCGCTCTCATTCGTTCTAACGTTTTTGCGCTTTATTGTAATTCATTAGGCTTCATTTTTCAATACTTATACTTTTTCTCGACAAGTGTTGTTTCATTTCTGATTTTTCTATAAGTCAGAATTTTTTATTGGGGACAATTTTTTGTTCGATTTTGCATGGAACTGTGCATCTACAGAAATAAAAAAGGCAGAACTGAACCATATTAAAATGTGACCACATAAGAAGTACCAGCTTTCAAATAAAAAAAAAAACATCAGAATCGGTTTACCCAGTAAGTTCTGAAATAACAAACATAAAAAAAACAGTCGAATTGAGAACCTACTCCTTTTTGGAAGTCAGTTAAAATAGAGACGATGTACTGGCAAAACTAGTGTCTAGTTCTTATAATGGTTCCCAGTCGTGCAACTGTGCAGTGCGGATGTCACGCTTCTGAGCTGTGTAATGTGAATGCGCCCTTATGAGAAGGTCGGCTAACTGACATAACTGATGTTGACTTACACTTGAACCGCAACAGTTTGGATTCTGTTTTGATGACAAACGGCGGCAATTGTGTGGAGTGGTGTACAAGAGTACGAGGAGTAAGCGTTTATGAACGATCTAAGGCCCGGTGTCGACTTACGTGACCCTACTACAATCACATGGCTATTTAACACGCATTTACATTTGTATTTATTAGTTTCACTTGTAACTAAATATATAGTCACTGCTTGTAACTAACGTACTAAAAAAACAAATCTTGAAAATAATTTAAACCTATCGATCAGTTTTTTTACCGACTTCCAAAAAGGAGGAGGTTCTCAATTCAACTGTTTTTTTTTTTAATGTTTGTTACCGTAGAACTTTTGGCTATGGGTAATCCGATTTTCATGATATTTTTTTTATTTGAAAGCTGGTGCTTGCCGTGTGGTCCCATTTCAATTCGGTCCAGTTCTGTTATTTTTATGAAGTTGGTTTTTTTACATTGATAATTATTCAAAATAAACCAGAACGTTGAAAGCCATTCCTCTTATCGCAAAGTTATTAAAGTGTTACAAAGGAAGTATCCAAAATTTAATTAGAATAAGGGATGTTAAACCAAAATCAAAGATTCGCCTCGAGACATATCAATTCTTACTCGCCCCTATCTCGAACTAAACTTGAGAAACGTTGAACTTCTCAATTATCTTCAAAAGGAAGACAAATAGACTAAAAGTTTATCAAGTGGTACATTGAAAAGGATATAACCATTAATTGTTGAGCTTTGCGCGCCTTAAAAACAAAAATTAATAATAATTATCTCAATAAAAGAAAAAACACGCTTTAAAATCGCTAATCCTGAAGATCGTGGTAAAGATAATGGGACAAACTATTTAAATTATTGCATTGTCATCGGTCCTTAATAAGTGTGCAAAGTTTCAAATCAATCCGACGTTTTGAAAGGGGTGAAAATCACGTTCAAAGATTCCGTTGCGTATATACATATCAAGGCAATAAAAGCGTGTTAAAAATAAACAATATTAGGATATTCGACAGGTATATAATTTGTTAAAAATAACATTCATAAGTAAAAATTCATAAATAAACTGAAGTAGAATAGAATAGAAAACTCTTTATTGTTTACACCAAAAAATACATACGTACATAGTAACATATAAAACAACTTAAAACTAGTGAAACAATTGGCGGCCTTATCGCTATAAGCGATCTTTTCCAGGCAACCTTATGTTGAAGTAATTATTTAAATTGGCTGATAAACTTCTCACATGCCTAGTAACGGCAAAATAGAAGTACTAAATATAAAATACCTAAGACCAGTGTATATAACCCAATTTTTTGTGAATAAATTCATTTCATTTCCGGTTAACAGCCGGCATTATGCTGAGTTGGGGCCGATTTATAACTTTATCTTATCACATATCTTATAATATTTTTTTTAACGTAGTTGGTCACAAATAATCTTTTCTTATTTCTTTCTTTATTCTAGATCAGGGGTCTCCAAACTACGGCCCGCGGGCCAAATCCGGCCCGCCACTGCCATCAATCCGGCCCGCGACAGGAATTGAAACTCGCGGAAGTGTCGGTGATTCAGCCCTGTGGATCTGATAAAATTAACAACTGATATGACTGGTCTTAGAAATTCAGACAATTCCAAACATTTACTGCACAAGGACTGAAGACTGTAGCTGAAATAGATAGTACCTAGAACCGTACATAGTATCACTACTCGACACTAGATGTAGTTACGTGTCACAATACACAATCAATAGTAATTGAAATGGAATAAAAGCCTTGCTTAGGTGGGCAGAAAAATTAAAATTGTTACGGCCCTTGCAACATACCGAAAAAAATAATATGGCCCCAAAAAAAAAAAAAAATTATGGCTTCAAAGTTTGGAGACCCCTGTTCTAGATCAACTATCTTGCACAGTATTCTGCACTTCTCCGATAAGGGATCAGCCAGTACAATGTTACACCAAACATCTTTATATGATGACTTCTTTTTCCGACGAATGTAGTGTGTCGGAAAAAAGTGTGTAAAAGTGTAGAAGCGGAGATACAATAGAGATTCGTCAGCAAAACAGTTTTGAAGATGGACTCCCGTAACGCCATGACGCAGCGCGCGCGTCTATCGCTCTGAGCACAGAAAATAACCTGTTTATTTACTTCTCTTTTCTGTGGCTCTTAGCGTACCGTAAAGTATCGTTGTGGGGGAAGGGACTTTTGATTACGTCACGTTTGTTTAAAGTTGAACTACTGTTTATGTATATCAACTGTGCCGTCGGTGCGGATCCCGCTTGTAATTACCGCACGTCTGCCCGTCAATATGTCCGTTCTATTGTCACTTGTGAGAGCTGTAAATGGAAACGTGAGCTCGATCGGGTTTCAGGTGTTTCTAGGGAATACAGGTCGAACGTCATGGACTATGAGAAGAGACTTTAAAATGCTTAACTGCTCAGAGTTATACGATTATTACGGGAAGACTGCAGAATGCGGGTAGTTGGCCGTAAAGTTCAAAGTTAGGTACAGACAAAACGAACTACCCTCATTCTCGCGATTAAAAATGCGATAAAAAAATAATAGAGTGACAAATAATCAGACAGGCAACTAAATTTGAATTTGAATTATACTTAAAAAGTATCTGTATTTAAGTCCAGTTTAATTTGTTCGAATGCTGTCTGTGCTTACAGCGAAGCCAACATTACAAATTACTGTTATCTGTTGTACAGAATAGATTTAAAAATAAAATCGGTCAAGTGCGAGACGTATTCGCGCACGAAGGGTTCCGTACTATGATCTATAAAAACGGCAAATAATCTCGTGTGTTGTATTCCTTAAATATTTGTTTTATTTTAATTTAATTATTTATTTTTAAAGCGAATATGTAACTAAATATTCTGTGAATATTTCAAGCGTCTACCTGTTGCCGTTATCAATATCGACCAAAAACGAGCAAAAAAATCACGTTTGTTGTATGGGAGCCCCCTTAAATGTTTATTTTATTCTGTTTTTTAGTATTTGTTGTTATAGCGGCAACAGAAATACATCATCTGTGGAAATTTCAACCGTCCAACTATCACGGTTCATGAGATACAGCCTGGTGACAGACAGATAGACAGACGGACGGACAGCGGAGTCTTAGAAATAGGGTCCCGTTTTACCCTTTGGGTAAGAAACCCTAAAAACTATGCTACAGTACCTAATATATTATACTAGGTATTGTCACTTAAAAAGTTTAAACAAGCTTAAATTTTTGTATAGAAGACATCAGGATTCTGATGAATCTAATCGTTAAGCAGATTGATGGCGCGACTCGTAGAAGCATACCAAGCAGTGTCGGTATTATTAATCACACCACACACACATCATCAGCCAGTAAACATCTACTGCTGAACAACGTCCTCCCTCTTAGAGAGGGTGTAATATTAATGATAGTTTAAAACGAGTCAGTCTTTAAGCACTTTTTCGAATACTATTTGTATATTCAGGCCCAAGTTGGTGTTGCAACAGGGCTTTTACATTATTTTTGTTTGTATCAGTGAAAACATATTTTTGGCTTTTGTGTAACTGTTTATCTCATATCTACTGTGTTGATTAGCAGCTGTTTGTTTTCCATGTAAAATAAAATAAATAAAATAAAATATATAATGAGTGGAATACAACCCTTAATTATTTTTTTAATCCAAAAATCAATTTTAGTACTTATAACCTGTCCCTGTATAAGCTTGCCTTTCACGTCGTGCAATGCGTGCAGGTTACCGTTTTCCCACAGCCGATAACTCACGTTACGATCACAGAAGGTGACGGCGCTAGGTCTGGCCACAGTAAGTGGCCACTTGAGTGGGAACGTCTGGGGGCGGTGGTCTCCTGGTTGACCAACCGCGTGTGTAGTGGACATGAACATCCGTTGGGCGGTAGCTACGTACTTGGGCAAATAAAATAGTATGTACGAGTACCCTGTTGTCTACGTAACCAAAATAGTTGATTGAATCAGGCATTACTTTGCGGAGTCCGGATTATTATGTAGCTACTAAAATAGTCATGGAAGAGCCCTATGTTCGATTGCAAGTTTCTACCAGCAAGCCAAATTTTCGGATAAATAAATGAGAACTTTCAGCTTTGGAACTTGCGAAGGCTATAATATATTCATATATTCGAACTAGCCAAGTCAGACCTTAGGCTTCAATATATTATCCTAAGTTTTTTTTTTCTATATTCGATGTATCTATTTATGTCCCTAAAGCCAATTCGATTACCTACATATTAGAGCTTTTATATAGATATATACAAACCCTCAAATCCGATTAAAAACAAATAAAAGCCAATTCTATAGATTACATTAATTTTTGCTAATAACAGGACAAACCGGCACTTTTTTTATTTTCAGTGAAAATAACTCTGGAGCAGTTATGAGTGAGAAATATTTTTTGCTACATTTGATGCATCTATTTATGTCCCTTTTTAGTTCCAAAACCAGTTTTGGCGGCCCGCGCGGAGGCCGCGGGATACACATAGCTCGGCGCGTACGCACGTCTCAACCGGGGCCCACTAGGACTCAGCGCGATTTGACGTCCGTGTGTTTTGAGAAGACCGGAGTCAACGTTGAACTCCACAAATTGAACTTCGTTAAAAGACGTGCGAATTTCACTCTGTTACGGCGCGATCGGATATTTTCCTTGAGTTGAAGGTATCAACGAAAATCGTTCGGGTGTGTTTTGTATAGCCCGCGAGTGTTAAATTCAGTGTTAGGACACTTTGAACATTATTTGTGAAGTGTTAGGACACTTTGAACATTATTTGTGAAGTGTTGGGATCCGAGGACGGTCACTGGACAAGGAAAGCCGCAGCTGAAGTTTGGGCCAAAACAGGTGACAGGATCATCAGCCGTCCTCTGGTAGGAATTCCAACCGTCTTTTTTTCAGTTTCCTAACTCCGCGTATCGCGGATATGCACGAACCGTTTTGGGTTCGTACATTTTGGTAGCAGAGCGTGGTTTTAAATACCACATCATTGTGGCTGTGGTTATTTTCGGTGAAAATAACTCTGGAGCAGTTATAATTGGAGTTTTTTTTGTTGCAATATTCGATGTATATATTTATGTCCCTAAAGCCAATTCTATAGATAACGTTGATTTTTGATAACCACAGGACAAACCGGCACTTTTTTATTTTCAGTGAAAATGACTCTGGAGCAGTTATGAGTAAGAAATATTTTTTGCTACATTTGATGTATCTATTTATGTCCCTAAAGCCAATTCTATAGATAACATTGATTTTTGCTAATAACAGGACAACCCGTTTTTTTTTTTTTTTTTCAGTGAAAATAACTCTGGAGCAGTTATGAATGAGAAATATTTTTTTGCTATATTTGATGTATCTATTTATGTCCCTAAAGCCAATTCTATAGATTACACTGATTTTTGCTAATAACAGGACAAACCGAAACTTTTTTATTTTCAGTGAAAATAACTCTGGGAGCAGATATCGAGCGAGAAATATTTTTTGCTATATTCGATGTATCTATTTATGTCCCTAAAGCCAATTCTATAGATAACATTGATTTTTGCTAATAACAGGACAAACCGGCACTTTTTTATTTTCAGTGAAAATAACTCTGGCTGGAGCAGTTATGAGTGAGTTTTTTTTGTTGTGATATTCGATGTATCTATTTATGCCCCTAAAGCCAATTCTATAAGTTACATTGATTTTTGCTAATAACAGGACAAACCGGCACTTTTTTATTTTCAGTGAAAATAACTCTGGCTGGAGCAGTTATGAGTGAGTTCTTTTTGTTGTGATATTCGATGTATCTATTTATGCCCCTAAAGCCAATTCTATAAGTTACATTGATTTTTGCTAATAACAGGACAAACCGGCACTTTTTTATTTTCAGTGAAAATAACTCTGGCTGGAGCAGTTATGAGCGAGTTTTTTTTGTTGTGATATTCGATGTATCTATTTATGCCCCTAAAGCCAATTCTATAAGTTACATTGATTTTTGCTAATAACAGGACACACCGGCACTTTTTTATTTTCAGTGAAAATAACTCTGGCTGGAGCAGTTATGAGTGAGTTTTTTTTTGTTGTGATGTTCGATGTATCTATTTATGCCCCTAAAGCCAATTCTATAAGTTACATTGACTTTTGCTAATAACAGGACAAACCGGCACTTTTTTATTTTCAGTGAAAATAACTCTGGCTGGAGCAGTTATGAGCGAGTTTTTTTTGTTGTGATATTCGATGTATCTATTTATGCCCCTAAAGCCAATTCTATAAGTTACATTGATTTTTGCTAATAACAGGACAAACCGGCACTTTTTTATTTTCAGTGAAAATAACTCTGGCTGGAGCAGTTATGAGTGAGTTTTTTTTGTTGTGATATTCGATGTATCTATTTATGCCCCTAAAGCCAATTCTATAAGTTACATTGACTTTTGCTAATAACAGGACAAACAAGCACTTTTTTATTTTCAGTGAAAATAACTCTGGCTGGAGCAGTTATGAGTGAGTTTTTTTTGTTGTGATATTCGATGTATCTATTTATGCCCCTAAAGCCAATTCTATAAGTTCCATTGATTTTTGCTAATAACAGGACAAACCGGCACTTTTTTATTTTCAGTGAAAATAACTCTGGCTGGAGCAGTTATGAGTGAGTTTTTTTTGTTGTGATATTCGATGTATCTATTTATGCCCCTAAAGCCAATTCTATAAGTTACATTGATTTTTGGTAATAACAGGACAAACCGGCACTTTTTTATTTTCAGTGAAAATAACTCTGGCTGGAGCAGTTATGAGTGAGTTTTTTTTGTTGTGATATTCGATGTATCTATTTATGCCCCTAAAGCCAATTCTATAAGTTACATTGATTTTTGCTAATAACAGGACAAACCGGCACTTTTTTATTTTCAGTGAAAATAACTCTGGCTGGAGCAGTTATGAGTGAGTTTTTTTTGTTGTGATATTCGATGTATCTATTTATGCCCCTAAAGCCAATTCTATAAGTTACATTGATTTTTGCTAATAACAGGACAAACCGGCACTTTTTTATTTTCAGTGAAAATAACTCTGGCTGGAGCAGTTATGAGTGAGTTTTTTTTGTTGTGATATTCGATGTATCTATTTATGCCCCTAAAGCCAATTCTATAAGTTACATTGACTTTTGCTAATAACAGGACAAACAAGCACTTTTTTATTTTCAGTGAAAATAACTCTGGCTGGAGCAGTTATGAGTGAGTTTTTTTTGTTGTGATATTCGATGTATCTATTTATGCCCCTAAAGCCAATTCTATAAGTTCCATTGATTTTTGCTAATAACAGGACAAACCGGCACTTTTTTATTTTCAGTGAAAATAACTCTGGCTGGAGCAGTTATGAGTGAGTTTTTTTTGTTGTGATATTCGATGTATCTATTTATGCCCCTAAAGCCAATTCTATAAGTTACATTGATTTTTGGTAATAACAGGACAAACCGGCACTTTTTTATTTTCAGTGAAAATAACTCTGGCTGGAGCAGTTATGAGTGAGTTTTTTTTGTTGTGATATTCGATGTATCTATTTATGCCCCTAAAGCCAATTCTATAAGTTACATTGATTTTTGCTAATAACAGGACAAACCGGCACTTTTTTATTTTCAGTGAAAATAACTCTGGCTGGAGCAGTTATGAGTGAGTTTTTTTTGTTGTGATATTCGATGTATCTATTTATGCCCCTAAAGCCAATTCTATAAGTTACATTGATTTTTGCTAATAACAGGACAAACCGGCACTTTTTTATTTTCAGTGAAAATAACTCTGGCTGGAGCAGTTATGAGTGAGTTTTTTTTGTTGTGATATTCGATGTATCTATTTATGCCCCTAAAGCCAATTCTATAAGTTACATTGACTTTTGCTAATAACAGGACAAACAAGCACTTTTTTATTTTCAGTGAAAATAACTCTGGCTGGAGCAGTTATGAGTGAGTTTTTTTTGTTGTGATATTCGATGTATCTATTTATGCCCCTAAAGCCAATTCTATAAGTTACATTGATTTTTGCTAATAACAGGACAAACCGGCACTTTTTTATTTTCAGTGAAAATAACTCTGGCTGGAGCAGTTATGAGCGAGTTTTTTTTGTTGTGATATTCGATGTATCTATTTATGCCCCTAAAGCCAATTCTATAAGTTACATTGACTTTTGCTAATAACAGGACAAACAAGCACTTTTTTATTTTCAGTGAAAATAACTCTGGCTGGAGCAGTTATGAGTGAGTTTTTTTTGTTGTGATATTCGATGTATCTATTTATGCCCCTAAAGCCAATTCTATAAGTTACATTGATTTTTGCTAATAACAGGACAAACCGGCACTTTTTTATTTTCAGTGAAAATAACTCTGGCTGGAGCAGTTATGAGCGAGTTTTTTTTGTTGTGATATTCGATGTATCTATTTATGCCCCTAAAGCCAATTCTATAAGTTACATTGATTTTTGCTAATAACAGGACAAACCGGCACTTTTTTATTTTCAGTGAAAATAACTCTGGCTGGAGCAGTTATGAGCGAGTTTTTTTTGTTGTGATATTCGATGTATCTATTTATGCCCCTAAAGCCAATTCTATAAGTTACATTGATTTTTGCTAATAACAGGACAAACCGGCACTTTTTTATTTTCAGTGAAAATAACTCTGGCTGGAGCAGTTATGAGCGAGTTTTTTTTGTTGTGATATTCGATGTATCTATTTATGCCCCTAAAGCCAATTCTATAAGTTACATTGATTTTTGCTAATAACAGGACAAACCGGCACTTTTTTATTTTCAGTGAAAATAACTCTGGCTGGAGCAGTTATGAGCGAGTTTTTTTTGTTGTGATATTCGATGTATCTATTTATGCCCCTAAAGCCAATTCTATAAGTTACATTGATTTTTGCTAATAACAGGACAAACCGGCACTTTTTTATTTTCAGTGAAAATAACTCTGGCTGGAGCAGTTATGAGCGAGTTTTTTTTGTTGTGATATTCGATGTATCTATTTATGCCCCTAAAGCCAATTCTATAAGTTACATTGATTTTTGCTAATAACAGGACAAACCGGCACTTTTTTATTTTCAGTGAAAATAACTCTGGCTGGAGCAGTTATGAGCGAGTTTTTTTTGTTGTGATATTCGATGTATCTATTTATGCCCCTAAAGCCAATTCTATAAGTTACATTGATTTTTGCTAATAACAGGACAAACCGGCACTTTTTATTTTCAGTGAAAATAACTCTGGCTGGAGCAGTTATGAGCGAGTTTTTTTTGTTGTGATATTCGATGTATCTATTTATGCCTCTAAAGCCAATTCTATAAGTTACATTGATTTTTGCTAATAACAGGACAAACCGGCACTTTTTTATTTTCTGTGAAAATAACTCTGGCTGGAGCAGTTATGAGCGAGTTTTTTTTGTTGTGATATTCGATGTATCTATTTATGTCCCTAAAGCCAATTCTATAAGTTACATTGATTTTTGCTAATAACAGGACAAACCGGCACTTTTTTATTTTCAGTGAAAATAACTCTGGCTGGAGCAGTTATGAGCGAGTTTTTTTTGTTGTGATATTCGATGTATCTATTTATGCCCCTAAAGCCAATTCTATAAGTTACATTGATTTTTGCTAATAACAGGACAAACCGGCACTTTTTTATTTTCAGTGAAAATAACTCTGGCTGGAGCAGTTATGAGCGAGTTTTTTTTGTTGTGATATTCGATGTATCTATTTATGCCCCTAAAGCCAATTCTATAAGTTACATTGATTTTTGCTAATAACAGGACAAACCGGCACTTTTTTATTTTCAGTGAAAATAACTCTGGCTGGAGCAGTTATGAGTGAGTTTTTTTTGTTGTGATATTCGATGTATCTATTTATGCCCCTAAAGCCAATTCTATAGGTTACATTGATTTTTGCTAATAACAGGACAAACCGGCACTTTTTTATTTTCAGTGAAAATAACTCTGGCTGGAGCAGTTATGAGTGAGTTTTTTTTGTTGTGATATTCGATGTATCTATTTATGCCCCTAAAGCCAATTCTATAAGTTACATTGACTTTTGCTAATAACAGGACAAACAAGCACTTTTTTATTTTCAGTGAAAATAACTCTGGCTGGAGCAGTTATGAGTGAGTTTTTTTCGTTGTGATATTCGATGTATCTATTTATGCCCCTAAAGCCAATTCTATAAGTTACATTGATTTTTGCTAATAACAGGACAAACCGGCACTTTTTTATTTTCAGTGAAAATAACTCTGGCTGGAGCAGTTATGAGCGAGTTTTTTTTGTTGTGATATTCGATGTATCTATTTATGCCCCTAAAGCCAATTCTATAAGTTACATTGACTTTTGCTAATAACAGGACAAACAAGCACTTTTTTATTTTCAGTGAAAATAACTCTGGCTGGAGCAGTTATGAGTGAGTTTTTTTTGTTGTGATATTCGATGTATCTATTTATGCCCCTAAAGCCAATTCTATAAGTTACATTGATTTTTGCTAATAACAGGACAAACCGGCACTTTTTTATTTTCAGTGAAAATAACTCTGGCTGGAGCAGTTATGAGCGAGTTTTTTTTGTTGTGATATTCGATGTATCTATTTATGCCCCTAAAGCCAATTCTATAAGTTACATTGATTTTTGCTAATAACAGGACAAACCGGCACTTTTTTATTTTCAGTGAAAATAACTCTGGCTGGAGCAGTTATGAGCGAGTTTTTTTTGTTGTGATATTCGATGTATCTATTTATGCCCCTAAAGCCAATTCTATAAGTTACATTGATTTTTGCTAATAACAGGACAAACCGGCACTTTTTTATTTTCAGTGAAAATAACTCTGGCTGGAGCAGTTATGAGCGAGTTTTTTTTGTTGTGATATTCGATGTATCTATTTATGCCCCTAAAGCCAATTCTATAAGTTACATTGATTTTTGCTAATAACAGGACAAACCGGCACTTTTTTATTTTCAGTGAAAATAACTCTGGCTGGAGCAGTTATGAGCGAGTTTTTTTTGTTGTGATATTCGATGTATCTATTTATGCCCCTAAAGCCAATTCTATAAGTTACATTGATTTTTGCTAATAACAGGACAAACCGGCACTTTTTTATTTTCAGTGAAAATAACTCTGGCTGGAGCAGTTATGAGCGAGTTTTTTTTGTTGTGATATTCGATGTATCTATTTATGCCCCTAAAGCCAATTCTATAAGTTACATTGATTTTTGCTAATAACAGGACAAACCGGCACTTTTTTATTTTCAGTGAAAATAACTCTGGCTGGAGCAGTTATGAGCGAGTTTTTTTTGTTGTGATATTCGATGTATCTATTTATGCCCCTAAAGCCAATTCTATAAGTTACATTGATTTTTGCTAATAACAGGACAAACCGGCACTTTTTATTTTCAGTGAAAATAACTCTGGCTGGAGCAGTTATGAGCGAGTTTTTTTTGTTGTGATATTCGATGTATCTATTTATGCCCCTAAAGCCAATTCTATAAGTTACATTGATTTTTGCTAATAACAGGACAAACCGGCACTTTTTTATTTTCTGTGAAAATAACTCTGGCTGGAGCAGTTATGAGCGAGTTTTTTTTGTTGTGATATTCGATGTATCTATTTATGTCCCTAAAGCCAATTCTATAAGTTACATTGATTTTTGCTAATAACAGGACAAACCGGCACTTTTTTATTTTCAGTGAAAATAACTCTGGCTGGAGCAGTTATGAGCGAGTTTTTTTTGTTGTGATATTCGATGTATCTATTTATGCCCCTAAAGCCAATTCTATAAGTTACATTGATTTTTGCTAATAACAGGACAAACCGGCACTTTTTTATTTTCAGTGAAAATAACTCTGGCTGGAGCAGTTATGAGCGAGTTTTTTTTGTTGTGATATTCGATGTATCTATTTATGCCCCTAAAGCCAATTCTATAAGTTACATTGATTTTTGCTAATAACAGGACAAACCGGCACTTTTTTATTTTCAGTGAAAATAACTCTGGCTGGAGCAGTTATGAGCGAGTTTTTTTTGTTGTGATATTCGATGTATCTATTTATGCCCCTAAAGCCAATTCTATAAGTTACATTGATTTTTGCTAATAACAGGACAAACCGGCACTTTTTTATTTTCAGTGAAAATAACTCTGGCTGGAGCAGTTATGAGCGAGTTTTTTTTGTTGTGATATTCGATGTATCTATTTATGCCCCTAAAGCCAATTCTATAAGTTACATTGATTTTTGCTAATAACAGGACAAACCGGCACTTTTTTATTTTCAGTGAAAATAACTCTGGCTGGAGCAGTTATGAGCGAGTTTTTTTTGTTGTGATATTCGATGTATCTATTTATGCCCCTAAAGCCAATTCTATAAGTTACATTGATTTTTGCTAATAACAGGACAAACCGGCACTTTTTTATTTTCAGTGAAAATAACTCTGGCTGGAGCAGTTATGAGCGAGTTTTTTTTGTTGTGATATTCGATGTATCTATTTATGCCCCTAAAGCCAATTCTATAAGTTACATTGATTTTTGCTAATAACAGGACAAACCGGCACTTTTTTATTTTCAGTGAAAATAACTCTGGCTGGAGCAGTTATGAGCGAGTTTTTTTTGTTGTGATATTCGATGTATCTATTTATGCCCCTAAAGCCAATTCTATAAGTTACATTGATTTTTGCTAATAACAGGACAAACCGGCACTTTTTTATTTTCAGTGAAAATAACTCTGGCTGGAGCAGTTATGAGCGAGTTTTTTTTGTTGTGATATTCGATGTATCTATTTATGCCCCTAAAGCCAATTCTATAAGTTACATTGATTTTTGCTAATAACAGGACAAACCGGCACTTTTTATTTTCAGTGAAAATAACTCTGGCTGGAGCAGTTATGAGCGAGTTTTTTTTGTTGTGATATTCGATGTATCTATTTATGCCCCTAAAGCCAATTCTATAAGTTACATTGATTTTTGCTAATAACAGGACAAACCGGCACTTTTTTATTTTCTGTGAAAATAACTCTGGCTGGAGCAGTTATGAGCGAGTTTTTTTTGTTGTGATATTCGATGTATCTATTTATGTCCCTAAAGCCAATTCTATAAGTTACATTGATTTTTGCTAATAACAGGACAAACCGGCACTTTTTTATTTTCAGTGAAAATAACTCTGGCTGGAGCAGTTATGAGCGAGTTTTTTTTGTTGTGATATTCGATGTATCTATTTATGCCCCTAAAGCCAATTCTATAAGTTACATTGATTTTTGCTAATAACAGGACAAACCGGCACTTTTTTATTTTCAGTGAAAATAACTCTGGCTGGAGCAGTTATGAGCGAGTTTTTTTTGTTGTGATATTCGATGTATCTATTTATGCCCCTAAAGCCAATTCTATAAGTTACATTGATTTTTGCTAATAACAGGACAAACCGGCACTTTTTTATTTTCAGTGAAAATAACTCTGGCTGGAGCAGTTATGAGCGAGTTTTTTTTGTTGTGATATTCGATGTATCTATTTATGCCCCTAAAGCCAATTCTATAAGTTACATTGATTTTTGCTAATAACAGGACAAACCGGCACTTTTTATTTTCAGTGAAAATAACTCTGGCTGGAGCAGTTATGAGCGAGTTTTTTTTGTTGTGATATTCGATGTATCTATTTATGCCTCTAAAGCCAATTCTATAAGTTACATTGATTTTTGCTAATAACAGGACAAACCGGCACTTTTTTATTTTCTGTGAAAATAACTCTGGCTGGAGCAGTTATGAGCGAGTTTTTTTTGTTGTGATATTCGATGTATCTATTTATGTCCCTAAAGCCAATTCTATAAGTTACATTGATTTTTGCTAATAACAGGACAAACCGGCACTTTTTTATTTTCAGTGAAAATAACTCTGGCTGGAGCAGTTATGAGCGAGTTTTTTTTGTTGTGATATTCGATGTATCTATTTATGCCCCTAAAGCCAATTCTATAAGTTACATTGATTTTTGCTAATAACAGGACAAACCGGCACTTTTTTATTTTCAGTGAAAATAACTCTGGCTGGAGCAGTTATGAGCGAGTTTTTTTTGTTGTGATATTCGATGTATCTATTTATGCCCCTAAAGCCAATTCTATAAGTTACATTGATTTTTGCTAATAACAGGACAAACCGGCACTTTTTTATTTTCAGTGAAAATAACTCTGGCTGGAGCAGTTATGAGTGAGTTTTTTTTGTTGTGATATTCGATGTATCTATTTATGCCCCTAAAGCCAATTCTATAGGTTACATTGATTTTTGCTAATAACAGGACAAACCGGCACTTTTTTATTTTCAGTGAAAATAACTCTGGCTGGAGCAGTTATGAGTGAGTTTTTTTTGTTGTGATATTCGATGTATCTATTTATGCCCCTAAAGCCAATTCTATAAGTTACATTGACTTTTGCTAATAACAGGACAAACAAGCACTTTTTTATTTTCAGTGAAAATAACTCTGGCTGGAGCAGTTATGAGTGAGTTTTTTTTGTTGTGATATTCGATGTATCTATTTATGCCCCTAAAGCCAATTCTATAAGTTACATTGATTTTTGCTAATAACAGGACAAACCGGCACTTTTTTATTTTCAGTGAAAATAACTCTGGCTGGAGCAGTTATGAGCGAGTTTTTTTTGTTGTGATATTCGATGTATCTATTTATGCCCCTAAAGCCAATTCTATAAGTTACATTGACTTTTGCTAATAACAGGACAAACAAGCACTTTTTTATTTTCAGTGAAAATAACTCTGGCTGGAGCAGTTATGAGTGAGTTTTTTTTGTTGTGATATTCGATGTATCTATTTATGCCCCTAAAGCCAATTCTATAAGTTACATTGATTTTTGCTAATAACAGGACAAACTGGCACTTTTTTATTTTCAGTGAAAATAACTCTGGCTGGAGCAGTTATGAGTGAGTTTTTTTTGTTGTGATATTCGATGTATCTATTTATGCCCCTAAAGCCAATTCTATAAGTTACATTGACTTTTGCTAATAACAGGACAAACAAGCACTTTTTTATTTTCAGTGAAAATAACTCTGGCTGGAGCAGTTATGAGTGAGTTTTTTTTGTTGTGATATTCGATGTATCTATTTATGCCCCTAAAGCCAATTCTATAAGTTACATTGATTTTTGCTAATAACAGGACAAACCGGCACTTTTTTATTTTCAGTGAAAATAACTCTGGCTGGAGCAGTTATGAGCGAGTTTTTTTTGTTGTGATATTCGATGTATCTATTTATGCCCCTAAAGCCAATTCTATAAGTTACATTGACTTTTGCTAATAACAGGACAAACAAGCACTTTTTTATTTTCAGTGAAAATAACTCTGGCTGGAGCAGTTATGAGTGAGTTTTTTTTGTTGTGATATTCGATGTATCTATTTATGCCCCTAAAGCCAATTCTATAAGTTACATTGATTTTTGCTAATAACAGGACAAACCGGCACTTTTTTATTTTCAGTGAAAATAACTCTGGCTGGAGCAGTTATGAGCGAGTTTTTTTTTGTTGTGATATTCGATGTATCTATTTATGCCCCTAAAGCCAATTCTATAAGTTACATTGATTTTTGCTAATAACAGGACAAACCGGCACTTTTTTATTTTCAGTGAAAATAACTCTGGCTGGAGCAGTTATGAGCGAGTTTTTTTTGTTGTGATATTCGATGTATCTATTTATGCCCCTAAAGCCAATTCTATAAGTTACATTGATTTTTGCTAATAACAGGACAAACCGGCACTTTTTTATTTTCAGTGAAAATAACTCTGGCTGGAGCAGTTATGAGCGAGTTTTTTTTGTTGTGATATTCGATGTATCTATTTATGCCCCTAAAGCCAATTCTATAAGTTACATTGATTTTTGCTAATAACAGGACAAACCGGCACTTTTTTATTTTCAGTGAAAATAACTCTGGCTGGAGCAGTTATGAGCGAGTTTTTTTTGTTGTGATATTCGATGTATCTATTTATGCCCCTAAAGCCAATTCTATAAGTTACATTGATTTTTGCTAATAACAGGACAAACCGGCACTTTTTTATTTTCAGTGAAAATAACTCTGGCTGGAGCAGTTATGAGTGAGTTTTTTTTTGTTGTGATATTCGATGTATCTATTTATGCCCCTAAAGCCAATTCTATAAGTTACATTGACTTTTGCTAATAACAGGACAAACAAGCACTTTTTTATTTTCAGTGAAAATAACTCTGGCTGGAGCAGTTATGAGTGAGTTTTTTTTGTTGTGATATTCGATGTATCTATTTATGCCCCTAAAGCCAATTCTATAAGTTCCATTGATTTTTGCTAATAACAGGACAAACCGGCACTTTTTTATTTTCAGTGAAAATAACTCTGGCTGGAGCAGTTATGAGTGAGTTTTTTTTGTTGTGATATTCGATGTATCTATTTATGCCCCTAAAGCCAATTCTATAAGTTACATTGATTTTTGGTAATAACAGGACAAACCGGCACTTTTTTATTTTCAGTGAAAATAACTCTGGCTGGAGCAGTTATGAGTGAGTTTTTTTTGTTGTGATATTCGATGTATCTATTTATGCCCCTAAAGCCAATTCTATAAGTTACATTGATTTTTGCTAATAACAGGACAAACCGGCACTTTTTTATTTTCAGTGAAAATAACTCTGGCTGGAGCAGTTATGAGTGAGTTTTTTTTGTTGTGATATTCGATGTATCTATTTATGCCCCTAAAGCCAATTCTATAAGTTACATTGATTTTTGCTAATAACAGGACAAACCGGCACTTTTTTATTTTCAGTGAAAATAACTCTGGCTGGAGCAGTTATGAGTGAGTTTTTTTTGTTGTGATATTCGATGTATCTATTTATGCCCCTAAAGCCAATTCTATAAGTTACATTGACTTTTGCTAATAACAGGACAAACAAGCACTTTTTTATTTTCAGTGAAAATAACTCTGGCTGGAGCAGTTATGAGTGAGTTTTTTTTGTTGTGATATTCGATGTATCTATTTATGCCCCTAAAGCCAATTCTATAAGTTACATTGATTTTTGCTAATAACAGGACAAACCGGCACTTTTTTATTTTCAGTGAAAATAACTCTGGCTGGAGCAGTTATGAGCGAGTTTTTTTTGTTGTGATATTCGATGTATCTATTTATGCCCCTAAAGCCAATTCTATAAGTTACATTGACTTTTGCTAATAACAGGACAAACAAGCACTTTTTTATTTTCAGTGAAAATAACTCTGGCTGGAGCAGTTATGAGTGAGTTTTTTTTGTTGTGATATTCGATGTATCTATTTATGCCCCTAAAGCCAATTCTATAAGTTACATTGATTTTTGCTAATAACAGGACAAACCGGCACTTTTTTATTTTCAGTGAAAATAACTCTGGCTGGAGCAGTTATGAGCGAGTTTTTTTTGTTGTGATATTCGATGTATCTATTTATGCCCCTAAAGCCAATTCTATAAGTTACATTGATTTTTGCTAATAACAGGACAAACCGGCACTTTTTTATTTTCAGTGAAAATAACTCTGGCTGGAGCAGTTATGAGCGAGTTTTTTTTGTTGTGATATTCGATGTATCTATTTATGCCCCTAAAGCCAATTCTATAAGTTACATTGATTTTTGCTAATAACAGGACAAACCGGCACTTTTTTATTTTCAGTGAAAATAACTCTGGCTGGAGCAGTTATGAGCGAGTTTTTTTTGTTGTGATATTCGATGTATCTATTTATGCCCCTAAAGCCAATTCTATAAGTTACATTGATTTTTGCTAATAACAGGACAAACCGGCACTTTTTTATTTTCAGTGAAAATAACTCTGGCTGGAGCAGTTATGAGCGAGTTTTTTTTGTTGTGATATTCGATGTATCTATTTATGCCCCTTTAGGATATTATTACTCCTATTATTAAAACAATTTATTTTGCGGAATCGAAAACATCTATTTTTCACCTCTTGACAGATCTCTTATAAAACAAAACACAACTCTATTGAAATAAAAATAATAAAGGCGACCGCGAAGGTCGCACTGGTGAAAAAGAGTTCCGCCACACCACCCCCCCACGGAGAAAGGAAGAATAAGCTGAAAAATTTATAAATAAATAAGATAATCACATATCTAAAATATTTCTAAACTTCACCCTCCTCCCGGACCGGGTGATGACAGGAGCTGGTGTAGGTGCAGGGACCAACGCAGGCGTGAAACTGCTAGCTGGAGTTGGCGCAGGCGGCACAATTGGTTCACAATTGCCAAACGCCGAATCCAAATGGGCAGGCTTAACGCGATCTATGCTAACTGTACGTTCCCTTCCATTAATATCGAGAGTGATCGTTTTGTCTCTTCGCCCGATGATACGATGAGGACCGGAATAAGGCGGCTGCAACGGCCTTCGCACTGAATCATCGCGTAGCATGGCATGCGACGCCTTAACTAAATCTTTAAATATGAAAGTCGATGGCTGGGCGTGGCGTGTAGCAAGGACAGGACGGAGAGCTTCCATATATTTGCGCAGCTCACGGACGAAATCTACAACGTCACTTGGGCTCTGCGATGTTATTGGAGGTATGACGAGTTCTCCAGGCAAGCGAAGAGTCTCTCCATAAACGAGCTCTGCAGAAGATGCCTTCAAATCTTCTTTGAGCGCCGTTCGCATCCCTAATAAAACTAACGGCAAAGCTCTTACCCATGTGTCATTATGACACATCAAAGATGCTTTAAGCTGCCGATGCATGCGTTCCACCATACCATTTGCGCAAGGATGGTAACTAGTCGTGCGCACCCGTTTGGTACCACATACATCCATTAGACGGCGAAACAACACAGATTCAAACTGCCGGCCCTGGTCGGTTGTCAAAATGTTTGGTACCCCAAAACGGGAAACCCAACCAGTTACGAATGTATCTGCTACCTCTTCTGCTGTGATTGATGACATAGGCCATACTTCAGGCCACCGTGTGTATCTATCAATCGCAGTCAGGCAATAATTGTACCCTTTCGAGTGAGGAAGTGGTCCAATAATGTCTAAATGCACCGACCTAAATCTGTTTGACGGTAATTTAAACTCTCCAAGTGGCGAATTAATATGTCGAGTTACTTTACTGAGTTGACAGCGTAAACAAGTTCGAGCCCATTCACGGCAATTTGCGTTTACTTGAGGCCATACATAACGCTCAGTTACCAAGCGAGTGGTTGCCCGCGCGCCAGGGTGACTGAGGTTGTGACACCTGTCGAATGCAGCTCGACGGAATGCTGGTGTCAGGTATGGACGTGGTCGCTCAGTTGAAGTATCACAAATTACTGTGATATTTGTGCCAGGGATGAGGATGGGTTCGAGCTTCAAAGACGAATTCCCACGCATACTAGCTAGCTCCTCATCCGATTCTTGCGATAACGCGAGTGCAGCAAAATCCTCTTCAAGAGAAATAGACTCAACGCGCGACATGGCATCAGCTACGATGTTATCAACCCCTTTAATATACACTACATCAGTAGTAAACTGGCTGATGAAAGACAGCTGGTTTAATTGGATAGGCGGCAATTTCTCACGTCGTTGTACAAAAGCGTATATTAGCGGCTTATGGTCAGTATAGATAGTGACGTGTTGTACCTCCAACAGGTGCCTGAAGTGTTGAACACTCTCGTACACCGCAAGGAGTTCCCGATAGTACGCCGGCCACTGAGCCTGTTTAGCAGTCAGCTTTTTACTAAAATAGGCTAGTGGCTGCCAATCATCATTATCGACGCGTTGTTGTAGGCAAGAACCAACGTGCGTTCCTGAAGCGTCAGTAAACAACCCAACCTCAGCACTGTTATTTGGGTGTGCTAAAATTGTAGCGGACGTCAAGCTTTTCTTGCATTCTTCAAAGCACTTTTCTAGCTCAGGAGTCCACACAAAAGGTTTATTGCCTTTGCCTTGAATAGCAGTGATTGCTTCAATTAACGGCGCTTGGTACTTAGCCGTACTTGGCAAAAACCGGCGGTAGTAATTGACCATGCCTATGAATCTGCGCATACCCTGAACTGTCTTTGGGGGCGGGTAATCCACCAGAGAACGAATTCTGTCCTCAGGAGGACGCGTGCCCGCAGCA